>JAVIAB010000047.1:101965605-102430605 GCA_032433765.1 Megaustenia siamemsis | reverse complement strand
ATATTTCTCAACTAGTGGGGACATAATTCTCAACTTGTTGGGACATAATTCTCAACTAGTGGGGACATAATCTCGTAGCTGCAGTGTTGGCTGACAATGTCCTTGGCCAGTCCGTAACAGAACAACATAAATAGTTTCTCAACATGAACAAAGCAGTGCACTGTTACACATGGGGTGAGTGGAAGAGGTGATGTGGTGAAGTGGAGGAGGTGATATGGTGGAGTGGCGGAGGTGATGTGGTGCAGTGGCGGAGGTGATGTGGTGGAGTGGCGGAGGTGATGTGGTGGAGTAGAGTAGGTGATGTGGTGGAGTGGAAGAGGTGATAGGGTGGAGTGGAAGAGGTGATGTGGTGGAGTGGAAGAAGTGATGTGGTGAAGTGGAGGAGGTGATGTGGTTGAGTGGAAGAGGTGGTGTGGTGGAGTAGAGTAGGTGATGTGGTGGAGTGGAAGAGGCGATGTGGTGGAGTGGAGGAGGTGGTGTGGTGGAGTGGAAGTGGTAGTGTGGTGGAGTGGAAGAGGTGATGTGGTGGAGTAGAGTAGGTGATGTGGTGGAGTGGCGGAGGTGATGTGGTTGAGTGGAGAAGGTGATGTGGTGGAGTGGAAGAGGTGATGTGGTGGAGTGGAAGAGGTGATATGGTGGAGTGGAGGAGGTGATGTGGTGAAGTGGAAGAGGTGATATGGTGGAGTGGAGGAGGTGATGTGGTGGAGTGGAAGAGGTGATGTGGTGGAGTGGAGGAGGTGATATGGTGGAGTGGAGGAGGTGATGTGGTTGAGAGGAGGAGGTGATGTGGTGGAGTGGAAGAGGTGATGTGGTGGAGTGGAAGAGGTGATATGGTGGAGTGGAGGAGGTGATGTGGTGGAGTGGAAGAGGTGATGTGGTGGAGTGGATGAGGTGATGTGGTGGAGTGGAGGAGGTGATGTGGTGGAATGGCGGAGGTGATGTGATGGAGTTGAGGAGGAGATGTGATGGAGTGGAAGAGGTGGTATGGTGGAATGGAGGAGGTGATGTGGTGGAGTGGAGGAGGTGATGTGGTGGAGTGGAGGAGGTGATGTGATGGAGTGGAAGAGGTGATGTGGTGGAGTGGCGGAGGTGGAGTAGAGGAGGTGATATGGTGGAGTGGCGGGGGTGAAGTAGAGGAGGCGATGTGGTGGAGTAGAGGAGTTGATGTGGTTGAGTGGAGGAGGTGATGTGGTGGAATGGAGGAGATGATATGGTGGAGTGGAGGAGGTGATGTGGTGGAGTGGAAGAGGTGATATGTTGGAGTGGAGGAGGTGATGTGAAAGAGGTGATATGGTGGAGTGGAGGAGGTGATGTGGTGGAGTGGAGGAGGTGATATGGTGGAATTTAGGTGGTGATGTGGTGGAGTGGAGGTGATGCGATGGAGTGGAAGAGGTGATGTGGTGGAGTGGCGGAGGTGGAGTAGAGGAGGTGATGTGGTGGAGTGGCGGGGGTGAAGTAGTGGAGGTGATGTGGTGGAGTAGAGGAGTTGATGTGGTGGAGTAGAGGAGGTGATGTGATGGTGGCGTGGAGGAGATGATGTGATGGTGGAGTAGAGAAGGTGATGTGATGGTGGAGTAGAGAAGGTGATGTGATGGTGGAGTAGAGAAGGTGATGTGATGGTGGAGTAGAGAAGGTGATGTGATGGTGGAGTGGAGGAGGTGATTGTTATGGTTATGGAAGGCCCAGGTATCACTACAAAGAAATTAAAATCCATAATTGCTCAACTGCCCGTGCTAGTGGAATCATCCGAATTAATATTTCATCTCCCAAACGAAGAAAGGTAACTGTAGTCCCCATTGTAGCAGTCTCAGCACACGCCAAAAGACATAAGGGGAAACCGCACAAAAAGTGAACACAGCCATCTGTTCTCCAACATACGATATCATCATTCATCGTAAACAATCGGAATATCGAAACACGATCAAAACAGATGAAACGCACAGCTCACGGTGTGCGCAGAGCACTTAACTCAGTAGCTCCTGAAACTAGCTAGACTTGGAATATGAGAAAACTGCAACAGGGAACACTTTTCACACATAGCCTTTAATGGTTCCTGCCACCTATCAACCATATTTATCGGAACGAGCAGGTGTGACTGGTGATACGAGCAGGTTTGATGGGTGAGACGAGCAGGTATGACACGTGCGAGGAACATATCTAAGAGGTGAGACGAGCATGTGTCACAGGTGAAACGAATGATATGAGTGGTTAGACGAGCGGGTGTAAGAGGTGAGACGACAGGTGTGACAAGTGAGACAAGTAGGTGTGACATGTTGCATGAGCAGTTGTGACAGATGAGACGAACATGTGTGAGAGGTGAGATGAGCAATTGTGATAAGTGACACGAATAGGTGCGACAGGTTACCTGAGCAGGTGTGACTTATGAAAAGAGCAGGTGTGACAGGTAAGAAGAGCAGGTGTGAGAGGTGACACGACCTAGTGTGACGGATGACATGAAGATTCGAGACGTGTGAGACGAGCAGGTGTGACGAGTGACACGAGTAGGTGTGACGAGTGACACGAGCAGGTGTGACGAGTGGCACGAGCAGGTGTGACGAGTGAGACGAGCAGGTGTGACGAGTGACACGAGCAGGTGTGACGAGTGAGACGAGCAGGTGTGACAAGTGAGACGAGCAGGTGTGACGAGTGAGACGAGCAGGTGTGACGAGTGAGACGAGCAGGTGTGACGAGTGAGACGAGCAGGTGTGACGAGTGAGACGAGCAGGTGTGACGAGTGACACGAGCAGGTGTGACGAGTGAGACGAGCAGGTGTGACGAGTGACACGATCGGTTTTCTGGTTTCTGTTTCAGGCACTTCAGGAAGGAATGATTGATCCGTACCATCATTACATCATCACACATCTGGTAAGTTGACGTCATTATCATGTCCAACTCTGATGTCATCTTCTGTCAGAGACCAACTGACGAGTGAGTAGAGACCAAATGACGAGTGAGTAGAGAACATCTGACGATTGAGGAGAGACCAACTGACGAGTGAGTGACGAATGAGGAGAGACCAACTGAAGAGTGAGTGACGAATGAGGAGAGACCAACTGACGAGTGAGTGACGAATGAGGAGAGACCAACTGACGAGTGAGTGACGAATGAGGAGAGACCAACTGACGAGTGAGTGACGATTGAGGAGAGACCAACTGACGAGTGAGTGACGAATGAGGAGAGACCAACTGACGAGTGAGTGACGAATGAGGAAAGACCAACTGACGAGTGAGTAGAGACCAACTGACGAGTGAGGGGAGACCAAATGACGAGTGAGTAGAGACCAACTGAGGAGTGAGTAGAGACCAAATGACGAGTGAGGAGAGACCAACTGACGATTGAGGAGAGAGACCAAATGACGAGTGAGGAGAGACCAACTGACGAGTGAGAGAGAGAGACCAACTGACGAATGAGGAGAGAGACCAAATGACGAGTGAGGAGAGAGACCAAATGACGAGTGAGGAGAGACCAACTGACGATTGAGGAGAGAGACCAATGACGAGTGAGGAGAGACCAACTGACGAAACAGGAGAGAGACCAAATGACGAGTGAGGAGAGACCAACTGACGATTGAGGAGAGAGACCAAATGACGAGTGAGGAGAGACCAACTGACGAATGAGAAGAGAGACCAAATGACGAGTGAGGAGAGACCAACTGACGATTGAGGAGAGAGACCAAATGACGAGTGAGGAGAGACCATCTGACGAATGAGGAGAGACCAACTGACGATTGAGGAGAGAGACCAACTGACGAATGAGGAGAGACCAACCGACGATTGAGTGACGAATGAGGAAAGACCAACTGACGAGTGAGCGACGAATGAGGAGAGACCAACTGACGAGTGAGTGACGAATGAGGAGAGACCAACTGACGAGTGAGTGACGAATGAGGAAAGACCAACTGACGAGTGAGTAGAGACCAACTGACGAGTGAGGGGAGACCAAATGACGAGTGAGTAGAGACCAACTGACGAATGAGGAGAGAGACCAAATGACGAGTGAGGAGAGACCAACTGACGATTGAGGAGAGACCAACTGACGATTGAGGAGAGAGACCAAATGACGAGTGAGGAGAGACCAACTGACGATTGAGGAGAGAGACCAAATGACGAGTGAGGAGAGACCAACTGACGATTGAGGAGAGACCAACTGACGATTGAGGAGAGAGACCAAATGACGAGTGAGGAGAGACCAACTGACGATTGAGGAGAGAGACCAAATGACGAGTGAGGAGAGACCAACTGACGAATGAGGAGAGATCAACTGACGATTGAGGAGAGAGACCAACTGACGAATGAGGAGAGACCAACTGACGATTGAGGAGAGAGACCAAATGACGAGTGAGGAGAGACCAACTGACGAATGAGGAGAGACCAACTGACGAGTGAGGAGAGAGACCAACTGACGAGTGAGGAGAGACCAACTGACTATTGAGGAGAGACCAACTGACGAGTGAGGAGAGACCAACTGATGAATGAGGAGAGACCAACTGACGAGTGAGGAGAGAGACCAACTGACGAGTGAGGAGAGACCAACTGACTATTGAGGAGAGACCAACTGACGAGTGAGTAGAGACCAACTGACGAGTGAGTAGAGACCAACTGACGAGTGAGTAGAGACCAACTGACGAGTGAGGAGAGAGACCAACTGACGAGTGAGTAGAGACCAACTGACGAGTGAGTAGAGACCAACTGACGAGTGAGTAGAGACCAACTGACGAGTGAGTAGAGACCAACTGACGAGTGAGGAGAGACCTACTGACGAGTGAGTAGAGACCAACTGACGAGTGAGGAGAGACCAACTGACGAGTGAGTAGAGACCAACTGACGAGTGAGTAGAGACCAACTGACGAGTGAGGAGAGAGACCAACTGACGAGTGAGTAGAGACCAACTGACGAGTGAGGAGAGACCAACTGACGAGTGAGTAGAGACCAACTGACGAGTGAGTAGAGATCAACTGACGAGTGAGGAGAGACCAACTGACGAGTGAGTAGAGACCAACTGACGAGTGAGGAGAGACCAACTGACGAGTGAGTAGAGACCAACTGACGAGTGAGGAGAGACCAACTGACGAGTGAGTAGAGACCAACTGACGAGTGAGTAGAGACCAACTGACGAGTGAGTAGAGACCAACTGACGAGAGAGGAGAGAGACCAACTGACGAGTGAGTAGAGACCAACTGACGAGTGAGGAGAGACCAACTGACGAGTGAGTAGAGACCAACTGACGAGTGAGTAGAGACCAACTAACGAGTGAAGAGAGACCAACTGACGAGTGAGGAGAGACCAACTGACGAGTGAGTAGAGACCAACTGACGAGTGAGTAGAGACCAACTGACGAGTGAGGAGAGAAACCAACTGACGAGTGAGTAGAGACCAACTGACGAGTGAGTAGAGACCAACTGACGAGTGAGTAGAGACCAACTGACGAGTGAGGAGAGACCAACTGACGAGTGAGTAGAGACCAACTGACGAGTGAGGAGAGACCAACTGACGAGTGAATAGAGACCAACTGACGAGTGAGTAGAGACCAACTGACGAGTGAGGAGAGAGACCAACTGACGAGTGAGTAGAGACCAACTGACGAGTGAGGAGAGACCAACTGACGAGTGAGTAGAGACCAACTGACGAGTGAGTAGAGATCAACTGACGAGTGAGGAGAGACCAATGGACGAGTGAGTAGAGACCAACTGACGAGTGAGTAGAGACCAACTGACGAGTGAGTAGAGACCAACTGACGAGTGAGGAGAGACCAACTGACGAGTGAGTAGAGACCAACTGACGAGTGAGTAGAGACCAACTGACGAGTGAGTAGAGACCAACTGACGAGTGAGGAGAGAGACCAACTGACGAGTGAGTAGAGACCAACTGACGAGTGAGGAGAGACCAACTGACGAGTGAGTAGAGACCAACTGACGAGTGAATAGAGACCAACTGACGAGTGAGGAGAGACCAACTGACGAGTGAGGAGAGACCAACTGACGAGTGAGGAGAGACCAACTGTCGAGTGAGGAGAGACCAACTGACGAGTGAGGAGAGACCAACTGAAGAGTGAGTAGAGACCAACTGAAGAGTGAGGAGAGACCAACTGAAGAGTGAGTAGAGACCAACTGAAGAGTGAGTAGAGACCAACTGACGAGTGAGGAGATACCAACTGACGAGTGAGGAGAGACCAACTGAAGAGTGAGTAGAGACCAACTGACGAGTGAGGAGAGACCAACTGAAGAGTGAGGAGAGACCAACTGACGAGTGAGGAGAGACCAACTGAAGAGTGAGTAGAGACCAACTGATGAGTGAGGAGAGACCAACTGACGATTGAGGAGAAACCAACTGACGAGTGAGGAGAGACCAACTGACGATTGAGTAGAGACCAACTGACGAGTGAGGAGAGACCAACTGACGAGTGAGGAGAGACCAACTGACAAGTGAGGAGAGACCAACTGACGAGTGAGTAGAGACCAACTGAAGAGTGAGGAGAGACCAACTGAAGAGTGAGGAGAGACCAACTGAAGAGTGAGGAGAGACCAACTGAAGAGTGAGGAGAGACCAACTGACGAGAGAGGAGAGACCAACTGACGATTGAGGAGAGACCAACTGACGAGTGAGGAGAGACCAACTGAAGAGTGAGTAGAGACCAACTGACGAGTGAGGAGAGACCAACTGACGAGTGAGGAGAGACCAACTGACGAATGAGGAGAGAGACCAAATGACGAGTGAGGAGAGACCAACTGACGATTGAGGAGAGAGACCAAATGACGAGTGAGGAGAGACAAACTGACGAATGAGGAGAGACCAACTGACGATTGAGGAGAGAGACTAACTGACGAATGAGGCGAGACCAACTGACGATTGAGTGACGAATGAGGAAAGACCAACTGACGAGTGAGTGACGAATGAGGAGAGACCAACTGACGAGTGAATGACGAATGAGGAGAGACCAACTGACGAGTGAGTGACGAATGAGGAAAGACCAACTGACGAGTGAGTAGATACCAACTGACCAGTGAGGGGAGACCAAATGACGAGTGAGTAGAGACCAACTGACGAATGAGGAGAGAGACCAAATGACGAGTGAGGAGAGACCAACTGACGATTGAGGAGAGACCAACTGACGATTGAGGAGAGAGACCAAATGACGAGTGAGGAGAGACCAACTGACGATTGAGGAGAGAGACCAAATGACGTGTGAGGAGAGACCAACTGACGATTGAGGAGAGACCAACTGAAGATTGAGGAGAGAGACCAAATGTCGAGTGAGGAGAGACCAACTGACGATTGAGGAGAGAGACCAAATGACGAGTGAGGAGAGACCAACTGACGAATAAGGAGAGACCAACTGACGATTGAGGAGAGACCAACTGACGATTGAGGAGAGAGACCAAATGACGAGTGAGGAGAGACCAACTGACGAGTGAGTAGAGACCAACTGACGAGTGAGGAGAGAGACCAACTGACGAGTGAGTAGAGACCAACTGACGAGTGAGGAGAGACCAACTGACGAGTGAGTAGAGACCAACTGACGAGTGAGTAGAGACCAACTAACGAGTGAGGAGAGACCAACTGACGAGTGAGGAGAGACCAACTGACGAGTGAGTAGAGACCAACTGACGAGTGAGTAGAGACCAACTTACGAGTGAGGAGAGAGACCAACTGACGAGTGAGTAGAGACCAACTGACGAGTGAGTAGAGACCAACTGACGAGTGAGTAGAGACCAACTGACGAGTGAGGAGAGACCAACTGACGAGTGAGTAGAGACCAACTGACGAGTGAGGAGAGACCAACTGACGAGTGAGTAGAGACCAACTGACGAGTGAGTAGAGACCAACTGACGAGTGAGGAGAGAGACCAACTGACGAGTGAGTAGAGACCAACTGACGAGTGAGGAGAGACCAACTGACGAGTGAGTAGAGACCAACTGACGAGTGAGTAGAGATCAACTGACGAGTGAGGAGAGACCAACTGACGAGTGAGTAGAGACCAACTGACGAGTGAGTAGAGACCAACTGACGAGTGAGTAGAGACCAACTGACGAGTGAGGAGAGACCAACTGACGAGTGAGTAGAGACCAACTGACGAGTGAGTAGAGACCAAATGACGAGTGAGTAGAGACCAACTGACGAGTGAGGAGAGAGACCAACTGACGAGTGAGTAGAGACCAACTGACGAGTGAGGAGAGACCAACTGACGAGTGAGTAGAGACCAACTGACGAGTGAATAGAGACCAACTGACGAGTGAGGAGAGACCAACTGACGAGTGAGGAGAGACCAACTGACGAGTGAGGAGAGACCAACTGACGAGTGAGGAGAGACCAACTGACGAGTGAGGAGAGACCAACTGAAGAGTGAGTAGAGACCAACTGAAGAGTGAGGAGAGACTAACTGAAGAGTGAGGAGAGACCAACTGAAGAGTGAGGAGAGACCAACTGAAGAGTGAGGAGAGACCAACTGACGAGAGAGGAGAGACCAACTGACGATTGAGGAGAGACCAACTGACGAGTGAGGAGAGACCAACTGAAGAGTGAGTAGAGACCAACTGACGAGTGAGGAGAGACCAACTGACGAGTGAGGAGAGACCAACTGACGAATGAGGAGAGAAACCAAATGACGAGTGAGGAGAGACCAACTGACGATTGAGGAGAGGGACCAAATGACGAGTGAGGAGAGACAAACTGACGAATGAGGAGAGACCAACTGACGATTGAGGAGAGAGACTAACTGACGAATGAGGAGAGACCAACTGACGATTGAGTGACGAATGAGGAAAGACCAACTGACGAGTGAGTGACGAATGAGGAAAGACCAACTGACGAGTGAGTGACGAATGAGGAGAGACCAACTGACGAGTGAGTGACGAATGAGGAAAGACCAACTGACGAGTGAGTAGATACCAACTGACCTGTGAGGGGAGACCAAATGACGAGTGAGTAGAGACCAACTGACGAATGAGGAGAGAGACCAAATGACGAGTGAGGAGAGACCAAATGACGATTGAGTAGAGACCAACTGACGATTGAGGAGAGAGACCAAATGACGAGTGAGGAGAGACCAACTGACGATTGAGGAGAGACCAACTGACGAATGAGGAGAGAGACCAAATGACGAGTGAGGAGAGACCAACTGACGATTGAGGAGAGACCAACTGACGATTGAGGAGAGAGACCAAATGACGAGTGAGGAGAGACCAACTGACGATTGAGGAGAGACCAACTGAAGATTGAGGAGAGAGACCAAATGTCGAGTGAGGAGAGACCAACTGACGATTGAGGAGAGAGACCAAATGACGAGTGAGGAGAGACCAACTGACGAATAAGGAGAGACCAACTGACGATTGAGGAGAGACCAACTGACGATTGAGGAGAGAGACCAAATGACGAGTGAGGAGAGACCAACTGACGAATGAGTAGAGACCAACTGACGAGTGAGAAGAGAGACCAACTGACGAGTGAGGAGAGACCAACTGACTATTGAGGAGAGACCAACTGACGAGTGAGGAGAGACCAACTGACGAATGAGGAGAGACCAACTGACGAGTGAGGAGAGAGACCAACTGACGAGTGAGGAGAGACCAACTGACTATTGAGGAGAGACCAACTGACGAGTGAGTAGAGACCAACTGACGAGTGAGTAGAGACCAACTGACGAGTGAGGAGAGAGACCAACTGACGAGTGAGTAGAGACCAACTGACGAGTGAGGAGAGAGACCAACTGACGAGTGAGTAGAGACCAACTGACGAGTGAGGAGAGACCAACTGACGAATGAGTAGAGACCAACTGACGAGTGAGTAGAGACCAACTGACGAGTGAGGAGAGACCAACTGACGAGAGAGGAGAGACCAACTGACGATTGAGGAGAGACCAACTGACGAGTGAGGAGAGACCAACTGAAGAGTGAGTAGAGACCAACTGACGAGTGAGGAGAGACCAACTGACGAGTGAGGAGAGACCAACTGACGAATGAGGAGAGAAACCAAATGACGAGTGAGGAGAGACCAACTGACGATTGAGGAGAGGGACCAAATGACGAGTGAGGAGAGACAAACTGACGAATGAGGAGAGACCAACTGACGATTGAGGAGAGAGACTAACTGACGAATGAGGAGAGACCAACTGACGATTGAGTGACGAATGAGGAAAGACCAACTGACGAGTGAGTGACGAATGAGGAAAGACCAACTGACGAGTGAGTGACGAATGAGGAGAGACCAACTGACGAGTGAGTGACGAATGAGGAAAGACCAACTGACGAGTGAGTAGATACCAACTGACCAGTGAGGGGAGACCAAATGACGAGTGAGTAGAGACCAACTGACGAATGAGGAGAGAGACCAAATGACGAGTGAGGAGAGACCAACTGACGATTGAGGAGAGACCAACTGACGATTGAGGAGAGAGACCAAATGACGAGTGAGGAGAGACCAACTGACGATTGAGGAGAGACCAACTGACGAATGAGGAGAGAGACCAAATGACGAGTGAGGAGAGACCAACTGACGATTGAGGAGAGACCAACTGACGATTGAGGAGAGAGACCAAATGACGAGTGAGGAGAGACCAACTGACGATTGAGGAGAGACCAACTGAAGATTGAGGAGAGAGACCAAATGTCGAGTGAGGAGAGACCAACTGACGATTGAGGAGAGAGACCAAATGACGAGTGAGGAGAGACCAACTGACGAATAAGGAGAGACCAACTGACGATTCAGGAGAGACCAACTGACGATTGAGGAGAGAGACCAAATGACGAGTGAGGAGAGACCAACTGACGAATGAGTAGAGACCAACTGACGAGTGAGAAGAGAGACCAACTGACGAGTGAGGAGAGACCAACTGACTATTGAGGAGAGACCAACTGACGAGTGAGGAGAGACCAACTGACGAATGAGGAGAGACCAACTGACGAGTGAGGAGAGAGACCAACTGACGAGTGAGGAGAGACCAACTGACTATTGAGGAGAGACCAACTGACGAGTGAGTAGAGACCAACTGACGAGTGAGTAGAGACCAACTGACGAGTGAGGAGAGAGACCAACTGACGAGTGAGTAGAGACCAACTGACGAGTGAGGAGAGAGACCAACTGACGAGTGAGTAGAGACCAACTGACGAGTGAGGAGAGACCAACTGACGAATGAGTAGAGACCAACTGACGAGTGAGTAGAGACCAACTGACGAGTGAGGAGAGACCAACTGACGAGTGAGTAGAGACCAACTGACGAGTGAGGAGAGACCAACTGACGAGTGAGTAGAGACCAACTGACGAGTGAGGAGGGACCAACTGACGAGTGAGTAGAGACCAACTGACGAGTGAGTAGAGACCAACTGACGAGTGAGGAGAGAGACCAACTGACGAGTGAGTAGAGACCAACTGACGAGTGAGGAGAGACCAACTGACGAGTGAGGAGAGACCAACTGAAAAGTGAGTAGAGACCAACTGAAGAGTGAGGAGAGACTAACTGAAGAGTGAGGAGAGACCAACTGAAGAGTGAGGAGAGACCAACTGAAGAGTGAGGAGAGACCAACTGACGAGAGAGGAGAGACCAACTGACGATTGAGGAGAGACCAACTGACGAGTGAGGAGAGACCAACTGAAGAGTGAGTAGAGACCAACTGACGAGTGAGGAGAGACCAACTGACGAGTGAGGAGAGACCAACTGACGAATGAGGAGAGAAACCAAATGACGAGTGAGGAGAGACCAACTGACGATTGAGGAGAGGGACCAAATGACGAGTGAGGAGAGACAAACTGACGAATGAGGAGAGACAAAACTGACGATTGAGGAGAGAGACTAACTGACGAATGAGGAGAGACCAACTGACGATTGAGTGACGAATGAGGAAAGACCAACTGACGAGTGAGTGACGAATGAGGAAAGACCAACTGACGAGTGAGTGACGAATGAGGAGAGACCAACTGACGAGTGAGTGACGAATGAGGAAAGACCAACTGACGAGTGAGTAGATACCAACTGACCAGTGAGGGGAGACCAAATGACGAGTGAGTAGAGACCAACTGACGAATGAGGAGAGAGACCAAATGACGAGTGAGGAGAGACCAACTGACGATTGAGGAGAGACCAACTGACGATTGAGGAGAGAGACCAAATGACGAGTGAGGAGAGACCAACTGACGATTGAGGAGAGACCAACTGACGAATGAGGAGAGAGACCAAATGACGAGTGAGGAGAGACCAACTGACGATTGAGGAGAGACCAACTGACGATTGAGGAGAGAGACCAAATGACGAGTGAGGAGAGACCAACTGACGATTGAGGAGAGACCAACTGAAGATTGAGGAGAGAGACCAAATGTCGAGTGAGGAGAGACCAACTGACGATTGAGGAGAGAGACCAAATGACGAGTGAGGAGAGACCAACTGACGAATAAGGAGAGACCAACTGACGATTGAGGAGAGACCAACTGACGATTGAGGAGAGAGACCAAATGACGAGTGAGGAGAGACCAACTGACGAATGAGTAGAGACCAACTGACGAGTGAGAAGAGAGACCAACTGACGAGTGAGGAGAGACCAACTGACTATTGAGGAGAGACCAACTGACGAGTGAGGAGAGACCAACTGACGAATGAGGAGAGACCAACTGACGAGTGAGGAGAGAGACCAACTGACGAGTGAGGAGAGACCAACTGACTATTGAGGAGAGACCAACTGACGAGTGAGTAGAGACCAACTGACGAGTGAGTAGAGACCAACTGACGAGTGAGGAGAGAGACCAACTGACGAGTGAGTAGAGACCAACTGACGAGTGAGGAGAGAGACCAACTGACGAGTGAGTAGAGACCAACTGACGAGTGAGGAGAGACCAACTGACGAATGAGTAGAGACCAACTGACGAGTGAGTAGAGACCAACTGACGAGTGAGGAGAGACCAACTGACGAGAGAGGAGAGACCAACTGACGATTGAGGAGAGACCAACTGACGAGTGAGGAGAGACCAACTGAAGAGTGAGTAGAGACCAACTGACGAGTGAGGAGAGACCAACTGACGAGTGAGGAGAGACCAACTGACGAATGAGGAGAGAAACCAAATGACGAGTGAGGAGAGACCAACTGACGATTGAGGAGAGGGACCAAATGACGAGTGAGGAGAGACAAACTGACGAATGAGGAGAGACCAACTGACGATTGAGGAGAGAGACTAACTGACGAATGAGGAGAGACCAACTGACGATTGAGTGACGAATGAGGAAAGACCAACTGACGAGTGAGTGACGAATGAGGAAAGACCAACTGACGAGTGAGTGACGAATGAGGAGAGACCAACTGACGAGTGAGTGACGAATGAGGAAAGACCAACTGACGAGTGAGTAGATACCAACTGACCAGTGAGGGGAGACCAAATGACGAGTGAGTAGAGACCAACTGACGAATGAGGAGAGAGACCAAATGACGAGTGAGGAGAGACCAACTGACGATTGAGGAGAGACCAACTGACGATTGAGGAGAGAGACCAAATGACGAGTGAGGAGAGACCAACTGACGATTGAGGAGAGACCAACTGACGAATCAGGAGAGAGACCAAATGACGAGTGAGGAGAGACCAACTGACGATTGAGGAGAGACCAACTGACGATTGAGGAGAGAGACCAAATGACGAGTGAGGAGAGACCAACTGACGATTGAGGAGAGACCAACTGAAGATTGAGGAGAGAGACCAAATGACGAGTGAGGAGAGACCAACTGACGAATAAGGAGAGACCAACTGACGATTCAGGAGAGACCAACTGACGATTGAGGAGAGAGACCAAATGACGAGTGAGGAGAGACCAACTGACGAATGAGTAGAGACCAACTGACGAGTGAGAAGAGAGACCAACTGACGAGTGAGGAGAGACCAACTGACTATTGAGGAGAGACCAACTGACGAGTGAGGAGAGACCAACTGACGAATGAGGAGAGACCAACTGACGAGTGAGGAGAGAGACCAACTGACGAGTGAGGAGAGACCAACTGACTATTGAGGAGAGACCAACTGACGAGTGAGTAGAGACCAACTGACGAGTGAGTAGAGACCAACTGACGAGTGAGGAGAGAGACCAACTGACGAGTGAGTAGAGACCAACTGACGAGTGAGGAGAGAGACCAACTGACGAGTGAGTAGAGACCAACTGACGAGTGAGGAGAGACCAACTGACGAATGAGTAGAGACCAACTGACGAGTGAGGAGAGACCAACTGACGAGTGAGGAGAGACCAACTGACGAGTGAGTAGAGACCAACTGACGAGTGAGGAGAGACCAACTGACGAGTGAGTAGAGACCAACTGACGAGTGAGGAGGGACCAACTGACGAGTGAGTAGAGACCAACTGACGAGTGAGTAGAGACCAACTGACGAGTGAGGAGAGAGACCAACTGACGAGTGAGTAGAGACCAACTGACGAGTGAGGAGAGACCAACTGACGAGTGAGTAGAGACCAACTGACGAGTGAGTAGAGACCAACTGACGAGTGAGGAGAGACCAACTGACGAGTGAGGAGAGACCAACTGACGAGTGAGGAGAGACCAACTGACGAGTGAGGAGAGACCAACTGACGAGTGAGGAGAGACCAACTGACGAGTGAGGAGAGACCAACTGACGAGTGAGTAGAGACCAATTGACGAGTGAGGAGAGACCAACTGACGAGTGAGGAGAGACCAAATGACGAGTGAGTAGAGACCAACTGACGAGTGAGGAGAGACCAACTGACGAGTGAGGAGAGACCAACTGACGAGTGAGGAGAGACCAACTGACGAGTGAGTAGAGACCAACTGACGAGTGAGGAGAGAGACCAACTGACGAGTGAGTAGAGACCAACTGACGAGTGAGGAGAGACCAACTGACGAATGAGTAGAGACCAACTGACGAGTGAGTAGAGACCAACTGACGAGTGAGGAGAGACCAACTGACGAGTGAGTAGAGACCAACTGACGAGTGAGGAGAGACCAACTGACGAGTGAGTAGAGACCAACTGACGAGTGAGGAGAGACCAACTGACGAGTGAGTAGAGACCAACTGACGAGTGAGTAGAGACCAACTGACGAGTGAGGAGAGAGACCAACTGACGAGTGAGTAGAGACCAACTGACGAGTGAGGAGAGACCAACTGACGAGTGAGGAGAGACCAACTGACGAGTGAGTAGAGACCAACTGAAGAGTGAGGAGAGACCAACTGAAGAGTGAGGAGAGACCAACTGAAGAGTGAGGAGAGACCAACTGAAGAGTGAGGAGAGACCAACTGACGAGAGAGGAGAGACCAACTGACGATTGAGGAGAGACCAACTGAAGAGTGAGTAGAGACCAACTGACGAGTGAGGAGAGACCAACTGACGAGTGAGGAGAGACCAACTGACGAATGAGGAGAGAAACCAAATGACGAGTGAGGAGAGACCAACTGACGATTGAGGAGAGGGACCAAATGACGAGTGAGGAGAGACAAACTGACGAATGAGGAGAGACAAAACTGACGATTGAGGAGAGAGACTAACTGACGAATGAGGAGAGACCAACTGACGATTGAGTGACGAATGAGGAAAGACCAACTGACGAGTGAGTGACGAATGAGGAAAGACCAACTGACGAGTGAGTGACGAATGAGGAGAGACCAACTGACGAGTGAGTGACGAATGAGGAAAGACCAACTGACGAGTGAGTAGATACCAACTGACCAGTGAGGGGAGACCAAATGACGAGTGAGTAGAGACCAACTGACGAATGAGGAGAGAGACCAAATGACGAGTGAGGAGAGACCAACTGACGATTGAGGAGAGACCAACTGACGATTGAGGAGAGAGACCAAATGACGAGTGAGGAGAGACCAACTGACGATTGAGGAGAGACCAACTGACGAGTGAGTAGAGACCAACTGACGAGTGAGGAGAGACCAACTGACGAGAGAGGAGAGACCAACTGACGATTGAGGAGAGACCAACTGACGAGTGAGGAGAGACCAACTGAAGAGTGAGTAGAGACCAACTGACGAGTGAGGAGAGACCAACTGACGAGTGAGGAGAGACCAACTGACGAATGAGGAGAGAAACCAAATGACGAGTGAGGAGAGACCAACTGACGATTGAGGAGAGGGACCAAATGACGAGTGAGGAGAGACAAACTGACGAATGAGGAGAGACCAACTGACGATTGAGGAGAGAGACTAACTGACGAATGAGGAGAGACCAACTGACGATTGAGTGACGAATGAGGAAAGACCAACTGACGAGTGAGTGACGAATGAGGAAAGACCAACTGACGAGTGAGTGACGAATGAGGAGAGACCAACTGACGAGTGAGTGACGAATGAGGAAAGACCAACTGACGAGTGAGTAGATACCAACTGACCAGTGAGGGGAGACCAAATGACGAGTGAGTAGAGACCAACTGACGAATGAGGAGAGAGACCAAATGACGAGTGAGGAGAGACCAACTGACGATTGAGGAGAGACCAACTGACGATTGAGGAGAGAGACCAAATGACGAGTGAGGAGAGACCAACTGACGATTGAGGAGAGACCAACTGACGAATGAGGAGAGAGACCAAATGACGAGTGAGGAGAGACCAACTGACGATTGAGGAGAGACCAACTGACGATTGAGGAGAGAGACCAAATGACGAGTGAGGAGAGACCAACTGACGATTGAGGAGAGACCAACTGAAGATTGAGGAGAGAGACCAAATGACGAGTGAGGAGAGACCAACTGACGAATAAGGAGAGACCAACTGACGATTGAGGAGAGACCAACTGACGATTGAGGAGAGAGACCAAATGACGAGTGAGAAGAGACCAACTGACGAATGAGTAGAGACCAACTGACGAGTGAGAAGAGAGACCAACTGACGAGTGAGGAGAGACCAACTGACTATTGAGGAGAGACCAACTGACGAGTGAGGAGAGACCAACTGACGAATGAGGAGAGACCAACTGACGAGTGAGGAGAGAGACCAACTGACGAGTGAGGAGAGACCAACTGACTATTGAGGAGAGACCAACTGACGAGTGAGTAGAGACCAACTGACGAGTGAGTAGAGACCAACTGACGAGTGAGGAGAGAGACCAACTGACGAGTGAGTAGAGACCAACTGACGAGTGAGGAGAGAGACCAACTGACGAGTGAGTAGAGACCAACTGACGAGTGAGGAGAGACCAACTGACGAATGAGTAGAGACCAACTGACGAGTGAGTAGAGACCAACTGACGAGTGAGGAGAGACCAACTGACGAGTGAGTAGAGACCAACTGACGAGTGAGGAGAGACCAACTGACGAGTGAGTAGAGACCAACTGACGAGTGAGGAGAGACCAACTGACGAGTGAGTAGAGACCAACTGACGAGTGAGTAGAGACCAACTGACGAGTGAGGAGAGAGACCAACTGACGAGTGAGTAGAGACCAACTGACGAGTGAGGAGAGACCAACTGACGAGTGAGTAGAGACCAACTGACGAGTGAGTAGAGACCAACTGACGAGTGAGGAGAGACCAACTGACGAGTGAGGAGAGACCAACTGACGAGTGAGGAGAGACCAACTGACGAGTGAGGAGAGACCAACTGACGAGTGAGGAGAGACCAACTGAAGAGTGAGGAGAGACCAACTGACGAGTGAGTAGAGACCAACTGACGAGTGAGGAGAGACCAACTGACGAGTGAGGAGAGACCAAATGACGAGTGAGTAGAGACCAACTGACGAGTGAGGAGAGACCAACTGAAGAGTGAGGAGAGACCAACTGAAGAGTGAGGAGAGACCAACTGAAGAGTGAGGAGAGACCAACTGAAGAGTGAGGAGAGACCAACTGACGAGAGAGGAGAGACCAACTGACGATTGAGGAGAGACCAACTGACGAGTGAGGAGAGACCAACTGAAGAGTGAGTAGAGACCAACTGACGAGTGAGGAGAGACCAACTGACGAGTGAGGAGAGACCAACTGACGAATGAGGAGAGAAACCAAATGACGAGTGAGGAGAGACCAACTGACGATTGAGGAGAGGGACCAAATGACGAGTGAGGAGAGACAAACTGACGAATGAGGAGAGACCAACTGACGATTGAGGAGAGAGACTAACTGACGAATGAGGAGAGACCAACTGACGATTGAGTGACGAATGAGGAAAGACCAACTGACGAGTGAGTGACGAATGAGGAAAGACCAACTGACGAGTGAGTGACGAATGAGGAGAGACCAACTGACGAGTGAGTGACGAATGAGGAAAGACCAACTGACGAGTGAGTAGATACCAACTGACCAGTGAGGGGAGACCAAATGACGAGTGAGTAGAGACCAACTGACGAATGAGGAGAGAGACCAAATGACGAGTGAGGAGAGACCAACTGACGATTGAGGAGAGACCAACTGACGATTGAGGAGAGAGACCAAATGACGAGTGAGGAGAGACCAACTGACGATTGAGGAGAGACCAACTGACGAATGAGGAGAGAGACCAAATGACGAGTGAGGAGAGACCAACTGACGATTGAGGAGAGACCAACTGACGATTGAGGAGAGAGACCAAATGACGAGTGAGGAGAGACCAACTGACGATTGAGGAGAGACCAACTGAAGATTGAGGAGAGAGACCAAATGACGAGTGAGGAGAGACCAACTGACGATTGAGGAGAGAGACCAAATGACGAGTGAGGAGAGACCAACTGACGAATGAGGAGAGACCAACTGACGATTGAGGAGAGACCAACTGACGATTGAGGAGAGAGACCAAATGACGAGTGAGGAGAGACCAACTGACGAATGAGTAGAGACCAACTGACGAGTGAGAAGAGAGACCAACTGACGAGTGAGGAGAGACCAACTGACTATTGAGGAGAGACCAACTGACGAGTGAGGAGAGACCAACTGACGAATGAGGAGAGACCAACTGACGAGTGAGGAGAGAGACCAACTGACGAGTGAGGAGAGACCAACTGACGATTGAGGAGAGACCAACTGACGAGTGAGTAGAGACCAACTGACGAGTGAGTAGAGACCAACTGACGAGTGAGGAGAGAGACCAACTGACGAGTGAGTAGAGACCAACTGACGAGTGAGGAGAGAGACCAACTGACGAGTGAGTAGAGACCAACTGACGAGTGAGGAGAGACCAACTGACGAATGAGTAGAGACCAACTGACGAGTGAGTAGAGACCAACTGACGAGTGAGGAGAGACCAACTGACGAGTGAGGAGAGACCAACTGACGAGTGAGGAGAGACCAACTGACGAGTGAGGAGAGACCAACTGACGAGTGAGTAGAGACCAACTGACGAGTGAGGAGAGACCAACTGACGAGTGAGGAGAGACCAACTGACGAGTGAGTAGAGACCAACTGACGAGTGAGTAGAGACCAACTGACGAGTGAGGAGAGACCAACTGACGAGTGAGGAGAGACCAACTGACGAGTGAGGAGAGACCAACTGACGAGTGAGGAGAGACCAACTGACGAGTGAGGAGAGACCAACTGAAGAGTGAGGAGAGACCAACTGACGAGTGAGTAGAGACCAATTGACGAGTGAGGAGAGACCAACTGACGAGTGAGGAGAGACCAAATGAAGAGTGAGTAGAGACCAACTGACGAGTGAGGAGAGACCAACTGAAGAGTGAGGAGAGACTAACTGAAGAGTGAGGAGAGACCAACTGAAGAGTGAGTAGAGACCAACTGACGAGTGAGGAGAGAGACCAACTGACGAGTGAGTAGAGACCAACTGACGAGTGAGGAGAGACCAACTGACGAATGAGTAGAGACCAACTGACGAGTGAGTAGAGACCAACTGACGAGTGAGGAGAGACCAACTGACGAGTGAGTAGAGACCAACTGACGAGTGAGGAGAGACCAACTGACGAGTGAGTAGAGACCAACTGACGAGTGAGGAGGGACCAACTGACGAGTGAGTAGAGACCAACTGACGAGTGAGTAGAGACCAACTGACGAGTGAGGAGAGAGACCAACTGACGAGTGAGTAGAGACCAACTGACGAGTGAGGAGAGACCAACTGACGAGTGAGGAGAGACCAACTGAAAAGTGAGTAGAGACCAACTGAAGAGTGAGGAGAGACTAACTGAAGAGTGAGGAGAGACCAACTGAAGAGTGAGGAGAGACCAACTGAAGAGTGAGGAGAGACCAACTGACGAGAGAGGAGAGACCAACTGACGATTGAGGAGAGACCAACTGAAGAGTGAGTAGAGACCAACTGACGAGTGAGGAGAGACCAACTGACGAGTGAGGAGAGACCAACTGACGAATGAGGAGAGAAACCAAATGACGAGTGAGGAGAGACCAACTGACGATTGAGGAGAGGGACCAAATGACGAGTGAGGAGAGACAAACTGACGAATGAGGAGAGACAAAACTGACGATTGAGGAGAGAGACTAACTGACGAATGAGGAGAGACCAACTGACGATTGAGTGACGAATGAGGAAAGACCAACTGACGAGTGAGTGACGAATGAGGAAAGACCAACTGACGAGTGAGTGACGAATGAGGAGAGACCAACTGACGAGTGAGTGACGAATGAGGAAAGACCAACTGACGAGTGAGTAGATACCAACTGACCAGTGAGGGGAGACCAAATGACGAGTGAGTAGAGACCAACTGACGAATGAGGAGAGAGACCAAATGACGAGTGAGGAGAGACCAACTGACGATTGAGGAGAGACCAACTGACGATTGAGGAGAGAGACCAAATGACGAGTGAGGAGAGACCAACTGACGATTGAGGAGAGACCAACTGACGAGTGAGTAGAGACCAACTGACGAGTGAGGAGAGACCAACTGACGAGAGAGGAGAGACCAACTGACGATTGAGGAGAGACCAACTGACGAGTGAGGAGAGACCAACTGAAGAGTGAGTAGAGACCAACTGACGAGTGAGGAGAGACCAACTGACGAGTGAGGAGAGACCAACTGACGAATGAGGAGAGAAACCAAATGACGAGTGAGGAGAGACCAACTGACGATTGAGGAGAGGGACCAAATGACGAGTGAGGAGAGACAAACTGACGAATGAGGAGAGACCAACTGACGATTGAGGAGAGAGACTAACTGACGAATGAGGAGAGACCAACTGACGATTGAGTGACGAATGAGGAAAGACCAACTGACGAGTGAGTGACGAATGAGGAAAGACCAACTGACGAGTGAGTGACGAATGAGGAGAGACCAACTGACGAGTGAGTGACGAATGAGGAAAGACCAACTGACGAGTGAGTAGATACCAACTGACCAGTGAGGGGAGACCAAATGACGAGTGAGTAGAGACCAACTGACGAATGAGGAGAGAGACCAAATGACGAGTGAGGAGAGACCAACTGACGATTGAGGAGAGACCAACTGACGATTGAGGAGAGAGACCAAATGACGAGTGAGGAGAGACCAACTGACGATTGAGGAGAGACCAACTGACGAATGAGGAGAGAGACCAAATGACGAGTGAGGAGAGACCAACTGACGATTGAGGAGAGACCAACTGACGATTGAGGAGAGAGACCAAATGACGAGTGAGGAGAGACCAACTGACGATTGAGGAGAGACCAACTGAAGATTGAGGAGAGAGACCAAATGACGAGTGAGGAGAGACCAACTGACGAATAAGGAGAGACCAACTGACGATTCAGGAGAGACCAACTGACGATTGAGGAGAGAGACCAAATGACGAGTGAGAAGAGACCAACTGACGAATGAGTAGAGACCAACTGACGAGTGAGAAGAGAGACCAACTGACGAGTGAGGAGAGACCAACTGACTATTGAGGAGAGACCAACTGACGAGTGAGGAGAGACCAACTGACGAATGAGGAGAGACCAACTGACGAGTGAGGAGAGAGACCAACTGACGAGTGAGGAGAGACCAACTGACTATTGAGGAGAGACCAACTGACGAGTGAGTAGAGACCAACTGACGAGTGAGTAGAGACCAACTGACGAGTGAGGAGAGAGACCAACTGACGAGTGAGTAGAGACCAACTGACGAGTGAGGAGAGAGACCAACTGACGAGTGAGTAGAGACCAACTGACGAGTGAGGAGAGACCAACTGACGAATGAGTAGAGACCAACTGACGAGTGAGTAGAGACCAACTGACGAGTGAGGAGAGACCAACTGACGAGTGAGTAGAGACCAACTGACGAGTGAGGAGAGACCAACTGACGAGTGAGTAGAGACCAACTGACGAGTGAGGAGGGACCAACTGACGAGTGAGTAGAGACCAACTGACGAGTGAGTAGAGACCAACTGACGAGTGAGGAGAGAGACCAACTGACGAGTGAGTAGAGACCAACTGACGAGTGAGGAGAGACCAACTGACGAGTGAGTAGAGACCAACTGACGAGTGAGTAGAGACCAACTGACGAGTGAGGAGAGACCAACTGACGAGTGAGGAGAGACCAACTGACGAGTGAGGAGAGACCAACTGACGAGTGAGGAGAGACCAACTGACGAGTGAGGAGAGACCAACTGAAGAGTGAGGAGAGACCAACTGACGAGTGAGTAGAGACCAATTGACGAGTGAGGAGAGACCAACTGACGAGTGAGGAGAGACCAAATGAAGAGTGAGTAGAGACCAACTGACGAGTGAGGAGAGACCAACTGAAGAGTGAGGAGAGACTAACTGAAGAGTGAGGAGAGACCAACTGAAGAGTGAGGAGAGACCAACTGAAGAGTGAGGAGAGACCAACTGACGAGAGAGGAGAGACCAACTGACGATTGAGGAGAGACCAACTGACGAGTGAGGAGAGACCAACTGAAGAGTGAGTAGAGACCAACTGACGAGTGAGGAGAGACCAACTGACGAGTGAGGAGAGACCAACTGACGAATGAGGAGAGAAACCAAATGACGAGTGAGGAGAGACCAACTGACGATTGAGGAGAGGGACCAAATGACGAGTGAGGAGAGACAAACTGACGAATGAGGAGAGACCAACTGACGATTGAGGAGAGAGACTAACTGACGAATGAGGAGAGACCAACTGACGATTGAGTGACGAATGAGGAAAGACCAACTGACGAGTGAGTGACGAATGAGGAAAGACCAACTGACGAGTGAGTGACGAATGAGGAGAGACCAACTGACGAGTGAGTGACGAATGAGGAAAGACCAACTGACGAGTGAGTAGATACCAACTGACCAGTGAGGGGAGACCAAATGACGAGTGAGTAGAGACCAACTGACGAATGAGGAGAGAGACCAAATGACGAGTGAGGAGAGACCAACTGACGATTGAGGAGAGACCAACTGACGATTGAGGAGAGAGACCAAATGACGAGTGAGGAGAGACCAACTGACGATTGAGGAGAGACCAACTGACGAATGAGGAGAGAGACCAAATGACGAGTGAGGAGAGACCAACTGACGATTGAGGAGAGACCAACTGACGATTGAGGAGAGAGACCAAATGACGAGTGAGGAGAGACCAACTGACGATTGAGGAGAGACCAACTGAAGATTGAGGAGAGAGACCAAATGTCGAGTGAGGAGAGACCAACTGACGATTGAGGAGAGAGACCAAATGACGAGTGAGGAGAGACCAACTGACGAATAAGGAGAGACCAACTGACGATTGAGGAGAGACCAACTGACGATTGAGGAGAGAGACCAAATGACGAGTGAGGAGAGACCAACTGACGAATGAGTAGAGACCAACTGACGAGTGAGAAGAGAGACCAACTGACGAGTGAGGAGAGACCAACTGACTATTGAGGAGAGACCAACTGACGAGTGAGGAGAGACCAACTGACGAATGAGGAGAGACCAACTGACGAGTGAGGAGAGAGACCAACTGACGAGTGAGGAGAGACCAACTGACTATTGAGGAGAGACCAACTGACGAGTGAGTAGAGACCAACTGACGAGTGAGTAGAGACCAACTGACGAGTGAGGAGAGAGACCAACTGACGAGTGAGTAGAGACCAACTGACGAGTGAGGAGAGAGACCAACTGACGAGTGAGTAGAGACCAACTGACGAGTGAGGAGAGACCAACTGACGAATGAGTAGAGACCAACTGACGAGTGAGTAGAGACCAACTGACGAGTGAGGAGAGACCAACTGACGAGAGAGGAGAGACCAACTGACGATTGAGGAGAGACCAACTGACGAGTGAGGAGATACCAACTGAAGAGTGAGTAGAGACCAACTGACGAGTGAGGAGAGACCAACTGACGAGTGAGGAGAGACCAACTGACGAATGAGGAGAGAAACCAAATGACGAGTGAGGAGAGACCAACTGACGATTGAGGAGAGGGACCAAATGACGAGTGAGGAGAGACAAACTGACGAATGAGGAGAGACCAACTGACGATTGAGGAGAGAGACTAACTGACGAATGAGGAGAGACCAACTGACGATTGAGTGACGAATGAGGAAAGACCAACTGATGAGTGAGTGACGAATGAGGAAAGACCAACTGACGAGTGAGTGACGAATGAGGAGAGACCAACTGACGAGTGAGTGACGAATGAGGAAAGACCAACTGACGAGTGAGTAGATACCAACTGACCAGTGAGGGGAGACCAAATGACGAGTGAGGAGGGACCAAATGAAGAGTGAGTAGAGACCAACTGACGAGTGAGGAGAGACCAACTGAAGAGTGAGGAGACACCAACTGAAGAGTGAGGAGAGACCAACTGAAAAGTGAGTAGAGACCAACTGACGAGTGAGGAGAGACCAACTGACGAGTGAGGAGAGACCAACTGACGAGTGAGTAGAGACCAACTGACGAGTGAGGAGAGACCAACTGACGAGTGAGAAGAGACCAACTGACGAGTGAGGAGAGACCAACTGAAGAGTGAGTAGAGACCAACTGACGAGTGATGAGAGACCAACTGACGATTGAGGAGAGACCAACTGACGAGTGAGAAGAGACCAACTGACGATTGAGTAGAGACCAACTGACGAGTGAGGAGAGACCAACTGACGAGTGAGGAGAGACCAACTGACGAGTGAGGAGAGACCAACTGACGAGTGAGTAGAGACCAACTGAAGAGTGAGGAGAGACCAACTGAAGAGTGAGGAGAGACCAACTGAAGAGTGAGTAGAGACCAACTGATGAGTGAGGAGAGACCAACTGACGATTGAGGAGAAACCAACTGACGAGTGAGGAGAGACCAACTGACGATTGAGTAGAGACCAACTGACGAGTGAGGAGAGACCAACTGACGAGTGAGGAGAGACCAACTGACGAGTGAGGAGAGACCAACTGACGAGTGAGTAGAGACCAACTGAAGAGTGAGGAGAGACCAACTGAAGAGTGAGGAGAGACCAACTGAAGAGTGAGGAGAGACCAAGTGAAGAGTGAGGAGAGACCAACTGACGAGAGAGGAGAGACCAACTGACGATTGAGGAGAGACCAACTGACGAGTGAGGAGAGACCAACTGAAGAGTGAGTAGAGACCAACTGACGAGTGAGGAGAGACCAACTGACGAGTGAGGAGAGACCAACTGACGAATGAGGAGAGAGACCAAATGACGAGTGAGGAGAGACCAACTGACGATTGAGGAGAGAGACCAAATGACGAGTGAGGAGAGACAAACTGACGAATGAGGAGAGACCAACTGACGATTGAGGAGAGAGACTAACTGACGAATGAGGCGAGACCAACTGACGATTGAGTGACGAATGAGGAAAGACCAACTGACGAGTGAGTGACGAATGAGGAGAGACCAACTGACGAGTGAATGACGAATGAGGAGAGACCAACTGACGAGTGAGTGACGAATGAGGAAAGACCAACTGACGAGTGAGTAGATACCAACTGACCAGTGAGGGGAGACCAAATGACGAGTGAGTAGAGACCAACTGACGAATGAGGAGAGAGACCAAATGACGAGTGAGGAGAGACCAACTGACGATTGAGGAGAGACCAACTGACGATTGAGGAGAGAGACCAAATGACGAGTGAGGAGAGACCAACTGACGATTGAGGAGAGAGACCAAATGACGAGTGAGGAGAGACCAACTGACGATTGAGGAGAGACCAACTGAAGATTGAGGAGAGAGACCAAATGTCGAGTGAGGAGAGACCAACTGACGATTGAGGAGAGAGACCAAATGACGAGTGAGGAAAGACCAACTGACGAATAAGGAGAGACCAACTGACGATTGAGGAGAGACCAACTGACGATTGAGGAGAGAGACCAAATGACGAGTGAGGAGAGACCAACTGACGAGTGAGTAGAGACCAACTGACGAGTGAGGGGAGACCAAATGACGAGTGAGTAGAGACCAACTGACGAGTGAGGAGAGACCAACTGACGAGTGAGTAGAGACCAACTGACGAGTGAGTAGAGACCAACTAACGAGTGAGGAGAGACCAACTGACGAGTGAGGAGAGACCAACTGACGAGTGAGTAGAGACCAACTGACGAGTGAGTAGAGACCAACTGACGAGTGAGGAGAGAGACCAACTGACGAGTGAGTAGAGACCAAATGACGAGTGAGTAGAGACCAACTGACGAGTGAGTAGAGACCAACTGACGAGTGAGGAGAGACCAACTGACGAGTGAGTAGAGACCAACTGACGAGTGAGGAGAGACCAACTGACGAGTGAGTAGAGACCAACTGACGAGTGAGTAGAGACCAACTGACGAGTGAGGAGAGAGACCAACTGACGAGTGAGTAGAGACCAACTGACGAGTGAGGAGAGACCAACTGACGAGTGAGTAGAGACCAACTGACGAGTGAGTAGAGATCAACTGACGAGTGAGGAGAGACCAACTGACGAGTGAGTAGAGACCAACTGACGAGTGAGTAGAGACCAACTGACGAGTGAGTAGAGACCAACTGACGAGTGAGGAGAGACCAACTGACGAGTGAGTAGAGACCAACTGACGAGTGAGTAGAGACCAACTGACGAGTGAGTAGAGACCAACTGACGAGTGAGGAGAGAGACCAACTGACGAGTGAGTAGAGACCAACTGACGAGTGAGGAGAGACCAACTGACGAGTGAGTAGAGACCAACTGACGAGTGAATAGAGACCAACTGACGAGTGAGGAGAGACCAACTGACGAGTGAGGAGAGACCAACTGACGAGTGAGGAGAGACCAACTGACGAGTGAGGACAGACCAACTGACGAGTGAGGAGAGACCAACTGAAGAGTGAGTAGAGACCAACTGAAGAGTGAGGAGAGACCAACTGAAGAGTGAGTAGAGACCAACTGAAGAGTGAGTAGAGACCAACTGACGAGTGAGGAGATAATAACTGACGAGTGAGGAGAGACCACCTGAAGAGTGAGTAGAGACCAACTGACGAGTGAGGAGAGACCAACTGAAGAGTGAGGAGAGACCAACTGACGAGTGAGGAGAGACCAACTGAAGAGTGAGTAGAGACCAACTGATGAGTGAGGAGAGACCAACTGACGATTGAGGAGAAAACAACTGACGAGTGAGGAGAGACCAACTGACGATTGAGTAGAGACCAGCTGACGAGTGAGGAGAGACCAACTGACGAGTGAGGAGAGACCAACTGACGAGTGAGTAGAGACCAACTGAAGAGTGAGGAGAGACTAACTGAAGAGTGAGGAGAGACCAACTGAAGAGTGAGGAGAGACCAACTGAAGAGTGAGGAGAGACCAACTGACGAGAGAGGAGAGACCAACTGACGATTGAGGAGAGACCAACTGACGAGTGAGGAGAGACCAACTGAAGAGTGAGTAGAGACCAACTGACGAGTGAGGAGAGACCAACTGACGAGTGAGGAGAGACCAACTGACGAATGAGGAGAGAGACCAAATGACGAGTGAGGAGAGACCAACTGACGATTGAGGAGAGGGACCAAATGACGAGTGAGGAGAGACAAACTGACGAATGATGAGAGACCAACTGACGATTGAGGAGAGAGACTAACTGACGAATGAGGAGAGACCAACTGACGATTGAGTGACGAATGAGGAAAGACCAACTGACGAGTGAGTGACGAATGAGGAAAGACCAACTGACGAGTGAGTGACGAATGAGGAGAGACCAACTGACGAGTGAGTGACGAATGAGGAAAGACCAACTGACGAGTGAGTAGATACCAACTGACCAGTGAGGGGAGACCAAATGACGAGTGAGTAGAGACCAACTGACGAATGAGGAGAGAGACCAAATGACGAGTGAGGAGAGACCAACTGACGATTGAGGAGAGAGACCAAATGACGAGTGAGGAGAGACCAACTGACGATTTAGGAGAGAGACCAAATGACGAGTGAGGAGAGACCAACTGACGAATAAGGAGAGACCAACTGACGATTGAGGAGAGACCAACTGACGATTGAGGAGAGAGACCAAATGACGAGTGAGGAGAGACCAACTGACGAATGAGTAGAGACCAACTGACGAGTGAGAAGAGAGACCAACTGACGAGTGAGGAGAGACCAACTGACTATTGAGGAGAGACCAACTGACGAGTGAGGAGAGACCAACTGACGAATGAGGAGAGACCAACTGACGAGTGAGGAGAGAGACCAACTGACGAGTGAGGAGAGACCAACTGACAATTGAGGAGAGACCAACTGACGAGTGAGTAGAGACCAACTGACGAGTGAGTAGAGACCAACTGACGAGTGAGGAGAGAGACCAACTGACGAGTGAGTAGAGACCAACTGACGAGTGAGGAGAGAGACCAACTGACGAGTGAGTAGAGACCAACTGACGAGTGAGGAGAGACCAACTGACGAATGAGTAGAGACCAACTGACGAGTGAGTAGAGACCAACTGACGAGTGAGGAGAGACCAACTGACGAGTGAGTAGAGACCAACTGACGAGTGAGGAGAGACCAACTGACGAGTGAGTAGAGACCAACTGACGAGTGAGGAGGGACCAACTGACGAGTGAGTAGAGACCAACTGACGAGTGAGTAGAGACCAACTGACGAGTGAGGAGAGACCAACTGACGAGTGAGTAGAGACCAACTGACGAGTGAGTAGAGACCAACTGACGAGTGAGGAGAGACCAACTGACGAGTGAGGAGAGACCAACTGACGAGTGAGGAGAGACCAACTGACGAGTGAGGAGATACCAACTGACGAGTGAGGAGAGACCAACTGAAGAGTGAGTAGAGACCAACTGACGAGTGAGGAGAGACCAACTGAAGAGTGAGGAGAGACCAACTGAAGAGTGAGTAGAGACCAATTGACGAGTGAGGAGAGACCAACTGACGAGTGAGGAGAGACCAAATGAAGAGTGAGTAGAGACCAACTGACGAGTGAGGAGAGACCAACTGAAGAGTGAGAAGAGACCAACTGACGAGTGAGGAGAGACCAACTGACGAGTGAGGAGAGACCAACTGACGAGTGAGGAGAGACCAACTGACGAGTGAGGAGAGACCAACTGAAGAGTGAGTAGAGACCAACTGAAGAGTGAGGAGACACCAACTGAAGAGTGAGGAGAGACCAACTGAAAAGTGAGTAGAGACCAACTGACGAGTGAGGAGAGACCAACTGACGAGTGAGGAGAGACCAACTGACGAGTGAGTAGAGACCAACTGACGAGTGAGGAGAGACCAACTGACGAGTGAGAAGAGACCAACTGACGAGTGAGGAGAGACCAACTGAAGAGTGAGTAGAGACCAACTGACGAGTGATGAGAGACCAACTGACGATTGAGGAGAGACCAACTGACGAGTGAGAAGAGACCAACTGACGATTGAGTAGAGACCAACTGACGAGTGAGGAGAGACCAACTGACGAGTGAGGAGAGACCAACTGACGAGTGAGGAGAGACCAACTGACGAGTGAGTAGAGACCAACTGAAGAGTGAGGAGAGACCAACTGAAGAGTGAGGAGAGGCCAACTGAAGAGTGAGGAGAGACCAACTGAAGAGTGAGGAGAGACCAACTGACGAGTGAGGAGAGACCAACTGACGATTGAGGAGAGACCAACTGACGAGTGAGGAGAGACCAACTGACGAGTGAGTAGAGACCAACTGACGAGTGAGGAGAGACCAACTGACGAGTGAGGAGAGACCAACTGACGATTGAGTAGAGACCAGCTGACGATTGAGTAGAGACCAGCTGACGAGTGAGGAGAGACCAACTGACGAGTGAGGAGAGACCAACTGACGAGTGAGTAGAGACCAACTGATGAGTGAGGAGAGACTAACTGAAGAGTGAGGAGAGACCAACTGAAGAGTGAGGAGAGACCAACTGAAGAGTGAGGAGAGACCAACTGACGAGAGAGGAGAGACCAACTGACGATTGAGGAGAGACCAACTGACGAGTGAGGAGAGACCAACTGAAGAGTGAGTAGAGACCAACTGACGAGTGAGGAGAGACCAACTGACGAGTGAGGAGAGACCAACTGACGAATGAGGAGAGAGACCAAATGACGAGTGAGGAGAGACCAACTGACGATTCAGGAGAGGGACCAAATGACGAGTGAGGAGAGACAAACTGACGAATGATGAGAGACCAACTGACGATTGAGGAGAGAGACTAACTGACGAATGAGGAGAGACCAACTGACGATTGAGTGACGAATGAGGAAAGACCAACTGACGAGTGAGTGACGAATGAGGAAAGACCAACTGACGAGTGAGTGACGAATGAGGAGAGACCAACTGACGAGTGAGTGACGAATGAGGAAAGACCAACTGACGAGTGAGTAGATACCAACTGACCAGTGAGGGGAGACCAAATGACGAGTGAGTAGAGACCAACTGACGAATGAGGAGAGAGACCAAATGACGAGTGAGGAGAGACCAACTGACGATTGAGGAGAGACCAACTGACGATTGAGGAGAGAGACCAAATGACGAGTGAGGAGAGACCAACTGACGATTGAGGAGAGAGACCAAATGACGAGTGAGGAGAGACCAACTGACGATTGAGGAGAGACCAACTGAAGATTGAGGAGAGAGACCAAATGTCGAGTGAGGAGAGACCAACTGACGATTGAGGAGAGAGACCAAATGACGAGTGAGGAGAGACCAACTGACGAATAAGGAGAGACCAACTGACGATTGAGGAGAGACCAACTGACGATTGAGGAGAGAGACCAAATGACGAGTGAGGAGAGACCAACTGACGAATGAGTAGAGACCAACTGACGAGTGAGAAGAGAGACCAACTGACGAGTGAGGAGAGACCAACTGACTATTGAGGAGAGACCAACTGACGAGTGAGGAGAGACCAACTGACGAATGAGGAGAGACCAACTGACGAGTGAGGAGAGAGACCAACTGACGAGTGAGGAGAGACCAACTGACTATTGAGGAGAGACCAACTGACGAGTGAGTAGAGACCAACTGACGAGTGAGTAGAGACCAACTGACGAGTGAGGAGAGAGACCAACTGACGAGTGAGTAGAGACCAACTGACGAGTGAGGAGAGAGACCAACTGACGAGTGAGTAGAGACCAACTGACGAGTGAGGAGAGACCAACTGACGAATGAGTAGAGACCAACTGACGAGTGAGTAGAGACCAACTGACGAGTGAGGAGAGACCAACTGACGAGTGAGGAGAGACCAACTGACGAGTGAGGAGAGACCAACTGACGAGTGAGTAGAGACCAACTGACGAGTGAGGAGGTACCAACTGACGAGTGAGTAGAGACCAACTGACGAGTGAGTAGAGACCAACTGACGAGTGAGGAGAGAGACCAACTGACGAGTGAGTAGAGACCAACTGACGAGTGAGGAGAGACCAACTGACGAGTGAGTAGAGACCAACTGACGAGTGAGTAGAGACCAACTGACGAGTGAGGAGAGACCAACTGACGAGTGAGGAGAGACCAACTGACGAGTGAGGAGAGACCAACTGACGAGTGAGGAGAGACCAACTGACGAGTGAGGAGAGACCAACTGAAGAGTGAGTAGAGACCAACTGACGAGTGAGGAGAGACCAACTGAAGAGTGAGGAGAGACCAACTGAAGAGTGAGTAGAGACCAATTGACGAGTGAGGAGAGACCAACTGACGAGTGAGGAGAGACCAAATGAAGAGTGAGTAGAGACCAACTGACGAGTGAGGAGAGACCAACTGAAGAGTGAGAAGAGACCAACTGACGAGTGAGGAGAGACCAACTGAAGAGTGAGGAGAGACCAACTGACGAGTGAGGAGAGACCAACTGACGAGTGAGGAGAGACCAACTGACGAGTGAGGAGAGACCAACTGAAGAGTGAGTAGAGACCAACTGAAGAGTGAGGAGACACCAACTGAAGAGTGAGGAGAGACCAACTGAAAAGTGAGTAGAGACCAACTGACGAGTGAGGAGAGACCAACTGACGAGTGAGGAGAGACCAACTGACGAGTAACTAGAGACCAACTGACGAGTGAGGAGAGACCAACTGACGAGTGAGAAGAGACCAACTGACGAGTGAGGAGAGACCAACTGAAGAGTGAGTAGAGACCAACTGACGAGTGATGAGAGACCAACTGACGATTGAGGAGAGACCAACTGACGAGTGAGAAGAGACCAACTGACGATTGAGTAGAGACCAACTGACGAGTGAGGAGAGACCAACTGACGAGTGAGGAGAGACCAACTGACGAGTGAGGAGAGACCAACTGACGAGTGAGTAGAGACCAACTGAAGAGTGAGGAGAGACCAACTGAAGAGTGAGGAGAGGCCAACTGAAGAGTGAGGAGAGACCAACTGAAGAGTGAGGAGAGACCAACTGACGAGTGAGGAGAGACCAACTGACGATTGCGGAGAGACCAACTGACGAGTGAGGAGAGACCAACTGACGAGTGAGTAGAGACCAACTGACGAGTGAGGAGAGACCAACTGACGAGTGAGGAGAGACCAACTGACGATTGAGGAGAGAGACCAAATGACGAGTGAGGAGAGACCAACTGACGAATAAGGAGAGACCAACTGACGATTGAGGAGAGACCAACTGACGATTGAGGAGAGAGACCAAATGACGAGTGAGGAGAGACCAACTGACGAATGAGTAGAGACCAACTGACGAGTGAGAAGAGAGACCAACTGACGAGTGAGGAGAGACCAACTGACTATTGAGGAGAGACCAACTGACGAGTGAGGAGAGACCAACTGACGAATGAGGAGAGACCAACTGACGAGTGAGGAGAGAGACCAACTGACGAGTGAGGAGAGACCAACTGACTATTGCGGAGAGACCAACTGACGAGTGAGTAGAGACCAACTGACGAGTGAGTAGAGACCAACTGACGAGTGAGGAGAGAGACCAACTGACGAGTGAGTAGAGACCAACTGACGAGTGAGGAGAGAGACCAACTGACGAGTGAGTAGAGACCAACTGACGAGTGAGGAGAGACCAACTGACGAATGAGTAGAGACCAACTGACGAGTGAGTAGAGACCAACTGACGAGTGAGGAGAGACCAACTGACGAGTGAGTAGAGACCAACTGACGAGTGAGGAGAGACCAACTGACGAGTGAGTAGAGACCAACTGACGAGTGAGGAGGGACCAACTGACGAGTGAGTAGAGACCAACTGACGAGTGAGTAGAGACCAACTGACGAGTGAGGAGAGAGACCAACTGACGAGTGAGTAGAGACCAACTGACGAGTGAGGAGAGACCAACTGACGAGTGAGTAGAGACCAACTGACGAGTGAGTAGAGACCAACTGACGAGTGAGGAGAGACCAACTGACGAGTGAGTAGAGACCAACTGACGAGTGAGGAGAGACCAACTGACGAGTGAGGAGAGACCAACTGACGAGTGAGGAGAGACCAACTGAAGAGTGAGTAGAGACCAACTGACGAGTGAGGAGAGACCAACTGAAGAGTGAGGAGAGACCAACTGAAGAGTGAGTAGAGACCAATTGACGAGTGAGGAGAGACCAACTGACGAGTGAGGAGAGACCAAATGAAGAGTGAGTAGAGACCAACTGACGAGTGAGGAGAGACCAACTGAAGAGTGAGAAGAGACCAACTGACGAGTGAGGAGAGACCAACTGAAGAGTGAGGAGAGACCAACTGACGAGTGAGGAGAGACCAACTGACGAGTGAGGAGAGACCAACTGACGAGTGAGGAGAGACCAACTGAAGAGTGAGTAGAGACCAAATGAAGAGTGAGGAGACACCAACTGAAGAGTGAGGAGAGACCAACTGAAAAGTGAGTAGAGACCAACTGACGAGTGAGGAGAGACCAACTGACGAGTGAGGAGAGACCAACTGACGAGTGACTAGAGACCAACTGACGAGTGAGGAGAGACCAACTGACGAGTGAGAAGAGACCAACTGACGAGTGAGGAGAGACCAACTGAAGAGTGAGTAGAGACCAACTGACGAGTGATGAGAGACCAACTGACGATTGAGGAGAGACCAACTGACGAGTGAGAAGAGACCAACTGACGATTGAGTAGAGACCAACTGACGAGTGAGGAGAGACCAACTGACGAGTGAGGAGAGACCAACTGACGAGTGAGGAGAGACCAACTGACGAGTGAGTAGAGACCAACTGAAGAGTGAGGAGAGACCAACTGAAGAGTGAGGAGAGGCCAACTGAAGAGTGAGGAGAGACCAACTGAAGAGTGAGGAGAGACCAACTGACGAGTGAGGACAGACCAACTGACGATTGAGGAGAGACCAACTGACGAGTGAGGAGAGACCAACTGACGAGTGAGTAGAGACCAACTGACGAGTGAGGAGAGACCAACTGACGAGTGAGGAGAGACCAACTGACGAGTGAGGAGAGACCAACTGACGAGTGAGGAGAGACCAACTGACGAGTGAGGAGAGACCAACTGACGAGTGAAGAGAGACCAACTGACGAGTGAAGAGAGACCAACTGACGAGTGAGGAGAGACCAACTGACGAGTGAGTAGAGACCAACTGACGAGTGAAGAGAGACCAACTGACGAGTGAGGAGAGACCAACTGACGAGTGAAGAGAGACCAACTGACGAGTGAGGAGAGACCAACTGACGAGTGAGGAGAGACCAACTGAAGAGTGAATAGAGACCAACTGACGAGTGAAGAGAGACGAACTGACGAGTGAGGGGAGACCAACTGACGAGTGAGGAGAGACCAACTGACGAGTGAGGAGAGACCAACTGACGAGTGAAGAGAGACCAACTGACGAGTGAAGAGAGACCAACTGACGAGTGAAGAGAGACCAACTGACGAGTGAGGGGAGACCAACTGACGAGTGAGGGGAGACCAACTGACGAGTGAAGAGAGACCAACTGACGAGTGAGGGGAGACCAACTGACGAGTGAAGAGAGACCAACTGACGAGTGAAGAGAGACCAACTGACGAGTGAAGAGAGACCAACTGACGAGTGAAGAGAGACCAACTGACGAGTGAGGGGAGACCAACTGACGAGTGAGGGGAGACCAACTGACGAGTGAAGAGAGACCAACTGACGAGTGAGGGGAGACCAACTGACGAGTGAAGAGAGACCAACTGACGAGTGAAGAGAGACCAACTGACGAGTGAAGAGAGACCAACTGACGAGTGAGGAGAGACCAACTGACGAGTGAGGAGAGACCAACTGTCGAGTGAAGAGAGACCAACTGACGAGTGAGGAGAGACCAACTGACGAGTGAAGAGAGACCAACTGACGAGTGAGTAGAGACCAACTGACGAGTGAAGAGAGACCAACTGACGAGTGAAGAGAGACCAACTGACGAGTGAGGGGAGACCAACTGACGAGTGAGGGGAGACCAACTGACGAGTGAAGAGAGACCAACTGACGAGTGAGGGGAGACCAACTGACGAGTGAAGAGAGACCAACTGACGAGTGAAGAGAGACCAACTGATGAGTGAGGAGAGACCAACTGACGAGTGAAGAGAGACAACTGACGATTTAGGAGCGACCAACTGACGAGTGAAGAGAGACCAACTGACGAGTGAAGAGAGACCAACCGACGAGTGAGGAGAGACCAACTGACGATTGAGGAGCGACCAACTGACGAGTGAAGAGAGACCAACTGACGAGTGAGTAGAGACCAACCGACGAGTGAAGAGAGACCAACTGACGAGTGAAGAGAGACCAACTGACGAGTGAAGAGAGACCAACTGACGAGTGAAGAGAGATCAACTGACGAGTGAAGAGAGATCAACTGACGAGTGAAGAGAGACCAACTGACGAGTGAAGAGAGACCAACTGACGAGTGAAGAGAGACCAACTGACGAGTGAAGAGAGACCAACTGACGAGTGAAGAGAGACCAACTGACGAGTGAGGAGACACCAATTGACGAGTGAGGAGACACCAACTGACGAGTGAGGAGAGGTCAACTGACGAGTGAAGAGAGACCAACTGACGAGTGAAGAGAGACCAACTGACGAGTGAAGAGAGACCAACTGACGAGTGAAGAGAGACCAACTGACGAGTGAGGGGAGACCAACTGACGAGTGAGGGGAGACCAACTGACGAGTGAAGAGAGACCAACTGACGAGTGAGGGGAGACCAACTGACGAGTGAAGAGAGACCAACTGACGAGTGAAGAGAGACCAACTGACGAGTGAAGAGAGACCAACTGACGAGTGAAGAGAGACCAACTGACGAGTGAGGGGAGACCAACTGACGAGTGAGGGGAGACCAACTGACGAGTGAATAGAGACCAACTGACGAGTGAGGGGAGACCAACTGACGAGTGAAGAGAGACCAACTGACGAGTGAAGAGAGACCAACTGACGAGTGAAGAGAGACCAACTGACGAGTGAGGAGAGACCAACTGACGAGTGAGGAGAGACCAACTGACGAGTGAAGAGAGACCAACTGACGAGTGAGGAGAGACCAACTGACGAGTGAAGAGAGACCAACTGACGAGTGAAGAGAGACCAACTGACGAGTGAAGAGAGACCAACTGACGAGTGAAGAGAGACCAACTGACGAGTGAGGGGAGACCAACTGACGAGTGAGGGGAGACCAACTGACGACTGAAGAGAGACCAACTGACGAGTGAGGGGAGACCAACTGACGAGTGAAGAGAGACCAACTGACGAGTGAAGAGAGACCAACTGACGATTGAGTAGAGACCAACTGACGAGTGAGGAGAGACCAACTGACGAGTGAGGAGAGACCAACTGACGAGTGAAGAGAGACCAACTGACGAGTGAGGAGAGACCAACTGACGAGTGAAGAGAGACCAACTGACGAGTGAGGAGAGACCAACTGACGAGTGAGGAGAGACCAACTGAAGAGTGAGTAGAGACCAACTGACGAGTGAAAAGAGACCAACTGATGAGTGAGGAGAGACCAACTGACGAGTGAAGAGAGACCAACTGACGATTGAGGAGCGACCAACTGACGAGTGAAGAGAGACCAACTGACGATTGAGGAGCGACCAACTGACGAGTGAAGAGAGACCAACTGACGAGTGAAGAGAGACCAACCGACGAGTGAGGAGAGACCAACTGACGATTGAGGAGCGACCAACTGACGAGTGAAGAGAGATCAACTGACGAGTGAAGAGAGATCAACTGACGAGTGAAGAGAGACCAACTGACGAGTGAAGAGAGACCAACTGACGAGTGAAGAGAGACCAACTGACGAGTGAGGAGACACCAATTGACGAGTGAGGAGACACCAACTGACGAGTGAGGAGAGGTCAACTGACGAGTGAAGAGAGACCAACTGACGAGTGAAGAGAGACCAACTGACGAGTGAAGAGAGACCAACTGACGAGTGAAGAGAGACCAACTGACGAGTGAAGAGAGATCAACTGACGAGTGAAGAGAGACCAACTGACGAGTGAAGAGAGACCAACTGACGAATGAGGAGACACCAACTAACGAGAATGGAGAGACCAACTGACGAGTGATCACAAAATAAGCTGTGAGTTGATGCAAGTAAGGAAGGGCCATGAAGAAATGTTTTATAGCCAGAACAGACATTTTCGATGTAAACTCTTAGTTTAGAGGCAGCTAGGAGGTGTCAGACTGCCAATACGTCAAATGATCAATTGCTGAATAAATATTGTAAACTTGTTCTTTAAGCGTGCCTGGACCCTAGACTTTAGAACAATAAGACATAAAACCACAACCGAGACGAAATGTGTTTGACGAATGACAGGAAACAGTTTGAGCGATAAGACCCGAAATAAAGAACTGAGAATAAAGCTAGGAATAATTCATGTCATAGAATACATCAAGTAACAACGGATACAATTGTTTGGCCACATTATAAGTCAGAAATATGAAAACACAGTGAGCCTTCAATAAACGTCGCGAGAACACCTGACTTCAAGGTTGAGCGCTAATAAATGGATTGATGGAATATTAGAAACAGGATAGGTTAATAGTAGACGCAACAGGCAGAAAATGACATTTTATCTCGATGCTGAAAGGTAAATGAGGAAGAAGTGGATGAAGAAAAAGAGAAGGTAATGGTGGAGGAGAAGATGGAACTAGCTTCTGACCTAACAGTGCTCTATGAGAAGTGTCTGACCTAACAGTGCTCTATGAGAAGTGTCTGTCCTAACAGTGCTCTATGAGAAGTGTCTGACCTAACAGTGCTCTATGAGAAGTGTCTGACCTAACAGTGCTCTATGAGAAGTGTCTGACCTAACAGTGCTCTATGAGAAGTATCTGACCTAACAGTGCTCTATGAGAAGTGTCTGTCCTAACAGTGCTCTATGAAAAGTGTCTGACCTAACAGTGCTCTATGAGAAGTGTCTGACCTAACAGTGCTCTATGAGAAGTGTCTGACCTAACAGTGCTCTATGAGAAGTGTCTGACCTAACAGTGCTCTATGAGAAGTGCCTGGCCTAACAGTGCTCTATGAGAAGTGCCTGACCTAACAGTGCTCTATGAGAAGTGCCTGGCTTAACAGTGCTCTATGAGAAGTGTCTGACCTAACAGTGCTCTATGAGAAGTGTCTGATCTAACAGTGCTCTATGAGAAGTGTCTGACCTAACAGTGCTCTATGAGAAGTGTCTGACCTAACAGTGCTCTATGAGAAGTGTCTGACCTAACAGTGCTCTATAAGAAGTGTCTGACCTAACAGTGCTCTGTGACAAGTGTCTGACCTAACAGTGCTCTGTGACAAGTGTCTGACCTAACAGTGCTCTGTGACAAGTGTCTGATCTAACAGTGCTCTGTGATAAATGTCTGGCTTTACATGTCCCCTCCTGGAACAGGACAATTTACTCAACTTGTTACAAATATCTATCCGTTAGAAACACTTTTCTCAACTTGTTACAAATATCTATCCGTTAGAAACACTTTTCTCAACTAGTTACAAATATCTAACCGTTAGAAACACTTTTCTCAACTTGTTACAAATATCTATCCGTTAGAAACACTTTTCTCAACTTGTTACAAATATCTATCCGTTAGAAACACTTTTCTCAACTTGTTACAAATATCTATCCGTTAGAAACACTTTTCTCAACTTGTTACAAATATCTATCCGTTAGAAACACTTTTCTCAACTTGTTACAAATATCTATCCGTTAGAAACACTATTTTGCTCACTTTTATTACACAACCAACACTCCGAAATGAAAACAAAACGCCATCTAAGACAACCGCAAACCGGATCATTTATATGGAGTTAGCCACCATCTAACCAACCTGATTAAAGGTCTCTACATCAACAGCAGCTGCAGGGTCAGAACAGCAGCAGGCTACACAGACCACTTCGAAGTTAGATCAGGTGTAAGACAGGGGTGCGTACTATCTCCCCTACTGTTTATTACATACATGGACCATATATGTAAGTTAACCAACCCATCAGAGACAGAGGAGATCAACGAGCTTCTATTTGCAGACGATCAGGCACTAATACATGAAACAATAGAACAAATAAACTCAACAGCTCAGGCACAAAATACAACATGAAAATCAACATCAACAAAACAGAAGCTTTGAATGTCGGAAAAGAGAAACAGAACATCAACATAACTATAGATGGCAGGCAACTAAAACAAGTAAAGGAATTCAAATACCTAGGAAGTCTAATGACAAACGACAATTCCCAAACAGCAGAGATAGAATCAAGATGCAACAAAGCTTGTAAAATCATTGGACAGTTATCACCACTATTGTCCAACAAGGAAATAACTCTAGAGGCAACACAGGCACTCCGCAATACAATCTTCATCCCAACGTTGTGCTACCAATGCCAGACCTGGACCCTAGATGCAAGAACAATAAGAAAATTAACTTCTACTAAGATGAAATGTGTTAGACGAATGACAGGAAACAGCCTGAGAGATAAGATCAGAAACGAAGAACTGAGAATAAAGTTAGGAGTAACCCCCGCCATAGAATATATAAAGAAACAACAGATAAAATGGTTTGGCTACGTGAAAAGGCTAAAAGATCAAAACACAACATAAAGAGCACGATGTGAGAACCTAAAGGCTGACCATGAAAAAGATGCATCGGCGGACTATTAGAAGCACTGGGAAACATAACAGCAGCAGAGTCGAACAGAAGAGCAAATGACCGAAAATTATATCTCCCCTCGACGCTGAAAGGCAAATGAGGAAGGAAAGAAGAAGGAGAAGATTGATTGATTGATTGGTTCAAAGATTGATTGGTTCAAAGATTGATTGATTGAATAATTGTTTGGGTAATTGATTGATGGATCGATTTTTTAATTAATTGATGATAGGTTGACTGGCTCACTGATTGATTGAATAATTGATTGATTGATTTAAAAAAAAAAAAGTTGTTGACTTGTGATCCGATGTGACTGGCAGGACCAGCCTCTGACACGAGGCGGAGACCTTCTATAAGCGGAACGGCGAGGTCGTGTCATCACGATCAGACTAGAACCTATTGGAGGTCAAGGAATAGATCAGTGGGAGATGGGAGACAGTCAATGGGCAGAGAGATCTGTTGGAGATGGGAGACACACAATCAGTGAATAGACAGATCGGTTGTGAGATGGGAGACTGACAGTCAGTGAATAGACAGATCGGTTGTGAGATGGGAGACTGACAGTCAGTGAATAGACAGATCGGTTGTGAGATGGGAGACTGACAGTCAGTGAATAGACAGATCGGTGGGAGATGGGAGACTGACAGTCAGTGAATAGACAGATCGGTTGTGAGATGGGAGACTGACAGTCAGTGAATAGACAGATCGGTTGTGAGATGGGAGACTGACAGTCAGTGAATAGACAGATCGGTGGGAGACTGACAGTCAGTGAATAGATAGATCGGTGGGAGACTGACAGTCAGTGAATAGATAGATCGGTGGGAGACTGACAGTTAGTGAATAGATAGATCGGTGGGAGATGGGAGACTGACAGTCAGTGAATAGATAGATCGGTGGGAGATGGGAGACTGACAGTCAGTGAATAGATAGATCGGTGGGAGATGGGAGACTGACAGTCAGTGAATAGATAGATCGGTGGGAGATGGGAGACAGACATTCAGTGAATAGATAGATCGGTGGGAGATGGGAGACTGACAGTCAGTGAATAGATAGATCGGTGGGAGATGGGAGACTGACATTCAGTGAATAGATAGATCGTTGGGAGATGGGAGACTGACAGTCAGTGAATAGACAGATCGTTGTGATATGGGAGACTGACAGTCAGTGAATAGATAGATCGGTGGGAGATGGGAGACTGACAGTCAGTGAATAGATAGATCGGTGGGAGACTGACAGTCAGTGAATAGATAGATCGGTGGGAGATGGGAGACTGACAGTCAGTGAATAGACAGATCGTTGTGATATGGGAGACTGACAGTCAGTGAATAGATAGATCGTTGGGAGATGGGAGACAGACAGTTAGTGAATAGATAGATCGGTGGGAGATGGGAGACAGACAGTTAGTGAATAGATAGATCGGTGGGAGATGGGAGACTGACAGTCAGTGAATAGATAGATCGTTGGGAGATGGGAGACTGACAGTCAGTGAATAGACAGATCGTTGTGATATGGGAGACTGACATTCAGTGAATAGATAGATCGTTGGGAGATGGGAGACTGACAGTCAGTGAATAGACAGATCGTTGTGATATGGGAGACAGACATTCAGTGAATAGATAGATCGTTGGGAGATGGGAGACTGACAGTCAGTGAATAGACAGATCGTTGTGATATGGGAGACTGACAGTCAGTGAATAGATAGATCGTTGGGAGATGGGAGACAGACAGTTAGTGAATAGATAGATCGGTGGGAGATGGGAGACAGACAGTTAGTGAATAGATAGATCGGTGGGAGATGGGAGACTGACAGTCAGTGAATAGATAGATCGTTGGGAGATGGGAGACTGACAGTCAGTGAATAGATAGATCGTTGTGATATGGGAGACTGACAGTCAGTGAATAGACAGATCGTTGGGAGATGGGAGACTGACAGTCAGTGAATAGATAGATCGTTGGGAGATGGGAGACAGACAGTCAGTGAATAGATAGATCGGTTGTGAGATGGGAGACTGACAGTCAGTGAATAGATAGATCGGTGGGAGACTGACAGTCAGTGAAAAGATAGATCGGTGGGAGATGGGAGACTGACAGTCAGTGAAAAGATAGATCGGTGGGAGACTGACAGTCAGTGAAAAGATAGATCGGTGGGAGATGGGAGACTGACAGTCAGTGAAAAGATAGATCGGTGGGAGACTGACAGTCAGTGAAAAGATAGATCGTTGGGAGATGGGAGACAGACATTCAGTGAATAGATAGATCGGTGGGAGACTGACAGTCAGTGAAAAGATAGATCGGTGGGAGATGGGAGACAGACAGTCAGTGAAAAGATAGATCGGTGGGAGATGGGAGACTGACAGTCAGTGAATAGATAGATCGGTGGGAGATGGGAGACTGACAGTCAGTGAATAGATAGATCGGTGGGAGATGGGAGACTGACAGTCAGTGAAAAGATAGATCGGTGGGAGATGGGAGACTGACAGTCAGTGAATAGATAGATCGGTGGGAGACTGACAGTCAGTGAAAAGATCGGCTGTAGATGAGAGAGTTAGATGCAGCTCGTCTTGTTCATTTCTTAGTATCATTTGTACACCATTCTTCTACAACTGTGTCACTTCACTAGAGAACATGACTGAAATATCATGGCCTATCACACTTAAGTGACAACTCTCAGGTTATCCTAATAATTAACTGTCACATCAACTATTATCATGCTGCGCTCAACCATCCCCAGGACATTGAGTCCATTGACATGGAAGACTACCGCCATAATTACGTCAACCTGACTGGCTTCCGATTGGTTGACCCCAGCGACCCCTACGTCAGAAGTGTTATTCATGACATGGAGATTTATGAAATGCAGACTGACCTTCGCTTGTTGAACACCACTGGCTACCTGTCCTTACCTGTAAGCAATTCTTTATAAATACAGTCTACCTGTTCCTACCTGTCAGCAGTTCTTTATTACAACTACCTACCTGTCTTTACTACGTGTAATTCTGTGTAATGTCTGTGTAGTGTTTGTCAAAAATCTATGTAGTGTCGGTGTAATATATGTGTAGTGTAATGTCTGTGTAATTTCGGTGTAATATATGTCTAATGTCTGTGTAGTGTGTCTAATGTCTGTGTAGTGTGTCTAATGTCTGTGTAGTGTGTCTAATGTCTGTGTAGTGTGTCTAATGTCTGTGTAGTGTGTCTAATGTCTGTGTATATCAGAGGTTAATTGCTGTGCCGCGACGTCCTACAATTGTCTGTGTCAAACTTTATTGTCGTAAACAACCAAACGTTTTTTGTTGCTCTCTGAGATTTGTGACATCCAGAGTGTGATGTGACAAGAGGAAGAAGGAACTAGTTATGTGACATCTAGAGTGTGATGTGACAAGAGGTAGAAGGAACTAGTTATGTAACATCTAGAGTGTGATATGACAAGAGGAAGAAGGAACTAGTTATTTGACATCTAGAGTGTGATGTGACAAGAGGTAGAAGGAACTAGTTATGTGACATCTAGAGTGTGATGTGACAAGAGGAAGAAGGAACTAGTTATGTGACATCTGGAATGTGATGTGACAAGAGGTAGAAGGAACTAGTTATGTGACATCTAGAGTGTGATGTGACAAGATGAAGAAGGAACTAGTTATGTGACATCTAGAGTGTGATGTGACAAGATGAAGAAGGAACTAGTTATGTGACATCTAGAGTGTGATGTGACAAGATGAAGAAGGAACTAGTTATGTGACATCTAGAGTGTGATGTGACAAGATGAAGAAGGAACTAGTTATGTGACATCTAGAGTGTGATGTGACAAGAGGTAGAAGGAACTAGTTATGTGACATCTAGAGTGTGATGTGACAAGATGAAGAAGGAACTAGTTATGTGACATCTAGAGTGTGATGTGACAAGAGGTAGAAGGAACTAGTTATGTGACATCTAGAGTGTGATGTGACAAGAGGAAGAAGGAACTAGTTATGTGACATCTAGAGTGTGATGTGACAAGATGAAGAAGGAACTAGTTATGTGACATCTAGAGTGTGATGTGACAAGAGGAAGAAGGAACTAGTTATGTGACATCTGGAATGTGATGTGACAAGAGGTAGAAGGAACTAGTTATGTGACATCTAGAGTGTGATGTGACAAGAGGTAGAAGGAACTAGTTATGTGACATCCAGAGTGTGACGGTGACAAACCCTGGACCCAGCCATCTAAAACTCTAACAAGCATCACATTGCTTTCATCCTAGATTTGCCTGCCTTTATCATTAACTTAACTGTCCGTATCGTGGACTTTCTTGTCTTGATCTTATATTTGATTGTCTTGATCTTATATTTGATTGTCTTGATCTTATATTTGATTGTCTTGATCTTATATTTGATTGTCTTGATCTTATATTTGATTGTCTTGATCTTATATCTGATTGTCTTGATCTTATATTTGATTGTCTTGATCCTAGATTTGATTATCTTGTTTCTATATTTCATTGTGTTGATCCTAGATTTGATTATCTTGTTTCTATATTTCATTGTGTCGATCCTAGATTTGATTATCTTGTTTCTATATTTCATTGTGTCGATCCTAGATTTGATTATCTTGTTTCTATATTTCATTGTGTTGATCCTAGATTTGATTATCTTGTTTCTATATTTCATTGTGTCGATCCTAGATTTGATTATCTTGTTTCTATATTTCATTGCGTTGATCCTGTGTTGATGTCCACGTTCCAATCATCAACTAAGGTACATCTCATTGACGTCCCCAGCACGAGGTAGCCCTCATGTACGACTCGGTTTACGTCCTGGCACACGCCCTGGAGCGTTACGACAAGTCGGCCATCTTGCGAGCTGTCAATGTCAGTTGTGACAACCCAACCTCTTGGTCATCAGGCCCAAGTCTTTATTCCTTCCTGAATCAGGTCAGTAGATGTACCACGACTGTCTGTAATCTTAAATAAAGTCAGCAGATGTACCACGACAGTCTGTAATCTTAAATAAAGTCAGCAGATGTACCACGACAGTCTGTAATCTTAAATAAAGTCAGTAGATGTACCACGACTGTCTGTAATCTTAAATAAAGTCAGTAGATGTACCACGACTGTCTGCAATCTTAAATAAAGTCAGCAGATGTACCACGACTGTCTGCAATCTTAAATAAAGTCAGCAGATGTACCACGACAGTCTGTAATCTTAAATAAAGTCAGTAGATGTACCACGACTGTCTGTAATCTTAAATAAAGTCAGTAGATGTACCACGACTGTCTGCAATCTTAAATAAAGTCAGTAGATGTACCACGATAGTCTGTAATCTTAAATAAAGTCAGTAGATGTACCACGACAGTCTGCAATCTTAAATAAAATCAGTAGATGTACCACGACGGCCTGTAATCTTAAATAAAATCAGTAGATGTACCACGACAGTCTGTAATCTTAAATAAAGTCAGTAGATGTACCACGACTGTCTGCAATCTTAAATAAGGTCAGCAGATGTACCACGACTGTCTGCAATCTTAAATAAGGTCAGTAGATGTACCACGACTGTCTGCAATCTTAAATAAGGTCAGTAGATGTACCACGACTGTCAGCAATCTTAAATAAGGTCAGTAGATGTACCACGACTGTCTGCAATCTTAAATAAGGTCAGTAGATGTACCTCGACTGTCTGCAATCTTAAATAAGGTCAGTAGATGTACCACGACTGTCAGCAATCTTAAATAAGGTCAGTAGATGTACCACGACTGTCAGCAATCTTAAATAAGGTCAGTAGATGTACCACGACTGTCAGCAATCTTAAATAAGGTCAGCAGATGTACCACGACTGTCTGCAATCTTAAATAAGGTCAGTAGATGTACCACGACTGTCAGCAATCTTAAATAAGGTCAGTAGATGTACCACGACTGTCAGCAATCTTAAATAAGGTTAGTAGATGTACCACGACTGTCAGCAATCTTAAATAAGGTCAGTAGATGTACCACGACTGTCAGCAATCTTAAATAAGGTCAGTAGATGTACCACGACTGTCTGCAATCTTAAATCAGGTCATTAGATGGACCTGCACTAGTGATATTGTCGAAGTGTCAAAGTAAGTGAACCAGAAGTGGTTAAGCTATTTAAATCAGTTCATTAGACAGATCTGGTTAGCTTCTGAAATCAGATCAGTACATGGGCCAGGACTGGCTATATCCTTAAACTAGGATGGCACACGGACCAGGTTTAATGTTTTTATGAAATTGGGTCAACATAGAATGCAAGGCTTGTAATATTAGTCAAGTAGGTCAGTCAACGAATAAATACTTGGTTCTTCCTTTATGTAGGTCAGTGCATGAATTACGAGTGAGTAGACACGTAGAATAAAGAATTATGTTTGATGGCAGTGGATGACTTAAAAATGATGTCAGTGGATGATTTAAAAATGATGGCAGTGGATGATTTTAAAATGATGTCAGTGGATGTAAGAATGATGCCAGTGGATGATTTAAAAATAATGGCAGTGGAATATATAACAATGATGGCAGTGGATGATTTAAAAATGATGGCAGTGGATGATTTAAAAATGATGGCAGTGGATGATTTAAAAATGATGGCAGTGGATGTAAGAATGATGGCTGGGGATGATTTAAAATGATGGCAGTGGATGATTTAAAAATGATGGCAGTGGATGTAAGAATGATGGCTAGGGATGATTTAAAATGATGGCAGTGGATGATTTAAAAATGATGGCATTGGATGTAAGAATGATGGCTGGGGATGATTTAAAATGATGGCAGTGGATGATTTAAAAATGATGGCAGTGGATGATTTTAAAATGATGGCAGTGGATGATTTAAAAATGATATCAGTAGATGTAAGAATGATGGCAGTGGATGATTTATAATGATGGCAGTGGATGCATTAAAAATGATGGCAGTGGATATATATATATATAAAAATGATGTCAGTGGATGTAAGAATGATGGCAGTGGATGATTTATAATGATGGCAGTGGATGCATTAAAAATGATGGCAGTGGATAAATTAAAAATGATGGCAGTGGATGTAAGAATGATGGCAGTGGATGAAATAAAAGAGATGGCAGTGGATGAATTAAAAATGATGGCAGTGGATGTAAGAATGATGGCAGTGGATAAATTAAAAATGATGGCAGTGGATAAATTTAAAATGATGGCAGTGGATACATTAAAAATGATGGCAGTGGATACATTAAAAATGATGGCAGTGGATAAATTAAAAATGATGGCAGTGGATAAATTAAAAATGATGGCAGTGGATGTAAGAATGATGGCAGTGGATGAAATAAAAGAGATGGCAGTGGATGAATTAAAAATGATGGCAGTGGATGTAAGAATGATGGCAGTGGATAAATTAAAAATGATGGCAGTGGATAAATTTAAAATGATGGCAGTGGATACATTAAAAATGATGGCAGTGGATACATTAAAAATGATGGCAGTGGATAAATTAAAAATGATGGCAGTGGATAAATTAAAAATGATGGCAGTGGATGTAAGAATGATGGCAGTGGATGTAAGAATGATGGCAGTGGATAAATTAAAAATGATGGCAGTGGATAAATTAAAAATGATGTCAGTGGATGATGTAAGAATGATGTCAGTGGATGATGTAAGAATGATGACAGTGGTTGACGTAAGAATGATGTCAGTGGATGATGTAAGAATGATAGCAGTGGTTGATGTAAGAATTATGTCATTGGATGAAACAAGAATGTTGGCAGTGGATGATGTAAGAATAATGACTTTGAATGATGTAATAATGAAGGCACTTGCTGATTTAAAAATAAAAGCAGTGGATCACATAAGAATGAAAGCAGTGGATGATGTAAGAATGATGGCACTGGATGATAAAAAAAATAAAAGCAGTGAATGATGTAATAATTATGGCAGTGGATGGATGATGTAAGAATGATGGCAGCGGATGATGTAAGAATTATGGCAGTTGATGATGGAAGAATGATGGCACTGAATGATGTAAGAATGATGGCAGTGGATGATTTAAAATGGTGGCAGTGGATGATTTAAACAAGATGCCAGTGGATGATTTAAAAATGATGGCAGTGGATGATTTAAAAATGATGTCAGTGGATGATTTAAAAATTATGTCAGTGGATGTAAGAATGATGGCACTGGATGATAAAAAAAATAAAATCAGTGAATGATGTAATAATTATGGCAGTGGATGGATGATGTAAGAATGATGGCAATGGATGATGTAAGAATTATGGCAGTTGATGGTGGAAGGACGATGGCACTGAATGATGTAAGAATAATGGCAGTGGATGATCTAAGAATGATGGCAACTTGATGTAAGAATGATGGCACTGAATGTTCCAAGAATTATGGCAGTTGATGGTGGAAGGACGATGGCACTGAATGATGTAAGAATAATGGCAGTGGATGATCTAAGAATGATGGCAGTTGATGATGTAAGAATGATGGCACTGAATGATCTAAGAGTAATGGCAACTTGATGTAAGAATGATGACACTGAATGTTCCAAGAATGATGGCAGTTGATGATGTAATAATGATGGCACTGAATTATGTAAGAATGATGGCAGTGGATGATATAAGAAAGATGGCAGTGGATGATGTAAGAATGATGGCACTGGGTGATGTAATAATGTTGGAAGTAGATGATGTAAGAATGATGGTAGTTGATGATGTAAAAATAATAGCAGTGGATGATGTATAAATGATAGCAGTAGATGGTGAAAGAGTTATGGCAGTGGATAATGTAAGAATGATGGCAGTAGTTGATGTAAGAATGATGGAAGTGGTTGATGTAAGAATAAAAGCAATGGATGATGTAAGAATGATGGTAGTGGATGATGTAAGAAAGATGGCAGTGGATGATGGCACTGGATGATGTAAGAATGATGGCAGTGGATAATGTAAGAATGATAGCACTGGATGATGTAAGAATGATGGCAGTGGATAATGTAAGAATGATGGTAGTGGATGATGTAAGAATGATGGCATTAGATGACTTAAGAATGATGGCAGTGGATGATGTAAGATTGATGGTAGTAGATGATGTAAGAATTATGGCAGTAGATGATGTAAGAATGATGGCAGTAGATGATGTAAGAATGATGATAGTGGATGATGTAAGAATAATGACAGTAGATAATGTAAGAATAATGGTAATGGATGATGTAACAAAAAAGTAATGGATGATGTAAGAATGATGGTAGTGGATGATAAAACAATGATAGTAATAGTTGATGTAAGAATAATGGTAGTGGATGATGTAAGAATGATAGTAATAGATGATGTAAGAATGATAGTAATAGATGATGTAAGAATGATGGTAATGGATGATGTAACAATGATAGTAATAGATGATGTAAGAATAATGGTAGTGGATGATGTAACAATGATAGTAATAGATGACGTAAGAATGATAGTAATAGATGATTTAAGAATGATGGTAGTGGATGATGTAAGAATGATAGCAATAAATGATGTAAGAATGATTGTAGTGGATGATGTAACAATGATAGTAATAGATGATGTAAGAATGATAGTAATAGATGATGTAAGAATGATAGTAATAAATGGTGTAAGAATTATGTAGTGGATGATGTAAGAATGATAGTAATAGATGATGTAACAATGATAGTAATAGATGATGTAAGAATGATAGTAATAGATGATGTAACAATGATAGTAATAGATGATGTAACAATGATAGTAATAGATGATGTAAGAATGATAGTAATAGATGATGTAAGAATGATAGTAATAGATGATGTAAGAATGATGGTAGTGGATGATGTAACAATGATAGTAATAGATGATGTAACAATGATAGTAATAAATGGTGTAAGAATGACGTAGTGAATGATGTAACAATGATAGTAATAGATGATGTAACAATGATAGTAATAGATGATGTAACAATGATAGTAATAGATGATATAAGAATGATGGTAGTGGATGATGTAACAATAATAGTAATAGATGATGTAACAATGATAGTAATAGATGATGTAACAATGATAGTAATAGATGATGTAACAATGATAGTGATAGATGATGTAAGAATGATAGTAATAGATGATATAACAATGATAGTAATAGATGATGTAAGAATGATAGTAACAGATGATGTAAGAATGATAGTAATAGATGATGTAAGAATGATAGTAATAGATGATGTAAGAATGATGGTAGTGGATGATGTAACAATGATAGTAATAGATGATGTAACAATGATAGTAATAAATGGTGTAAGAATGACGTAGTGAATGATGTAACAATGATAGTAATAGATGATGTAACAATGATAGTAATAGATGATGTAACAATGATAGTAATAGATGATATAAGAATGATGGTAGTGGATGATGTAACAATAATAGTAATAGATGATGTAACAATGATAGTAATAGATGATGTAACAATGATAGTAATAGATGATGTAACAATGATAGTGATAGATGATGTAAGAATGATAGTAATAGATGATATAACAATGATAGTAATAGATGATGTAAGAATGATAGTAATAGATGATGTAACAATGATAGTAATAGATGATGTAAGAATGATAGTAATAGATGATGTAAGAATAATGGTAGTGGATGATGTAACAATGATAGTAATAGATGATGTAAGAATGATAGTAATAGATGATGTAAGAATGATAGTAATAGATGATGTAAGAATGATAGTAATAGATGATGTAAGAATGATAGTAATAGATGATGTAAGAATGATAGTAATAGATGATGTAAGAATGATAGTAGTGGATGATGTAACGTTGATGACATGTGCACTGAACACAGAAACAGGTTCTGACACTAGGGTCCACATATTGTCTCAGAATGACATGCGCACGTACTAATATACAAGCACACACACACACACATACACACACACACAAGCTGAAAATACTCATTTCCTTAACAAGGAGTTGATGACGACAATAAATACCTAACCTGCCGTCTGTGAAAAATACCAACAATGGTTAGCTATATTCTAAAATAGCAACAACGGTTAGCTATATTCTAAAATAGCAACAACGGTTAGCTATATTCTAAAATAGCAACAATGGTTAGCTCTATTCTAAAATAGCAACAACGGTTAGCTATATTCTAAAATAGCAACAACGATTAGCTATATTCCAAAAATACCAACAACGGTTAGCTATATTCTAAAATACCAATAACGGTTAGCTATATTCTAAAATAGCAACAATGATTAGCTATATTCTACAATACCAACAACGGTTAGCTATATTCTAAAATATCAACAACGGTTAGCTATATTCTAAAATAACAACAATGGTTAGCTATATTCTACAATACCAACAACGGTTAGCTATATTCTAAAATACCAACAACGGTTAGCTATATTCTAAAATACCAACAACGGTTAGCTCTATTCTAAAATAGCAAAAACGGTTAGCTATATTCTAAAATACCAACAACGGTTAGCTCTATTCTAAAATAGCAAAAACTGTTAGCTCTATTCTAAAATAGCAACAATGGTTAGCTCTATTCTAAAATACTAACAACGGTTAGCTATATTCTAAAATACCAACAACGGTTAGCTCTATTCTAAAATAGCAAAAACTGTTAGCTCTATTCTAAAATAGCAACAATGGTTAGCTATATTCTAAAATAGCAATAATGGTTAGCTATATTCTAAAATACCAACAACTGATAGCTCTATTCTAAAATACCAACAACTTGTAACTATATTCTAAAATACCAACAACTGACAGCTCTATTCTAAAATACCAACAACTGATAGCTCTATTCTAAACTACCAACAACTGATAGCCCTATTCTAAAATACCAACAACTGATAGCTCTATTCTAAAATACCAACAACTGATAACTCTATTCTAAAATACCAACAACTGATAGCTCTATTCTAAAATACCAACAACTGATAGCTCTATTCTAAAATACCAACAACGGTTAGCTCTATTCTAAAATACCAACAACTGATAGCTCTATTCTAAAATACTAACAACCGTTAGTTCTATTCTAAAATACCAATAACTGATAGCTCTATTCTAAAATACCAACAACTTGTAGCTCTATTCTAAAATAGCAACAATGGTTAGCTATATTCTAAAATAGCAACAATGGTTAGCTATATTCTAAATTAGCAACAATGATTAGCTATATTCTAAAATAGCTTCAACGGTTAGCTATATTTTAAAATAGCAACGATGGTTAGCTATATTTTAAATAGCAAAAACAGTTAACTATATTCTAAAATAGCAACAATGGTTAGCTATATTCTAAAATAGCAACGATGGTTAGCTATATTTTAAATAGCAAAAACAGTTAGCTATATTCTAAAATAGCAACAATGGTTAGCTATATTCTAAAATAGCTACAACGGTTAGCTATATTCTAAAATAGCAGCAATGATTAGCTATATTCTAAAATACCATTAACGGTTAGCTATATTCTAAAATAGCAACAATGGTTAGCTATATTCTAAAATAGCAACAATGGTTAGCTATATTATAAAATAGCTACAATGGTTAGCTATATTCTAAAATAGCAACAATGGTTAGCTATATTCTAAAATAGCAACAATGGTTAGCTATATTCTAAAATAGCAACAATGGTTAGCTATATTCTAAAATAGCTACAACGGTTAGCTATATTCTAAAATAGCAACAATTGTTAGCTCTATTCTAAAATACCAACAGCGGTTAGCTCTATTCTAAAATACCAACAACGGTTAGCTCTATTCTAAAATACGAACAAGTGATAGCTCTATTCTAAAATACCAAAAACTGATAGCTCTATTCTAAAATACCAACAACTGATAGCTCTATTCTAAAATACCAACAACTGATAGCTCTATTCTAAAATACCAACAACTGATAGCTCTATTCTAAAATACCAACAACTGATAGCTCTATTCTAAAATACCAACAACTGATAGCTCTATTCTAAAATACCAACAGCGGTTAGCTCTATTCTAAAATACCAACAACTGATAGCTCTATTCTACAATTCCAACAACGGTTAGCTCTATTCTAAAATACCAACAGCGGTTAGCTCTATTCTAAAATACCAACAACTGATAGCTCTATTCTAAAATATCAGCAGCGGTTAGCTCTATTCTAAAATACCAACAACTGATAGCTCTATTCTAAAATACCAACAACGGTTAGCTCTATTCTAAAATACCAACAACGGTTAGCTCTATTCTAAAATACCAACAGCGGTTAGCTATATTCTAAAATACCAACAGCGGTTAGCTCTATTCTAAAATACCAACAACTGATAGCTCTATTCTAAAATACCAACAACGGTTAGCTCTATTCTAAAATACCAACAACTGATAGCTCTATTCTAAAATACCAACAGCGGTTAGCTCTATTCTAAAATACCAACAACTGATAACTCTATTCTAAAATACCAACAACTGATAGCTCTATTCTAAAATACCAACAACGGTTAGCTCTATTCTAAAATACCAACAACTGATAGCTCTATTCTAAAATACCAACAACTGATAGCTCTATTCTAAAATACCAACAGCGGTTAGCTCTATTCTAAAATACCAACAACTGATAGCTCTATTCTAAAATACCAACAGCGGTTAGCTCTATTCTAAAATATCAACAACTTGTAGCTCTATTCTAAAATACCAACTACGTGTAGCTATTTTTCGGAAATACTATATTTATCATCATGTGCCATACCGGTTGGCGTAGGTGCTCATGTCCTTCCACAATCTTCTATCTACAGTACATCGTATCACTTCTGTTGTTGACTGTTTTCCATGCCATGGCACTAAGCTATCCATTATTTTCTCTCTTTGTCGTCCGCGATCTCTCTTTCCTTTTATTTTGCCAGTTGTAACCAAGTATTCCAACTTTCCTCTTCTCAAGATGTGCCCGAAAAATGTTGATTGCTTCTTTCTGATGTTTTTTAAGAGCTCCCTTTTTGCGTTGGCTACTTTGAGAACTTCCTCATTGGTCTTTTTATCTGTCCAGGGAACTTTCAACATTCTTCTGAGAAATCCCATCTCTGTGGCCTCTAATCGTCTTCTCTCTCTCTCTCTCTCTCTCTCTCTCTCTCTCTCTCTCTCTCTCTCTCTCTCTCTCTCTCTCTACGTTCAGGACTCAATCAGAGTAAGGATTCCAGACTCCCACATGAAGTCAGCTGTCAGGCTAAGTGTGTTGATCGCCCCCACAGACAGAACATCACAATTAGAGTCTGTCAGATCCACTCTGACTGAACACCCGTTAATACGTTGCACTGTGTTCTGCGCCAGTGGCCCAGTGCATCCGATTTCAGTCAGAATTTTATTCAGGTTTGCTTTCCCTAGCCTTTGATTGTCCCCAATCTTCCTGCAAGGCAGCAGATTGTCTTTTCTGTAGGGGGATTCTGCCCTTAGATGGTCTGCCCTCCCAGGTTTACGAGCACCATCTGCCCGAGTCACTAGAGGTGACTAACACAGACATGCACACACAAAGATGTGAGATGTGACTAACACAGACACGGACACACAAAGATGTGAGATGTGACTAACACAGACATGCATACACAAAGATGTGAGATGTGACTAACAGAGACATGCACACACAAAGATGTGAGATGTGACTAACACAGACATGCACACACAAAGATATGAGATGTGACTAACACAGACATGCACACACAAAGATATGAGATGTGACTAATACAGACATGCACACAGCGATACGAGGCATGACTAACACTGACACACATCAAGATATATGACACATGGCTAACATGCACATAAAGTTATGAGATATAACTGACATTGACATGCACACACAAATATATGACACATGCCTAACATAGATATGCACACAAAGATAAGAGATATGACTAACATAGATATGCACACAAAAAGATATGAGATGGGACTAACATAGCCATGCACACACAAGGATATGAGATGTGACAAACACAGACATGCACACACAAAGATATGAGATATGACTAACATAAACATGCACACAAAGATATGAGATATCACTAACCCAGACATGCACACACAAAGATATGACATATGACTAACACTGGTACACACTAAGATATGAGATATGACTAAACACAGACACACATAAAGATATGAGACATGATTAACACGGACACATCGAGTATGAGATATGACTAACATGACACACACCAAGATATGAGCCATGGCCAGCACACACAAGCTAAGATATGAGCCATGGCTAGGACAGAAACACAGCAAGATATGAACCATGGCTTCACCAAAAAACACCAAAAAATGAACCATGTCTAGCACAGAAACACATTAAAGTGCCCATATGCTTGGGCTTATCGTAGTCGGCAGACTCTTCTGAACGTGGGAATCACAGGTTTCGTTAAACAGTTGTCCGGAGATTTGAGAGTGCAGTCTGACCCATAGAACGTTCTCTTGCATGTACAGATTCCCGATCGACTGTTGACATGTGTCGTTGAAACAGTTGTCCGGACATTTGAGAGTACATATGATGTCACAGCCATCAGAACACATCTGTTCGCACTGTAGCCCAAAATTACCATCGGGACAAGTGTCATTACAGGTATAGCCAAGATGTTTACATTGTAGGCATTTTCCAGATTTTTCCTCAAATAAAGGACAGACACTGAGACAAGACCCGGAACAGTCGTGTCCATAGATCCCATGTGAACAGTAGCCGTGACAAGTACCGATGATGACATTACAGCCTTTACTACACCCACTACACACTGCACAAAACGACCAAGAATGCTCGTCCAGACAATAGGTGTCTGTAAATGTTTGCACCTCACATACCGTCAGTGCACTGTCGGCCTGCGAAATGGTCGGTGAGAACTCAATCTTATTGTGTGCCATTGACCTTTGTATTTTGACTACAATAGTGTTCACAGATAAATTAGAGTATGATATATCATTATAATGGAACACTACTCCGCCACTGTCAGAGAAAGCCCTTAGAGTGGCATTCTTTACCCGAATCATAATGCTAGCTCGATGATAGATTCGAATGATGTGAATCTTCTGGGGCGTTGCAAAGTTCAGATACCATTAAGCAGAATTGGTTCCACTTCTCCATTGTGTGTGTGTGTGCAGTCATTGTCATAGAGATTGGTCTTTGTTTTGCTATTAACTGCGGCCTCTGGTCCACATCCGTCTCCTGTATAACAATCATCAAATTTGTCGGTCTGGTTTGTGATCTGTTTGAGAGCCACTTTCCGACTCCCGCCAATGTGTGACAAAACTACAGGGACATGCTCAAACAATGACAGTTGTCAGCACAACATTTTTGGACCCCAGTGTCAGTACTTGGATTTTATTTGCAAATATGCCCCAAAATCTGAACCTACTTTCCTGTTTGATAACAACGACACGTCATGTAATCCGGACACAGATTCTACATCAGTTACAAGAAGTGTCTATTTTTTCATTTGTTTGTCTACTGTCCATGATTTGCTTCCTTAGGTCAGAATTGGTTCTATATAGCACCGATGAACTCTCTTTCTCATTTTTATTGACATAGATTTGTTGCATAAGATGTTTTTCATTTTCTGAAATGCTATTTTGGCCTGAGCTATTCTGCTTTTTATTTCTGTGGTGCATCTCCCATCTGATGTTATTATTGTGCCTAAGTATTTGAAACGTTGCACTTGTTTCAGATTTGTCTCCTTTATTTTTATGGTGCATGGAGGTGGTGATTGTTTCTTCGATATAACCATTACTTCTGTTTTCTTACTATTCAGACTGAGACCATTCTTGTTGCTTTCTTTTACTATTAAGTCTATCATTTCTTGTAGTTCGTTCTCTATCTCTGCCATTAAGACTGTGTCATCCGCATATCGCAAATTATTTATGTTTAACCGTTGACTTCAATTCCTTTTTTGTCTACTATTGATCTCATAATATATTCGCTGTAAAGTGAAAACAAATCCGGCGACAGAACACAGCCTTGTCTGACTCCTTGCTTTATATATTGGAATTGCCCTGTTTGGTTGTTAATTCGTTAGGCTGATGTTTGTTGCCAGTACATATTGTTTATGATTCGCAGATCCTTGCCATCAATGTTTAATTTCTCCAGCATATTGATTATTTCCACATGCTTTACTTTGTCAAATGCTTTCGTGTAGTCTATAAAGCACATATATAGATCTTTCTTTACCTCTATAGATCTTTCTATCAATGTTCTTAAGATGTATATTGCATTATTGTTGCCCTTTCCTTTCACAAATCCACATTGTTCCTCACTTATTTCTGGTTTTATTTGTTCCTTACACGTCTCATGATGATTCTTAGTAATATTTTAGTCATATGGCTCATGAGACTAATAGTGCGATGGTCTTCACAATCAGTGGCTCCTGACTTCTTCGGTATGGCTACAAAGATAGATTTTAGTAGATCTTCGGGTATGTGTCCAGTGTTATATATGTAATATAATTTGGGGTCTGGGCTACCACTGACATAATAAATACAGACATACATTACATTCAGAAGGCTAACATGAAGTAATATTTTCTAATGACGTCATTACATGAGGACGGGCAACCGATGGATCGGGCGGACATCATCAATGCCCTTCGAGATGTTGGAAGAGCACAGGACTTCGACAAACACAGATCAACGTCACTTCTTCGGATGATGGAAATGGGAGTTAAGATGGGCACGGCCAGAAATGAGAAACTTGGTGGCTGTGTAAGAAGACTTATCAACCAACATAGAACTGGAGTCGTCAGTCGCTGGACACTGAGGGAATTGCTGAGGAGGGGATCTGAGCACCTATGGACATGTTCGGAGTGCAATGATGATGACCCGCAAATAACTCAATAACTCAATCATTACATTTTAAATTACTTACTTATTTATATGTAAACTCTATCCATCTTGTTTAGGACGAAAATGTCTCAATGACTTTGTCATGGAAAGTACTGTTTGGTTGGTTTCTAAGTTTCTGAAGGAATTATTTCTCAATGGACATTAATGCCAAACCAGATAAGCTTTCTTGTGTCTGAATTGAGCGACAATAAGATGTTATTCTCTTGAGAGCAGAAACAGATGCTGATGCGCACAACGTAGTTATAAATAGGTTAGGAAGTTCCGGTAATCAGACACGGTTTCACTTTCACTTTGTGACGATTCTGATTGGATAGAGCTAAAATTAACCCATGAAACCGCATTGGCGTATAGGTAGCTTAGCCGTATTATTTTGACGGGAATTTGTGAATGTCATGGTCATATATAAAAACAAAATCGGAGAGAAGAGAAATGTACCGCTGCTGATTAGCGGTTTCATGTAACTATTTTTTATAGTAGTTTCGGTCTCATTTACAAACGTTATTGTGGTCATAGGAAAACCTTGCTTTAATAAATGCAAATCAAAGCAAATAAATCATATTGGCCTACGAAATTAGAAATAGAATATTCAAAAATTTGTAGCATAATTATGAAAAAATATAATAAATTATCATTTCCTTTTGTATTTCGTTAATATGTTCAGGCTACCGGCGGTAGCTGCGGTAGCATAGAGAATACGCCACTGTTTCCAGCAGGAATCGAACAGGGGTTGTCCGAACGTTGGCCCAGTCGGGTGGTTTCCCATATATGGCTACCATGGCCCCAAATCTATAGTCAACAGTGATTGACTTAGCTACTACAACAATAACTACTACTACAATTACTACTAATGCTACCACTACAACTACTACTACAACTGCTACTACAACTACTACTACTACAGTTACTGCTAGTACTAGAATTGCCACTACTACCACCACACCAATAACAACAACTAATACTACTTTTACAACAACTACTACTGCAACTATTACTACAATGACTACTACTATTACTGCTGGTGCTACTGCTGCTACTACTACTACAACTACTACTACCACTACAACAACAGCACCAATTACTACTACTACTACAACTACACTGCAACTACTACTACACTTTTACTACTACTACTATTATAACTACAGGTTTAAGATCCATAAGGCATGCCTGGAATATCAATTGGAGGTCATAATATAAAAAATCTTAGGTATGCTGATGATACAGTCTTAATCGATAAGAGTGAAAATGAGTTACAAGAAATGTGAAATAAAGCAAAAATAAAGGACTCAGCCTTAATAGCAAAAAGACAGTGTTAATGGTAACACCAAAGAAAAAGACATCCCCTCAGTGCAAAATAAAGACAAGTGGAACAATATTAAAACAGGTAAATGAATTTAAATATTTGGGAACTTTGTTAACCTCAGACGGAAGATGTACGAAAGAGGTGAGATGCAGAATGGCCCAGGCAAAAGCAGCTTTCCAAAAAAATTAGGAAGATACTGTGCAATCCATTTTGACAATAGAAACAAGAAAAAGAGTTCTTAAATATTATGTAGAGTCAGTCTTAACATATGGATGCGAATCATGGACAATGGACAACAGACAAGAAAATCACTGGAGTCTGTAGAAATGTGGTTTTACAGAAGAATGTTGAGAATACCATGGACAGCTAAGAAGAGTAATGAAGAAGATGTTTTGAAAGAGGTCAAAGCAAAAAGAGAGCTAATTTCCAATATTAGGAAGAAACAATCATCATTTTTTGTTCATGTAATGAGAAGAGAACAACTGGAATGTATTGTAACAACTGGAAAAATTGAGGGACGAAGAGATAGAGGGAAGCAAAGAGAAAAAATAATGGACGGCTTAAGAGAATGGCTTGGCAGAAGGTCAACATCAGAAATGATAAATAACTGTCGAGATCGAAAGTTGTGGAGAGACTTGATCACATACGCCAGCAGGCCCGGTACTAGGTGATGATGATGATGATGATGGTGACTATAACTACAACTACAACTACTACTACACTACTACAACTGCTACTACAACTACTACAATAACTACCACAACTACAACTACTACAACAATTACAACCACTACTACACTACTACAACTGCTGCTACAACTACTACAACAACTACTACAACAACTACAACTACTACAACAATTACAACCACTACTACACTACTACAACTGCTGCTACAACTACTACAACAACTACTACAACAACTACAACTACTACAACAATTACAACTACTACTACACTACTACAACTGCTGCTACAACTACTACAACAACTACTACAACTACAACTACTACAACTACTTATATAACTTCTACAACAACTAATACAACTGCAACTACTACAACAACTAATACAACTGCAACTACTACAACTACTACTACAACTACAACTACTACAACCACTACTACAACTACTACAACCACTACTACAACAACTAATACAACTGCAACTACCACTACACTACTACAACTACTACAACAACTACAACTACAACTACCACTACTACAACTACCACTACACTACTACAACTACTACAACAACTAATACAACTGCAACTACCACTACACTACTACAATTACTACAACTGCAACTACCACTACTACAACTACTACAACTACTACAACAACTACAACTACAACTACCACTACACTACTACAACTACTAAACAAATACTACTACAACTAATACAACTACAACTACTACAACAACTAATACAACTGCAACTACTACAACAACTAATACAACTGCAACTACTACAACAACTACTACAAACTACAACAACTACAACTACTACTACAACTACTACAACAACTATTACAACAGCTACTACAACTACTACAACAACTATTACAACAGCTACTACAACAACTACAACAACTACTACAACTACTACAACAACTACTACAACAACAATTACTACGAAGACTACTACAACAACTACTACAACTACTACTACAACTACTACAACAACTACTACTACAACAACTACTACAACTACTACTAAAACTACTGCTACAACTACTACAAAAACTACTACTACAACAACTACTACAACTACTACTACAACTACTACTACAACTACTACAACAACTACTACTACAACTACTACTACAACTACTACTACAACTACTACTACAACTACTACAACAACTACTACTACAACAACTACTACAACTACTACTACAACTACTACTACAACTACTACAACTACTACTACAACTACTACTACAACTACTACTACAACTACCACAACAACTACTACTACACTACTACAACTAAAACAACAACAACTACTACTACAACTACTACAACTACTACAACAACTACTATAACTACAACAACTACTACTACAACAACTACTACAACTACTACTAAAACTACTGCTACAACTACTACAAAAACTACTACTACAACAACTACTACAACTACTACTACAACTACTACTACAACTACTACAACAACTACTACTACAACTACTACTACAACTACTACTACAACTACTACTACAACTACTACAACAACTACTACTACAACAACTACTACAACTACTACTACAACTACTACTACAACTACTACAACTACTACTACAACTACTACTACAACTACTACTACAACTACCACAACAACTACTACTACACTACTACAACTAAAACAACAACAACTACTACTACAACTACTACAACTACTACAACAACTACTATAACTACTACAACAACTACTACAACAACTACTACAACTACTACAACTACAACTAGAACTACAACTACTACTACACTACTACAACTACTACAACTACAACTAGAACTACTACAACTACAACTACAACTACTACAACTACTACAACTACTACTACAACTACAACTAGAACTACTAGAACTACTACAACTACTACAACTACAACTAGAACTACAACTACTACAACTACAACTACAACAACTACTACTACACTACTACAATACTACAACAACTACTACAACTACTACAACAACTATTACAACTACTACAACTATAACTACAACAACTACTACAACTACTACAACTACTACTACAACTACTACACTACTACAACAACTACTACAACTACTACAACAACTAATACAACTGCAACTACTACATCAACTACAACTACTACAACAACTATTACAACAGCTACTACAACAACTACTACAACAACAATTACTACGAAGACTACTACAACAACTACTACAACAACTACTAAAACAACTACTACAAACTACAACTACTACAACAACTATTACAACAACAATTACTACGAAGACTACTACAACAACTACTACAACAACTACTACAACTACTACTACAACTACTAGAACAACTACTACTACACTACTACACCAACTACTACTACACTACTACAACTACTACAACAACAACTACTACTACAACTACTACAACTACAACTACAACTACTACTACACTTCTACAACTACTACAACTACTACTACAAAAACTACTACAACAACTACAACAACTACTACTACAACAACTACTACAAAAACTACTACAACAACTACTACTACAACTACTACAACAACTACAACTACTACTACAACTACTACTACAAAAACTACTACAACTACTATTACTACAACTACTACAACAACTACAACTACTTCAACAACTACTACTACAACTAGAGTACTACAAAAACTACTACAACAAATACTACTACAACTACTACAACAACTACAACTACTACAACAACTACTACAACAACTACTACTACAACTATTACAACTACTACAACTACTACAACAACTACAACTACTACTACAACTACTACTACAAAAACTACTACAACAACTACTACTACAACTACTACAACAACTACAACTACTTCAACAACTACTACTACAACTAGAGTACTACAAAAACTACTACAACGAATACTACTACAACTACTACAACAACTACAACTACTACAACAACTACTACAACAACTACTACTACAACTACTACAACTACTACAACTACTACATCAACTACAACTACTACAACTACTACTACAACTACTACTACAACTACTACTACAAAAATTACTACAACAACTACTACTACAGCTACAACAACTACAACTACTACAACTACACTACCACTACAACTACTACAACCACTCCAACTGTAATCACTACAACTACTACAACTACTACTATTACTACAACTACTACAACTACACTACTACTACCACTACAACTACTACAACTACTACAACTACTACAACTACACTATCACTACAACTACTACAACTACACTACCACTGCAACTACTACAACCACTACAACTTCAACCACCTCAACTACTACAACTACTACTACAACTACTACCACTACAACTACTACAACTACACTACCATTACAACTACTACAACTACACTACCATTACAATTACTACAACCACTACAACTACTACAACTACAACCACTACAACTGCTACAAGTACTACAACAACTACCACTACAACTGCTACAACTACTACAACAACAACCACTACAACTGCTACAACTACTACAACAACTACCACTACAACTGCTACAACTACTACAACTACAACCACTACAACTGCTACAACTACTACAACAACAACCACTACAACTGCTACAACTACTACAACCACACTACCACTATAACTGCTACAACTACTACCACTACAACTAATACATCTACTATAACTATTAGCACTACAACTACTACCACTACAACTACTATAACTACTACAACTACTACAACCACTACAACTACTACATCTATAACAACAACTACTACTACTACAACCACTACTACAACTACTATAACTACTACAACTACTACAACTAATACAACTATTACAACTACTACAACTGCTACAACTGCTACAACTACTACAACCACTACAACTACTACCACTGCAACAACAATAACTACCACTACAACTACAACTACTACAACTACTACAACCACTACAACTACTACCACTACAACAACAATAACTACTATAACTACCACAACTACTACAACTAATACAACTATTACAACTGCTACAACCACTACAACTACTACCACTGCAACTACTACAGCTAATACAACTACTACAACTAATACAACTACTACAACTACTACAACTACTACAACTTCTATAACTACTACAACTACTACAACAACTAATACAACTGCAACTACTACATCAACTACAACTACTACAACAACTATTACAACAGCTACTACAACAACTACTACAACAACAATTACTACGAAGACTACTACAACAACTACTACAACTACAACTACAACTACTACTACAAACTACAACTACTACAACAACTATTACAACAGCTACTACAACAACTACTACAACAACAATTACTACGAAGACTACTACAACAACTACTACAACAACTACTACAACTACTACTACAACTACTAGAACAACTACTACTACACTACTACACCAACTACTACTACACTACTACAACTACTACAACAACAACTACTACTACAACTACTACAACTACAACTACAACTACTACTACACTTCTACAACTACTACAACTACTACTACAAAAACTACTACAACAACTACAACAACTACTACTACAACAACTACTACAAAAACTACTACAACAACTACTACTACAACTACTACAACAACTACAACTACTTCAACAACTACTACTACAACTAGAGTACTACAAAAACTACTACAACAAATACTACTACAACTACTACAACAACTACAACTACTACAACAACTACTACAACAACTACTACTACAACTACTACAACTACTACAACAACTACAACTACTACTACAACTACTACTACAAAAACTACTACAACTATTACTACTACAACTACTACAACAACTACAACTACTTCAACAACTACTACTACAACTAGAGTACTACAAAAACTACTACAACGAATACTACTACAACTACTACAACAACTACAACTACTACAACAACTACTACAACAACTACTACTACAACTACTACAACTACTACATCAACTACAACTACTACAACTACTACTACAACTACTACTACAACTACTACTACAAAAATTACTACAACAACTACTACTACAGCTACAACAACTACAACTACTACAACTACACTACTACTACCACTACAACTACTACAACTACTACAACTACTACAACTACACTAGCACTACAACTACTACAACTACACTACCACTGCAACTACTACAACTACTACAACTTCAACCACCTCAACTACTACAACTACTACTACAACTACTACCACTACAACTACTACAACTACACTACCATTACAACTACTACAACTACACTACCATTACAATTACTACAACCACTACAACTACTACAACAACAACCACTACAACTGCTACAACTACTACAACAACTACCACTACAACTGCTACAACTACTACAACTACAACCACTACAACTGCTACAACTACTACAACAACAACCACTGCAACTGCTACAACTACTACAACCACACTACCACTATAACTGCTACAACTACTACCACTACAACTAATACATCTACTATAACTATTAGCACTACAACTACTACCACTACAACTACTATAACTACTACAACTACTACAACCACTACAACTAATACAACTATTACAACTACTACAACCACTACAACTACTACCACTGCAACTACTACAACTAATACAACTACTACAACTAATACAACTACTACAACTACTACAACTACTACAACTTCTACAACTACTACAACTACTACCACTACAACAACAATAACTACCACTACAACTACAACTACTACAACTACTACAACCACTACAACTACTACCACTACAACAACAATAACTACTATAACTACCACAACTACTACAACTACTACAACTACTACAACAACTGCTACAACAACTACTACAACAACTACTACGTCCACCCACAATAAAACATAGAATAATAAATTACACAAACACTGGCAAGAAACCCAACGAAGAGATACAATCATAGACAGAACTACACCCAGCCATATGCAAACACACATCCAAACAAGAAAATGGTAGAGCTTCCCAATACAGGCCGTCTATTATGACGCGGCCAACATAACAGGGGCTTGTCACTCACAGGTGATCTGAACTCCACAGGTACCCGTGAAAGGTCTCACTGGCGACATCTTGTTGAGGGCTGGCCGTCGATTGGACTTCAAGATGGACATTCTCCAGCTGACCACCAGGGGTCTCATTAAGGTCTGTCTGTCGTGAGCTTCTTACAGGGGCAAGTGATCCTAGCATTAACTTGGTTAGGGAAGCTGGACATGAGATGTAGCCATGGTTAGGGAAACTGGACATGAGATGTAGTCAAGGTTAGGGAAACTGGACATGAGATGTAGCCAAGGATAGGGAAGCTGGACATGAGATGTAGCCATGGTTAGGTAAACTGGACATGAGATGTAGCCAAGGATAGGGAAACTGGACATGAGATGTAGCCAAGGATAGGGAAACTGGACATGAGATGTAGCCATGGTTCGGTAAACTGGACATGAAATGTAGTCAAGGTTAGGTAAACTGGACTTGAGATGTAGCCAAGGTTAGGGAAGCTGGACATGAGATGTAGCCAAGGATAGGGAAACTGGACATGAGATGTAGCCAAGGATAGGGAAGCTGGACATGAGATGTAGCCATGGTTCGGTAAACTGGACATGAGATGTAGCCAAGGATAGGGAAACTGGACATGAGATGTAGCCAAGGATAGGGAAGCTGGACATGAGATGTAGCCATGGTTCGGTAAACTGGGCATGAAATGTAGTCAAGGTTAGGGAAACTGGACATGAGATGTAGCCAAGGTTAGGTAAACTGGACTTGAGATGTAGCCAAGGTTAGGTAAACTGGACATGAAATGTAGCCAAGGTTAGGTAAACTGGGCATGAAATGTAGTCAAGGTTAGGGAATCTGGACTTGAGATGTAGCCAAGGATAGGGAAACTGGACAGGAGATGTAGCCATGGTTCGGTAAACTGGACATGAAATGTAGCCATGGTTAGGTAAACTGGACATGAGATGTAGCCAAGGTTAGGTAAACTGGACTTGAGATGTAGCCAAGGTTAGGGAAACTGGACATGAGGTGTAGCCAAGGATAGGGAAACTGGACATGAGATGTAGCCAAGGTTAGGGAAACTGGACTTGAGATGTAGCCAAGGATAGGGAAACTGGACATGAGATGTAGCCAAGGTTAGGTAAACTGGACATGAAATGTAGCCAAGGTTAGGTAAACTGGACATGAAATGTAGCCAAGGTTAGGTAAACTGGACATGAAATGTAGCCATAGTAAGGGAAACTGGATGGACGTGAGATGTAGCCAATGTTAGGTAAACTGGACTTGAGATGTAGCCAAGGTTAGGGAAACTGGACATGAGGTGTAGCCAAGGATAGGGAAACTGGACATGAGATGTAGCCAAGGTTAGGGAAACTGGACTTGAGATGTAGCCAAGGTTAGGGAAACTGGACTTGAGATGTAGCCAAGGATAGGGAAACTGGACATGAGATGTAGCCAAGGTTAGGTAAACTGGACATGAAATGTAGCCAAGGTTAGGTAAACTGGACATGAAATGTAGCCAAGGTTAGGTAAACGACATGAAATGTAGCCATAGTAAGGGAAACTGGATGGACGTGAGATGTAGCCAATGTTAGGGAAACTAGACTTGAGATGTAGCCAAGGGGGAAACTGTAGGATGTAGCCATGGTTAGGGAAACCGGACATGAGATGTAGCCAGGGTTAGGTAAACTAGACGTTAGATGTACCCAGGTTTAGGGAAACGACGTCAAATGTAGCCAGGTTTAGGCAAACTGTAAATGAGATGTAGCCAGGGTTAGGTAAACTGGACGTAAGATGTAGCCAGAGTTTAACTGTAGCTTTAAATGAAGTTAGATTTTAAAAAATAGAACATTAAATGTAACAAGGATGAAGAAGAGAGAACACTCGGTGTAACCACTGTTGGAACACACAACTGTAAATGTTGCCATGAACACAGAACAACTGTAAATGTTGCCATGAACACAGAACACACAACTGTAAATGTTGCCATGAACAAAGCACACACAACTGTAAATGTTGCCATGAACACAGAACACACAACTGTAAATGTTGCCATGAACAAAGCACACACAACTGTAAATGTTGCCATGAACACAGAACACACAACTGTAAATGTTGCCATGAACACACATACACAACTGTAAATGTTGCCATGAACACAGAACACACAACTGTAAATGTTGCTGTGAACACAGAACACACAACTGTAAATGTTGCCGTGAACATAGAACACACAACTGTAAATGTTGCCATGAACACAGACCACACAACTGTAAATGTTGCCATGAACACACATACACAACTGTAAATGTTGCCATGAACACACATACACAACTGTGAATGTTGCCATGAACAAACATACACAACTGTATATGTTGCAATGAACACAACACACAACTGTAAATGTTGCCATGAACAAAGCACACACAACTGTAAATGTTGCCATGAACAAAGCACACACAACTGTAAATGTTGCCATGAAAAAATCACACACAACTGTAAATGTTGCCATGAACAAAGCACATATGATGTATTACATCAGTGCCTACACATGATTTCCGATGTATGACATCAGTGCCTGCACATCATGATCTCCGATGTATGACATCAGTGCCTGCACATCATGATCTCCGATGTATTACATCAGTGCCTGCACATCATGATCTCCGATGTATAACATCAGTGCCTGCATATCATGATCTCCGATATATGACATCAGTGCCTGCACATCATGATCTCTGATGTATGACATCAGTGCCTGCACAGCATGATCTCCGATGTATGACATCAGTGCCTACACATCATGATCTCCGATGTATGACATAAGTGCCTACACATGATCTTCGATGTATGACATCAGTGCCTACACATCATGATCTCCGATGTATGACATCAGTGCCCAGACATCATGATCTCCGGTGTATGACATCAGTGCCTACACATGATCTCCGATGTATGACATCAGTGCCTACACATCATGATCTCCGATGTATGACATCAGTGCCTGCACATCATGATCTCCAATGTATTACATCAGTGCCTACACATCATGATCTCCGATGTATGACATCAGTGCCTACACATCATGATCTCTGATGTATGACATCAGTGCCTGCACATTATGATCTCCGATGTATGACATCAGTGCCTACACATCATGATCTCCGATGTATGACATCAGTGCCTACACATCATGATCTCCGATAGATGATATCAGTGCCTACACATCATTATCTCCGATGTATGACATCAGTGCCTAGACATCATGATCTCCGATGTATGACATCAGTGCCTACACATGATCTCCGATGTATGACATCAGTGCCTACACATCATGATCTCCGATGTATGACATCAGTGCCTACACACCATGATCGCCAATGTATGACATCAGTGCCTACACATCATGATCTCCGATGTATTACATCAGTGCCTACTCATCAGGATCTCCAATGTATGACATCAGTGCCTACACATCAGAATATCCAATGTATGACAACAGTGCTTACACATCAGGATGTCCAATGTATGACATCAGCGTGGACACATCAGTGATGGCACTGTTCTTGTTTTTGGATGAAGGAAGTACAAGTGAACACTGTTCTTGTTTTTGGATGAAGGAAGTACAAGTGAACACTGTTCTTGTTTTTGGATGAAGGAAGTACAAGTGAACACTGTTCTTGTTTTTGGATGAAGGAAGTACAAGTGAACACTGTTCTTGTTTTTGGATGAAGGAAGTACAAGTGAACACTGTTCTTGTTTTTGGATGAAGGAAGTACAAGTGAACACTGTTCTTGTTTTTAAGGAAGTACAAGTGAACACTGTTCTTGTTCTTGGATGAAGGAAGTACAAGTGAACACTGTTCTTGTTTTTGGAAGGATAAAGTACAAGGGAATACTGTTCTTGTTCTAGATTGGAGGAAGTACAAGTGGATACCATTCTTGTTCTTGATTGGAGTAAGTACAAGTGAACACTGTTCTTGTTCTAGATTGGAGGAAGTACAAGTGGATACCGTTCTTGTTCTTGATTGGAGTATGTACAAGTGAACACCGTTCTTGTTCTTGATTGGAGTAAGTACAAGTGAACACTGTTCTTGTTCTTGGATGGAGGAAGTACAAGTGTACACTGTTCTTGTTTTTGATTGGAGGAATTACAAGTGAACACTGTTCTTGTTCTTGGATGGAGGAAGTACAAGTGAACACTGTTCTTGTTCTTGGATGGAGGAAGTACAAGTGTACACTGTTTTTTATTGATTGGAGGAAGTGCAAGTGTACACTTTTTTATTGGTTGGATCAAGTACAATTGTACACTTTTTTTATTGATTGGAGGAGTACAAGTGAACACCGTTCTTGTTCTTGATTGGAGGAAGTACAAGTGAACACCGTTCTTGTTCTTGATTGGAGGAAGTACAAGTGAGCACCGTTCTTGTTCTTGATTGGAGGAAGTACAAGTGAACACCGTTCTTGTTCTTGATTGGAGGAAGTACAAGTGAACGCTGTTCTTGTTCTTAATTGGAGGAAGTACAAGTGAGCACCGTTCTTGTTCTTGATTGGAGGAATTACAAGTGAACACTGTTCTTGTTCTTGATTGGAGGAAGTACAAGTGAACACCGTTCTTGTTCTTGATTGGAGGAAGTACAAGTGAGCACCGTTCTTGTTCTTGATTGGAAAAAGTACAAGTGAACACCGTTGTTGTTCTGATTGGAGGAAGTACAAGTGAACACCGTTCTTGTTCTTGATTGGAGGAAGTACAAGTGAACACCGTTCTTGTTCTTGATTGGAGGAAGTACAAGTGAACACCGTTCTTGTTCTTGATTGGAGGAAGTACAAGTGAACACCGTTCTTGTTCTTGATTGGAGGAAGTACAAGTGAGCACCGTTCTTGTTCTTGATTGGAGGAAGTACAAGTGAGCACCGTTCTTGTTCTTGATTGGAGGAAGTACAAGTGAGCACCGTTCTTGTTCTTGATTGGAGGAAGTACAAGTGAACGCTGTTCTTGTTCTTGATTGGAGGAAGTACAAGTGAGCACCGTTCTTGTTCTTGATTGGAGGAATTACAAGTGAACACTGTTCTTGTTCTTGATTGGAGGAAGTACAAGTGAACACCGTTCTTGTTCTTGATTGGAGGAATTACAAGTGAACACTGTTCTTGGATGGAGGCAGTACAAGTGAACACTGTTTTTGTTCTTGATTGGAGGAAGTACAAGTGAACACCGTTCTTGTTCTTGATTGGAGGAAGTACAAGTGAACACCGTTCTTGTTCTTGATTGGAGGAAGTACAAGTGAACACCGTTCTTGTTCTTGATTGGAGGAAGTACAAGTGAACACCGTTCTTGTTCTTGATTGGAGGAAGTACAAGTGAACACCGTTCTTGTTCTTGATTGGAGGAAGTACAAGTGAACACCGTTCTTGTTCTTGATTGGAGGAAGTACAAGTGAACACCGTTCTTGTTCTTGATTGGAGGAAGTACAAGTGAGCACCGTTCTTGTTCTTGATTGGAGGAAGTACAAGTGAGCACCGTTCTTGTTCTTGATTTGAGGAAGTACAAGTGAACGCTGTTCTTGTTCTTGATTGGAGGAAGTACAAGTGAGCACCATTCTTGTTCTTGATTGGAGGAATTACAAGTGAACACTGTTCTTGTTCTTGATTGGAGGAAGTACAAGTGAACACCGTTCTTGTTCTTGATTGGAGGAAGTACAAGTGAGCACCGTTCTTGTTCTTGATTGGAGGAAGTACAAGTGAGCACCGTTCTTGTTCTTGATTGGAAAAAGTACAAGTGAACACCGTTCTTGTTCTGATTGGAGGAAGTACAAGTGAACACCGTTCTTGTTCTTGATTGGAGGAAGTACAAGTGAACACCGTTCTTGTTCTTGATTGGAGGAAGTACAAGTGAAAACCGTTCTTGTTCTTGATTGGAGGAAGTACAAGTGAACACCGTTCTTGTTCTTGATTGGAGGAAGAACAAGTGAACACCGTTCTTGTTCTTGATTGGAGGAAGTACAAGTGAGCACCGTTCTTGTTCTTGATTGGAGGAAGTACAAGTGAGCACCGTTCTTGTTCTTGATTGGAGGAAGTACAAGTGAACGCTGTTCTTGTTCTTGATTGGAGGAAGTACAAGTGAGCACCGTTCTTGTTCTTGATTGGAGGAATTACAAGTGAACACTGTTCTTGTTCTTGATTGGAGGAAGTACAAGTGAACACCGTTCTTGTTCTTGATTGGAGGAATTACAAGTGAACACTGTTCTTGTTCTTGGATGGAGGCAGTACAAGTGAACACTGTTTTTGTTCTTGATTGGAGGAAGTACAAGTGAACACCGTTCTTGTTCTTGATTGGAGGAAGTACAAGTGAACACCGTTCTTGTTCTTGATTGGAGGAAGTACAAGTGAACACCGTTCTTGTTCTTGATTGGAGGAAGTACAAGTGAACACCGTTCTTGTTCTTGATTGGAGGAAGTACAAGTGAACACTGTTCTTGTTCTTGATTGGAGGAAGTGCAAGTGAGCACCGTTCTTGTTCTTGATTGGAGGAAGTACAAGTGAGCACCGTTCTTGTTCTTGATTGGAGGAAGTACAAGTGAGCACCGTTCTTGTTCTTGATTGGAGGAAGTACAAGTGAGCACCGTTCTTGTTCTTGATTGGAGGAAGTACAAGTGAGCACCGTTCTTGTTCTTGATTGGAGGAAGTACAAGTGAGCACCGTTCTTGTTCTTGATTGGAGGAAGTACAAGTGTGCACCGTTCTTGTTCTTGATTGGAGGAAGTACAAGTGAGCACCGTTCTTGTTCTTGATTGGAGGAAGTACAAGTGAGTACCGTTCTTGTTCTTGATTAGAAGAAGTACAAGTGAACACCGTTCTTGTTCTTGATTGGAGGAAGTACAAGTGAACACCGTTCTTGTTCTTGATTGGAGGAAGTACAAGTGAACACCGTTCTTGTTCTTGATTGGAGGAAGTACAAGTGAACGCTGTTCTTGTTCTTGGTTGAATACATCCACGTTGACACAATGTTCTTGTATTTGGATGATTATACTGTTCTGTTCTGAAATAGATCACATCAGTGGCAACATATGTTCTGTTCTTGTGAAAAGTGTCTACAATTAGTGTTGTTCTTGGTTGGAGCACAATCGAGTTCTTGCCTCAGTGGCAACACATCTTACAAGTTTAACCCCCCCCCCTTCCACCTTACCGCTGAACGATGTCACCAACATGTATACTCGAGAAGTCTGTGACACGTAGGGACTCAATGTACAGCGTATCCAGGGCCGGTGTTCTCTACAGCTGTACTTCTCTCTAACTGCTCTATCTCCAACTGTTCTTCTCTCCAACTGCACATCTCTCCAACTGTTCTTCTGTCCAACTGCATATCTCTCCAAGTGCACTTCTCACCAGCTGCTCTGCTGTCCAACTGCACTCCTCTCCAGCTGTTCTTCTCTTCAGCTACACTTTTCTCCAGTTACACTTCTATCCAACTGCATTTCTCTCCAGCTACACTTTTCTCCTGCTCCACTTCTTTCCAACTGCACTTCTCTCCAGCTGTGCTTCTCTTCAGCTGCACTTCTCTCCAGCTACACTTCTCTCCCGCTGTTCTTCTCTCCAGCTGTTCTTCTCTTCAGCTAGACTTCTCTTCAGCTACACTTCTCTCCTGCTGTTCTTCTCTCCAGCTGTTCTTCTCTCCAGCTGTTCTTCTCTTCAGCTAGACTTCTCTTCAGCTACACTTCTCTCCCGCTGTTCTTCTCTCCAGCTGTTCTTCTCTTCAGCTACACTTCTCTCCAGCTACACTTCTCTCCAGCTGTTCTTCTCTTCAGCTAGACTTCTCTCCAGCTACACTTCTCTCCAGCTGTTCTTCTCTTCAGCTACACTTCTCTACAGCTGTTCTTCTCTTCAGCTAGACTTCTCTCCAGCTACACTTCTCTCCAGCTGTTCTTCTCTTCAGCTAGACTTCTCTCCAGCTACACTTCTCTCCAGCTGTTCTTCTCTCCAGCTACACTTCTCTCCAGCTGTTCTTCTGTTCAGCTAGACTTCTCTCCAGCTACACTTCTCTCCAGCTGTTCTTCTCTCCAGCTACACTTCTCTCCAGCTGTTCTTCTCTTCAGCTAGACTTCTCTCCAGCTACACTTCTCTCCAGCTGTTCTTCTCTTCAGCTAGACTTCTCTCCAGCTACACTTCTCTCCAGCTGTTCTTCTCTCCAGCTACACTTCTCTCCAGCTGTTCTTCTCTTCAGCTAGACTTCTCTCCAGCTACACTTCTCTCCAGCTGTTCTTCTCTTCAGCTAGACTTCTCTCCAGCTACACTTCTCTCCAGCTGTTCTTCTGTTCAGCTAGACTTCTTTCCAGCTACACTTCTCTCCAGCTGTTCTTCTGTTCAGCTAGACTTCTTTCCAGCTACACTTCTCTCCAGCTGTTCTTCTGTTCAGCTAGACTTCTTTCCAGCTACACTTCTCTCCAGCTGTTCTTCTGTTCAGCTAGACTTCTCTCCAGCTACACTTCTCTCCAGCTGTTCTTCTCTTCAGCTAAACTTCTCTTCAGCTACTTCATTAACGTGAGTCAGAAGACTCTGGGTGGACGAACAATAACGTGAGTCAGAAGACCCTGGGTAGACGATCCATTAACGTGAGTCAGAAGACCCTGGGTGGACGATCCATTAACGTGAGTCAGAAGAGCCTGGGTGGACTATCCATTAATGTGAGTCAGAAGACCCTGGGTGGACGATCCATTAACGTGAGTCAGGAGACCCTGGGTGGACGATCCATTAGCGTGAGTCAGAAGACCCTGGGTGGACGATCCATTAAAGTGAGTCAGGAGATCATTGGTGGACTGTCCATTAACCTGAGTCAGAAGACCCTGGGTGGACGATCCATTAACGTGATTCAGAAGACCCTGGGTGGACGATCCATTAACGTGAGTCAGAAGACCCTGGGTGGACGATCCATTAACGTGATTCAGAAGACCCTGGGTGGACGATCCATTAACGTGAGTGAGAGGACCCTGGGGGACAATCCATTAACGTGAGTCAGAAGGCTCTGGGTGGACGATCCATTAACGTGAGTCAGAAGGCCCTGGGTGGACGGTCCATTAACGTGAGTCAGAAAACCCTGGGTGGACGATCCATTAACGTAAGTCAGAAGACCCTGGGTGGACGATCCATTAACGTGAGTCAGAAGACTATGGGTGGACGGTCCATTAACGTGAGTCAGGAGACTGGGTGGACGGTCCATTAACGTGAGTCAGGAGACTATGGGTGGACAGTCCACTAACGTGAGTCAGGAGACTATGGGTGGACGGTCCATTAACGTGAGTCAGGAGACCATGGGTGGACGGTCCATTAACGTGAGTCAGGAGACTATGGGTGGACAGTCCATTAATGTGAGTCAGGAGACTATGGGTGGACAGTCCACTAATGTGAGTCATGAGACCATGGGTGGACAGTCGTCTAACGTGAGTCAGGAGACTATGGGTGGACGATCCACTAACGTGAGTCAGGAGACTATGGATGGACAGTCCATAACGTGAGTCAGGAGACTATGGGTGGACAGTCCACTAACGTGAGTCAGGACACCATCAGTGAACGGTCCACTAACGTGAGTCAGGAGACTATGGGTGGACAGTGCACTAACGTGAGCCAGGAGACCATGGGTGGACGCTCCACTAACGTGAGTCAGGAGACTATGGGTGGACGATCCACTAACGTGAGTCAGAAGACTACGGGTGGACGGTCCACTAACGTGAGTCAGGAAACCATGGGTGGACGGTCCACTAACGTGAGTCAGGAGACTATGGGTGGACGGTCCACTAACGTGAGTCAGGAGACTATGGGTGGACGGTCCACTAACGTGAGTCAGGAGACTATGGGTGGACGGTCCTCTAACGTGAGTCAGGAGACTATGGGTGAGTTAATGGAGTCAGAAGACTATGGGTGGGCGATCCATTAACATGAGTCTGGAGACTATGGGTGGACGGTCCACTAACGTGAGTCAGGAGACCATGGGCGGACGGTCCATTAACGTGAGTCAGGAGACCATGGGCGGACGGTCCATTAACGTGAGTCAGAAGACTGTGGGTGGACGGTCTATTAACGTAAGTCAGGTGACTATGGGTGGACGGTCCATTAACGTTAGTCAGGAGACCATGGGCGGACGGTCCATTAACGTGAGTCAGGAGACCATGGGCGGACGGTCCATTAACGTGAGTCAGAAGACTGTGGGTGGACGGTCCATTAACGTAAGTCAGGTGACTATGGGTGGACGATCCATTAACGTAAGTCAGGATACTATGGGTGGACGGTCCATTAACGTGAGTCAGAAGACCATCGGCGGACGGTCTATTAACGTGAGTCAGAAGACCCTGTGTGGACGATCCATTAACGTGAGTCAGGAGACCCTGGGTGGACGATCCACTAACGTGAGTCAGAAGACCCTGGGTGGACGATCCATTAACGTGAGTCAGGAGACCATGGGTGGACTGTCCATTAACGTGAGTCAGAAGACCCTGGGTGGACGATCCATTAACGTGAGTCAGAAGGTCCTGGATGGACGGTCCATTAACGTGAGTTAGGAGACTATGGGTGGGCGATCCATTAACAAGAGTCAGGAGACTATGGGTGGACGGTCCATTAACGTGAGTGAGTCAGGAGACTATGGGCGGACGGTCCATTAACGTGAGTGAGTCAGGAGACCATGGACGGACGGTCCATTAACGTGAGTCAGAAGACTGTGGGTGGACGGTCCATTAAGGTGAGTCAGGAGACCGTGGGTGGACGATCCATTAACGTGAGTCAGAAGGTCCTGGATGGACGGTCCACTAACGCGAGTCCCAACACACTCAACGAATGACTATTAAATCATGAGTTTCGGTCTAACAGCCCAATACCAAGCGTCATGAGGTCGTTACCATTACAACCGTGGACCACTTCCCCCCCACACCCACTCTCGATTCGAATTGTATGGAATCATACACAGGTTGTCACTGTCCAGGCATGAATACGAATATTAATTAGATAAGATAATATAAGATAAGGTAAGGTAATGTAAGGTACGATAAGATAAGATAAGATAAGATAAGATAAGATAAGATAAGATAAGATACAAAAACAGACTATATTTAAAATAGTGCCCACGTCTTCCGTGGCCGGTAACTCTCGCTGACCAAACACTTATAGTCCGCGAGGACAGGTCGTGTTGTGTGAGAGAAGTATAGAAATGTTGTGGGTGTTACTTTCCGTCACGTGACTACTGTCGTCCACAGGGTGGTGAGTGGAAGATGTCATCTGGCGTGAACATGAGCCACGGAGACAGCCTTGTCCACGGGAACCCGTTTGGGAACAAGACACTGGTGGTCACAACAGTCAAGGTACGTCTCTTTATTACAGGTATGTCCTTGTGTACGTCTGGTTTCTTCTGTTCACTGTATGTCTGTACGACTGTACGTCTGTATATCATATGAATGCGGCGGCTGTTACTCAACAATTGTCTCTCACAAAAGCTCACACAACGATAAAATGAAGGAATTACACTGAAAATTGTGAAGGGGGGGGGGGCTATAACGAACTACGGGGAAAATTGGAGGTAATATCGTAACTACGGGTAAAATTGGAAGGCATTGATGGAACTAAAGAGAAAATTGGAGGGCAATGAAGGAACTATGGGGAAAATTTGAGGGCAATGATGGAACTAAAGAGAAAATTATAGGATAATATCGGAACTACGGGGAAAATTTGAAGGCATTGATGGAACTAAAGAGAAAATTGGAGGGCAATGAAGGAACTAAAGAGAAAATTGGAGGGCAATGAAGGAACTAAAGAGAAAATTGGAGGGCAATGAAGGAACTATGGGGAAAATTTGATGGCAATGATGGAACTAAAGAGAAAATTAGAGTGCAATATCGGAACTACGGGGAAAATTGGAAGGCATTGATGGAACTAAAGAGAAAATTGGAGGGCAATGAAGGAACTATGGGGAAAATTTGAGGGCAATGATGGAACTAAAGAGAAAATTAGAGGGCAATATCGGAACTACGGGGAAAATTTGAAGGCAGTGATGGAATTTAAGGGAAAATTGGAGGGAAATGAAGGAACTTTAAGGAAAATTGGAGGGTAATAACGGAACTACGGGGAAAATTGGAAGGCATTGATGGAACTAAAGAGAAAATTGGAGGGCAATATAGGAACTACGAGAAAAATTGGAGGGTAATATAGGAACTACTAGAAAAATTGGAGGGCAATATCGTAACTACGGGGAAAATTAGAGGGCAATATCGTAACTACGGGGAAAATTGGAAGGCATTGATGGAACTAAAGAGAAAATTGAAGGGCAATGAAGGAACTATGGGGAAAATTGGAGGGTAATAACGGAACTACGGAGAAAATTGGAGGGAAATATCGTAACTACGGGGAAAATTGGAAGGCAATGATGGAACTAAAGAGAAAATTAGAGGGAAATATCGGAACTGGGGGGAAAATTAGAAGGCAATGATGGAATTAAAGGGAAAATTGGAGGGCAATGAAGGAACTATGGGGAAAATTGGAGGGTAATAACGGAACTACGGGGAAAATTGGAGGGAAATATCGTAACTACGGGGAAAATTGGAAGGCAATGATGGAACTAAAGAGAAAATTCGAGGGCAATGAAGGAAAAATGGGGAAAATTGGAGGGCAATGAAGGAAAAATGGGGAAAATTGGAGGGCAATGAAGGAACTATAGGGGCAGTTGAGGAACTAAATGAAGATTGAAAGACAATGAAAAGAAGGTAAAATTAGGACAACGGAAAGATACTGAAAGAAAAAAATGGGGACAGTGAAGGACATGGACAGAATTATGAGGATAGTGGAGGACAATGAAAGAATTATGAGGATAGTGGAGGACAATGAAAGGGACAAATTGAGGACAATAAAGTGAAATGGGACAATGTTGCTTCCAAGAAGAACGTAGATGAGACTTCTAAAGTGGACGGTCTACTCCTAGCAAAGTCTGGCACATCAGAACAATCTTGATGTTTACATGAAATATTGATGTCTTCATAAAAATATTGATGTCTGCATGAAATATTGATGTCTTCATATGAATATTGATGTCTGCATGAAATATTGATGTCTTCATATGAATATTGATGTCTGCATGAAATATTGATGTCTTCATATGAATATTGATGTCTGCATGAAATATTTATGTCTTCATAAGAACATCGATGTCTGTATGAAATATTGATGTCTTCATAAAAATATTGATGTCTGCATGAAATATTGATGTCTTCATAAAAATATTGATGTCTGCATGAAATATTGATGTCTTCATATGAATATTGATGTCTGCATGAAATATTGATGTCTTCATATGAATATTGATGTCTGCATGAAATATTGATGTCTTCATAAGAACATCGATGTCTGCATGAAATATTGATGTCTTCAAACGAAAAGTGATGTCTGCATGAAATATTGATGTCTTCATAAGAATATTGATGTCTGCATGAAATATTGATGTCTTCATAAGAACATCGATGTCTGCATGAAATATTGATGTCTTCAAACGAAAAGTGATGTCTGCATGAAATATTGATGTCTTCATAAGAATATTGATGTCTGCATGAAATATTGATGTCTTCATAAGAATATTGATGTCTGCATGAAATATTGATGTCTGATTACAAATATTGATGTCCTCATAAGAATATTGATGTCTGATTACAGATATTGATGTCTTCATAAGAATATTGATGTCTTCATATGAATATTGATGTCTGCATGAAATATTGATGTCTTCATAAGAATATTGATCTCTGCATGAAATATTGATGTCTTCATAAGAATATTGATGTCTGCATGAAATATTGATGTCTGATTACAAATATTGATGTCTTCATAAGAATATTGATGTCTGCATGGAATATTGATGTCCACATGAAACATTGATGTCTGCATGAAATATTGATGTATGCATGTACATATTATCTGGTAGTGAGATACAGAGTATGTAATATTAATGAACCAGATGTAAACTGAATCCAATGACATCTTTTGTCGATCGGCCTGGAAGAAAGTGCCTGAAGAGCTTCTCTCAAGCTCCAACACTTCTGTCTCCGCATCAAAAGTCACCGAGCTGACCGTCCATATCTAGAACCAAAAACTTGTCCATAAACATCATTCGGTTATTACGAGCAAGCATTCGTTATTGAATGCGTCCATTATTGTTGCTACACACACATGCAACCATCATGTTCTGTCTCATTAATTCGCCATCTCTTATCACGTGAAAGTATTGATTGATGTCATATTATTTCAGACTGTTCCTGTGCCTTAAAGCATCATCTTCTTCACATTCATCTTCATCACATTCAGTGATCGCTTCTGCCATTTTTCTTAGCCATTCATATACGTTTTCTTTGTATTTTCTGTTAATTCAAACATTTTTTTTACATTTTGATAATTATTTTAACACATTGACTCATTAATGTACGTCACGCTGATTTTTCATTATCTGAAACATTAATTCATTATTCTCTATCACACTGACTCATCCCTTTCTGACATTTTTAACCACAGTAACCCGTCACGTTAATCCAACATATTCTGTCACATTAATCCAACATATTCTGCCACATTAATCCAACATCTTCTATCACATTAAAGCAACATATTCAACCACATTAATCTAATATGTTTTATCACATTAACGCAACATATTCTACCACATTAATCCAACATATTCAACCACATTAATCAAAAATATTCAATCACATTAATCTAACATATTCAACCACATTAATCAAAAATATTCAATCACATTAATCTAACATATTCAACCACATTAATCCAACATATTCTACCACGTTAGTCCAACATATTCAATCACATTAATCCAACCTATTCGATCACATTAATCCAACATATTCGATCACATTAATCCAACATCTTCTATCACATTAATACAACATATTCAATCAAATTAATCCAACATATTCAACCACATTAATCCAACATAGTATGCGACATTAATCCAACATATTCAATCACATTAATCCAACATATTCTATCACGTTAATCCAACATATTCAATCACATTAATCCAACATATTCTGTCACATTAATCCAACATATTCAACCCCATTAATACAAAATATTCAACCACATTAATACAACATATTCTGTCACATTAATCCAACATCTTCTATCACATTAATCCAATATATTCAACCAAATTAATCCAACATATTCAACCACATTAATACAAAATATTCAACCACATTAATACAACATATTCTGTCACATTAATCCAACATCTTCTATCACATTAATCCAATATAGTATGCGATATTAATCTAAAATATTCAATCACATTAATCCAACATATTCAACCACATTAATCCAACATTTTCTGCCACAATAATCTAACATAATCTGCCACATTATTCCAACATATTCTGCAACATTAATCCAACATTTTTAATCACACTAATCCAACATATACAACAAAAATTAATCCAACTTATTCAACAACATTAATCCAACACCTTCTAACACATTAATCCAACATATTCAATCACATTAACCTAGCATATTTTGCCACATTAATCCAACATATTCAATCACATTAACCCAACATATTCAACCACATTAATCCAAAATATTCAACCACATTAATCCAACATATTTTGCCACAATACTCCAACTTATTGAACCACATTAATCCAACATGTTCAACAAAATTAATCCAACATCTTCTATCACATTAATCCAAAATATTCAATCCCATTAAACATATTTTGCCACATTAATCCAACATATTCAACCACATTAATCCAAAATATTCAACCACATTAATCTAAAATATTTTGCCACATTAATCCAACACATTCAGTCACATTAATCAAAAATACTCAACTGCATTTATCCGACATATTCAACCACATTAACCAAACATATTTTGCCGCATTAATCCAACATATTCATCCATATTAATCCAAAGTATTCAACCACATTAATCCAACATATTCTGCCATATTAGTCCAAAATATTCAACCACATTAATCCAACGTACTCAACTGCATTAATCTAACATTTTCTACCACATTAATCGAACATATTCAACCAAATTAACCTACATATTTTGCCACATTAATCCAACATATTCATCAACATTAATCCAACATATTCAATCACATTAATCCAACATATTCAACCACATTAATCCAACATATTCATCAACATTAATCCAACATATTCAATCACATTAATCCAACATATTCAATCACATTAATCCAACATATTCAACCACATTAATCCAACATATTCATCAACATTAATCAAACAAATTCAACCACATTAATCCAACATATTCATCAACATTAATCCAAAATATTCAACCACATTAATCCAACATATTCATCAACATTAATCAAACATATTCTGCCACATTAATCGAACATATTCTACCACATTAATCCCAGATATATTCTATCACATTAATCCAACATATTCAACCACATTAATCCAACATATTCATCAACATTAATCCAAAATATTCAACCACATTAATCCAACATATTCATCAACATTAATCAAACCTATTCTACCACATTAATCCAACATATTCTATCACATTAATCCCACATATTATACTACTATAGTCCAAGATCTTCTGTCATAATAATCTAACATATTCTGCCACATTAATCCAACATATTCTATCACATTAATCCCACATATTATACCACAATAATTCAACATCTTCTGTCATATTAATCCAACATATTCTACCACATTAATCCAACATATTCTATCACATTAATCCCACATATTATACCACAATAATCCAACATATTCTACCACATTAATACAACCTATTCTACCACATTAATCTAACATATTCTATCACATTAATCCCACATATTATACGACAATAATCCAACATTTTCTATATCATTAATCAAAGATCTTCTATGATATTACTCCAACATATACTACTCTATAAATCCAACATATTCTATCTCATTAATCCAACATATTCAACCACATTAATGCAACATATTCTATTCCATTATTCCAAATTATTTTATCACATTAATCGAACATATTCTGCCTATTAATACAAAAAAATTTAACACATTATTCCCACATATAATATATACACACAATCACAATGACAGTCACAACCACAATCACAATGACAGTCACAATCACATTGACAGTCACAATCACAATGACAGTCACAAACACAATGACAGTCACAATCACAATGACAGTCACAATCACAATGAAAATCATATCAATGACAACCAAAATCACAATGACATTCACAATCGCAATGACAATCACACCCACAATCACAATAACAATGACAGTCACAATCACAATCACAGTTACAGTCACAACTATAATAAAAATCACAATCGCAATCACAATGACAGTCACAATCACAATCACAATGACAGTCACAACCACAATCACAATTACAGTCACAACCACAATCACAATGACAGACACAATCACAAGGACAATAACAACCACAATCACAATGACAATAACAATCACAATCACAATGACAATAACAACCACAATCACAATGACAATAACAACCACAACCACAATCACAAGGACAGTAACAACCACAATCACAATGACAATAACAACCACAATCACAATGACAATAACAACCACAACCACAATCACAAGGACAATAACAACCACAATCACAATGACAATAACAACCACAATCACAATCACAATGACAATAACAACCACAATCACAATCACAAGGACAATAACAACCACAATCACAATGACAATAACAACCACAATCACAAACACAAGGACAATAACAACCACAATCACAAGGACAATAACAACCACAATCACAATCACAATGACAATAACAACCACAATCACAATGACAATAACAACCACAACCACAATCACAAGGACAGTCACAATCACAATGATAGTCACAATCACAATCACAATGACAATCACAATGACAATCACAATGACAATCACAATGACAATCACAACCACAATCATAATCACAATGACAGTCACAATCACAATCACAATGACAGTCACAATCACAATCACAATGACAGTCACCACCACAATCACAATTACAGTAACAATCACAATCACAATGACAGTAACCACCACAATCACAATGACAGTAAAAATCACAATCACAACGACTGTAACAACCACAATCACAAGGACAATAACAACCACAATCACAACGACTGTAACAACCACAATCACAATGACAGTAACAATCACAATCACAACGACAGTAACAACCACAATCACAATGACAGTAACAATCATAATCACAATGACAGTAACAACCACTATCACAATGACAGTTACAATCACAATCACAATGACAGTCACAATCACAATCACAATCACAATGACAATAACAACCACAATCACAATGACAGTAACAACCACAATCACAATGACAATAACAACCACAATCACAATGACAGTAACAACCACAATCACAAGGACAATAACAACCACAATCACAATGACAGTAACAACCACAATCACAGTGACAGTAACAATCACAATCACAATGACAGTAACAACCACAATCACAAGGACAATAACAACCACAATCACAAGGACAATAACAACCACAATCACAATGACAGTAACAACCACAATCACAATGACAGTAACAACCACAATCACAAGGACAGTAACAACCACAATCACAATGACAATAACAATCACAATCACAATCACAGTCACAATCACAATCACAATGACAGTAACAACTACAATCACAATGACAGTAACAACCACAATCACAATGACAATAACAACCACAATCACAATGACTGTAACAACCACAATCACAATGACAATAACAACCACAATCACAATCACAAGGACAGTAACAACTATAATCACAATGACAATAACAACCACAATCACAATGACAGTAACAACCACAATCACAATGACAGTCACAACCACAATCACAATGACAGTAACAACCAGAATCACAATGACAGTAACAACCACAATCACAATGACAGTAACAACCACAATCACAATGACAGTAACAACCACAATCACAATGACAGTAACAACCACAATCACAATGACAGTAACAACCACAATCACAATGACAGTAACAACCACAATCACAATGACAGTAACAACCACGATCACAATGACAGTAACAACCACAATCACAATGACAGTAACAACCACAATCACAATGACAGTAACAACCACAATCACAATGACAATAACAACCACAATCACAAGGACAATAACAACCACAATCACAATGACAATAACAACCACAATCACAATCACAGTAACAAACACAATCACAATGACAATAACAATCACAATCACAATGACAATAACAAACACAATCACAATCACAATGACAGTAACAACCACAATCACAATGACAATAACAATAACAATCACAATCACAATGACAATAACAACCACAATCACCAGAACAATAACAACCACAATCACAATCACAACGACAATTACAACCACAATCACAATGACAATAACAACCACAATCACAAGGACAATAACAACCACAACCACAATGACAATAACAACCACAATCACAATGACAATAACAATCACAATCACAATCACAATGATAACCACAATCACAATCACAAGGACAATAGCAACCACAATCACAATGACAATAACAACCACAATCACAAGGACAATAACAACCACAATCACAATCACAAGGACAATAACAACCACAATCACAATGACAATAACAACCACAATCACAATCACAAGGACAATAACAACCACAATCACAATGACAATAACAACCACAACCACAAACACAAGGACAGTAACAACCACAATCACAATCACAAGGACAATAACAACCACAATCACAATGACAATAACAACCACAATCACAATCACAATGACAATAACAACCACAATCACAATGACAATAACAACCACAATCACAAGTACAGTAACAACCACAATCACAATGACAATAACAACCACAATCACAATGACAATAACAACCACAACCACAATCACAAGGACAGTAACAACCACAATCACAAGGACAATAACAACCACAATCACAATGACAATAACAACCACAACCACAATCACAAGGACAATAACAACCACAATCACAATGACAATAACAACCACAATCACAATCACAATGACAATAACAACCACAATCACAATCACAAGGACAATAACAACCACAATCACAATGACAATAACAACCACAATCACAATCACAAGGACAATAACAACCACAATCACAAGGACAATAACAACCACAATCACAATCACAATGACAATAACAACCACAATCACAATGACAATAACAACCACAACCACAATCACAAGGACAGTAATAACCACAATCATAATCACAAGGACAATAACAACCACAATCACAATGACAATAACAATCACAATCACAATAACAATAACAACCACAATCAAAATGACAATAACAACCACAACCACAATCACAAGGACAGTAACAACCACAATCACAATGACAATAACAACCACAATCACAATGACAATAACAACCACAACCACAATCACAAGGACAGTAACAACCACAATCACAAGGACAATAACAACCACAATCACAATGACAATAACAACCACAACCACAATCACAAGGACAATAACAACCACAATCACAATGACAATAACAACCACAATCACAATCACAATGACAATAACAACCACAATTACAATCACAATCACAAGGACAATAACAACCACAATCACAATGACAATAACAACCACAACCACAATCACAATGACAATAACAACCACAATCACAATCACAAGGACAATAACAACCACAATCACAATGACAATAACAACCACAATCACAATCACAATGACAATAACAACCACAATCACAATGACAATAACAACCACAACCACAACCACAATCACAAGGACAGTAACAACCACAATCACAATGACAATAACAACCACAATCACAATGACAATAACAACCACAACCACAATCACAAGGACAGTAACAACCACAATCACAAGGACAATAACAACCACAATCACAATGACAATAACAACCACAACCACAATCACAAGGACAATAACAACCACAATCACAATGACAATAACAACCACAATCACAATCACAATGACAATAACAACCACAATCACAATCACAAGGACAATAACAACCACAATCACAATGACAATAACAACCACAATCACAATCACAAGGACAATAACAACCACAATCACAAGGACAATAACAACCACAATCACAATCACAATGACAATAACAACCACAATCACAATGACAATAACAACCACAACCACAATCACAAGGACAGTAACAACCACAATCATAATCACAAGGACAATAACAACCACAATCACAATGACAATAACAACCACAATCACAATCACAATAACAATAACAACCACAATCAAAATGACAATAACAACCACAACCACAATCACAAGGACAGTAACAACCACAATCACAATGACAATAACAACCACAATCACAATGACAATAACAACCACAACCACAATCACAAGGACAGTAACAACCACAATCACAAGGACAATAACAACCACAATCACAATGACAATAACAACCACAACCACAATCACAAGGACAATAACAACCACAATCACAATGACAATAACAACCACAATCACAATCACAATGACAATAACAACCACAATTACAATCACAATCACAAGGACAATAACAACCACAATCACAATGACAATAACAACCACAACCACAATCACAATGACAATAACAACCACAATCACAATCACAAGGACAATAACAACCACAATCACAATGACAATAACAACCACAATCACAATCACAATGACAATAACAACCACAATCACAATGACAATAACAACCACAACCACAATCACAAGGACAGTAACAACCACAATCACAATGACAATAACAACCACAATCACAATGACAATAACAACCACAACCACAATCACAAGGACAATAACAACCACAATCACAATGACAATAACAATCACAATCACAATGAAAATAACAACCACAATCACAATCACAATCACAAGGACAATAACAACCACAATCACAATAACAATAACAACCACAATCACAATCACAAGGACAATAACAACCACAATCACAGGACAATAACAACCACAATCACAATCACAATGACAATAACAACCACAATCACAATGACAATAACAACCACAACCACAATCACAAGGACAATAAAAACCACAATCACAAGGACAGTAACAACCACAATCACAAGGACAATAACAACCACAATCACAATGACAATAACAACCACAATCACAATCACAATGACAGTCACAATCACAAGGACAATAACAACCACAATCACAATGACAGTAACAACAAAAATCACAATGACAGTCACAACCACAATCACAATGACAGTAACAACCACAATCACAATGACAGTAACAACCACAATCACAATGACAGTAACAACCACAACCACAATGACAGTAACAACCACAATCACAATGACAGTCACAACCACAATCACAATGACAGTAACAACCACAATCACAATGACAGTAACAACCACAATCACAATGACAATAACAACCACAATCACAAGGACAGTAACAACCACAATCACAAGGACAATAACAACCACAATCACAATGACAATAACAACCACAATCACAATCACAATGACAGTCACAATCACAAGGACAATAACAACCACAATCACAATGACAGTAACAACAAAAATCACAATGACAGTCACAACCACAATCACAATGACAGTAACAACCACAATCACAATGACAGTAACAACCACAATCACAATGACAGTAACAACCACAACCACAATGACAGTAACAACCACAATCACAATGACAGTCACAACCACAATCACAATGACAGTAACAACCACAATCACAATGACAGTAACAACCACAATCACAATGACAATAACAACCACAATCACAATCACAGTAACAACCACAATCACAATGACAGTCACAACCACAATCACAATGACAGTAACAACCACAATCACAATGACAGTAACAACCACAACCACAATGACAGTAACAACCACAATCACAATGACAGTAACAACCACAATCACAATCACAGTAACAACCACAATCACAATGACAGTAACAACCACAATCACAATGACAGTAACAACCACGATCACAATGACAGTAACAACCACAATCACAATGACAGTAACAACCACAATCACAATGACAGTAACAACCACAATCACAATGACAATAACAACCACAATCACAATCACAAGGACAATAACAACCACAATCACAAGGACAATAACAACCACAATCACAATGACAATAACAACCACAATCACAATCACAGTAACAACCACAATCACAATGACAATAACAATCACAATCACAATCACTGTAACAACCACAATCACAATGACAATAACAACCACAATCACAATCACAGTAACAACCACAATCACAATGACAATAACAACCACAATCACAATGACAATAACAACCACAATCACAATGACAAAAACAACCACAATCACAATGACAATAACAACCACAATCACAATGACAGTAACAACCACAATCACAATGACAAAAACAACCACAATCACAATGACAATAACAACCACAATCACAATCACAGTAACAACCACAATCACAATGACAATAACAACCACAATCGCAATCACAGTAACAACCACAATCACAATCACAGTAACAACCACAATCACAATGACAGTAACAACCACAATCACAATGACAATAACAACCACAATCACAACGAAAGTAACAACCACAATCACAATGACAGTAACAACCACAATCACAATGACAATAACAACCACAATCACAGTAACAACCACAATCACAATGACAACAACCACAATCACAATGACAATAACAATCACAATCACAGTAACAACCACAATCACAATGACAATAACAACCACAATCACAGTAACAACCACAATCACAATCACAGTAACAACCACAATCACAATGACAATAACAATCACAATCACAATAACAATAACAAACACAATCACAATGACAGTAACAACCACAATCACAATGAAAAAACAATCACAACCACAATGACAATAACAAACACAACCACAATCACAATAACAATAACAATCACAATCACAATGACAATAACAACCACAATCACAAGGACAATAACAACCACAATCACAATGACAATAACAACCACAATCACAATGACAATAACAACCACAATCACAACCACAATCACAAGGACAATAACAACCACAATGACAATAACAACCACAATCACAATGGCAATAACAATCACATTCACAATCACAATGACAACCACAATCACAATCACAAGGACAATAACAACCACAATCACAATGATAATAACAACCACAACCACAATCACAATGACAATAACAACCACAATCACAATCACAAGGACAATAACAACCACAATCACAATGACAATAACAACCACAATCACAATCACAAGGACAATAACAACCACAATCACAATGACAATAACAACCACAATCACAATGACAATAACAACCACAATCACAATGACAGTAACAACCAGAATCACAATGACAGTAACAACCACAATCACAATGACAGTAACAACCACAACCACAATGACAGTAACAACCACAATCACAATGACAGTAACAACCACAATCACAATGACAGTAACAACCACAATCACAATGACAGTAACAACCACAATCACAATGACAGTAACAACCACGATCACAATGACAGTAACAACCCTAATCACAATGACAGTAACAACCACAATCACAATGACAGTAACAACCACAATCACAATGACAATAACAACCACAATCACAATGACAATAACAACCACAATCACAAGGACAATAACAACCACAATCACAATGACAATAACAACCACAATCACAATCACAGTAACAAACACAATCACAATGACAATAACAATCACAATCACAATGACAATAACAAACACAATCACAATCACAATGACAGTAACAACCACAATCACAATGACAATAACAATAACAATCACAATCACAATGACAATAACAACCACAATCACCAGAACAATAACAACCACAATCACAATCACAACGACAATTACAACCACAATCACAATGACAATAACAACCACAATCACAAGGACAATAACAACCACAACCACAATGACAATAACAACCACAATCACAATGACAATAACAATCACAATCACAATCACAATGATAACCACAATCACAATCACAAGGACAATAGCAACCACAATCACAATGACAATAACAACCACAATCACAAGGACAATAACAACCACAATCACAATCACAAGGACAATAACAACCACAATCACAATGACAATAACAACCACAATCACAATCACAAGGACAATAACAACCACAATCACAATGACAATAACAACCACAACCACAAACACAAGGACAGTAACAACCACAATCACAATCACAAGGACAATAACAACCACAATCACAATGACAATAACAACCACAATCACAATCACAATGACAATAACAACCACAATCACAATGACAATAACAACCACAATCACAAGTACAGTAACAACCACAATCACAATGACAATAACAACCACAATCACAATGACAATAACAACCACAACCACAATCACAAGGACAATAACAACCACAATCACAATGACAATAACAACCACAACCACAATCACAAGGACAATAACAACCACAATTTCAATGACAATAACAACCACAATCACAATCACAATGACAATAACAACCACAATCACAATCACAAGGACAATAACAACCACAATCACAATGACAATAACAACCACAATCACAATCACAAGGACAATAACAACCACAATCACAAGGACAATAACAACCACAATCACAATCACAATGACAATAACAACCACAATCACAATGACAATAACAACCACAACCACAATCACAAGGACAGTAACAACCACAATCATAATCACAAGGACAATAACAACCACAATCACAATGACAATAACAACCACAATCAAAATGACAATAACAACCACAACCACAATCACAAGGACAGTAACAACCACAATCACAATGACAATAACAACCACAATCACAATGACAATAACAACCACAACCACAATCACAAGGACAGTAACAACCACAATCACAAGGACAATAACAACCACAATCACAATGACAATAACAACCACAACCACAATCACAAGGACAATAACAACCACAATCACAATGACAATAACAACCACAATCACAATCACAATGACAATAACAACCACAATCACAATCACAATCACAAGGACAATAACAACCACAATCACAATGACAATAACAACCACAACCACAATCACAATGACAATAACAACCACAATCACAATCACAAGGACAATAACAACCACAATCACAATGACAATAACAACCACAATCACAATCACAATGACAATAACAACCACAATCACAATGACAATAACAACCACAACCACAATCACAAGGACAGTAACAACCACAATCACAATGACAATAACAACCACAATCACAATGACAATAACAACCACAACCACAATCACAAGGACAGTAACAACCACAATCACAAGGACAATAACAACCACAATCACAATGACAATAACAACCACAACCACAATCACAAGGACAATAACAACCACAATCACAATGACAATAACAATCACAATCACAATGACAATAACAACCACAATCACAATCACAATCACAAGGACAATAACAACCACAATCACAATGACAATAACAACCACAATCACAATCACAAGGACAATAACAACCACAATCACAGGACAATAACAACCACAATCACAATCACAATGACAATAACAACCACAATCACAATGACAATAACAACCACAACCACAATCACAATGACAATAAAAACCACAATCACAAGGACAGTAACAACCACAATCACAAGGACAATAACAACCACAATCACAATGACAATAACAACCACAATCACAATCACAATGACAGTCACAATCACAAGGACAATAACAACCACAATCACAATGACAGTAACAACAAAAATCACAATGACAGTCACAACCACAATCACAATGACAGTAACAACCACAATCACAATGACAGTAACAACCACAATCACAATGACAGTAATAACCACAACCACAATGACAGTAACAACCACAATCACAATGACAGTCACAACCACAATCACAATGACAGTAACAACCACAATCACAATGACAGTAACAACCACAATCACAATGACAATAACAACCACAATCACAATCACAGTAACAACCACAATCACAATGACAGTCACAACCACAATCACAAGGACAATAACAACCACAATCACAAGGACAATAACAACCACAATCACAATGACAATAACAACCACAATCACAATCACAGTAACAACCACAATCACAATGACAATAACAATCACAATCACAATCACAGTAACAACCACAATCACAATGACAATAACAACCACAATCACAATCACAGTAACAACCACAATCACAATGACAATAACAACCACAATCACAATGACAATAACAACCACAATCACAATGACAAAAACAACCACAATCACAATGACAATAACAACCACAATCACAATGACAGTAACAACCACAATCACAATGACAAAAACAACCACAATCACAATGACAATAACAACCACAATCACAATCACAGTAACAAAAACAATCACAATGACAATAACAACCACAATCGCAATCACAGTAACAACCACAATCACAATCACAGTAACAACCACAATCACAATGACAGTAACAACCACAATCACAATGACAATAACAACCACAATCACAACGAAAGTAACAACCACAATCACAATGACAGTAACAACCACAATCACAATGACAATAACAACCACAATCACAGTAACAACCACAATCACAATGACAACAACCACAATCACAATGACAATAACAATCACAATCACAGTAACAACCACAATCACAATGACAATAACAACCACAATCACAGTAACAACCACAATCACAATCACAGTAACAACCACAATCACAATGACAATAACAATCACAATCACAATAACAATAACAAACACAATTACAATGACAGTAACAACCACAATCACAATGAAAAAACAATCACAACCACAATGACAATAACAAACACAACCACAATCACAATAACAATAACAATCACAATCACAATGACAATAACAACCACAATCACAAGGACAATAACAACCACAATCACAATGACAATAACAACCACAATCACAATGACAATAACAACCACAATCACAACCACAATCACAAGGACAATAACAACCACAATGACAATAACAACCACAATCACAATGGCAATAACAATCACATTCACAATCACAATGACAACCACAATCACAATCACAAGGACAATAACAACCACAATCACAATGATAATAACAACCACAACCACAATCACAATGACAATAACAACCACAATCACAATCACAAGGACAATAACAACCACAATCACAATGACAATAACAACCACAATCACAATCACAAGGACAATAACAACCACAATCACAATGACAATAACAACCACAATCACAATGACAATAACAACCACAATCACAATGACAATAACAACCACAATCACAATGACAGTAACAACCACAATCACAATGACAGTCACAACCACAATCACAATGACAGTAACAACCAGAATCACAATGACAATAACAACCAGAATCACAATGACAAGGACAATAACAACCACAATCACAAGGACAATAACAACCACAATCACAATGACAATAACAACCACAATCACAATCACAAGGACAATAACAACCACAATCACAAGGACAATAACAACCACAATCACAATCACAATGACAATAACAACCACAATCACAATGACAATAACAACCACAACCACAATCACAAGGACAGTCACAATCACAATGATAGTCACAATCACAATCACAATGACAATCACAATGACAATCACAATGACAATCACAATGACAATCACAACCACAATCATAATCACAATGACAGTCACAATCACAATCACAATGACAGTCACAATCACAATCACAATGACAGTCACCACCACAATCACAATTACAGTAACAATCACAATCACAATGACAGTAACCACCACAATCACAATGACAGTAACAATCACAATCACAACGACTGTAACAACCACAATCACAAGGACAATAACAACCACAATCACAACGACTGTAACAACCACAATCACAATGACAGTAACAATCACAATCACAACGACAGTAACAACCACAATCACAATGACAGTAACAATCATAATCACAATGACAGTAACAACCACTATCACAATGACAGTTACAATCACAATCACAATGACAGTCACAATCACAATCACAATCACAATGACAATAAAAACCACAATCACAATGACAGTAACAACCACAATCACAATGACAATAACAACCACAATCACAATGACAGTAACAACCACAATCACAAGGACAATAACAACCACAATCACAATGACAGTAACAACCACAATCACAGTGACAGTAACAATCACAATCACAATGACAGTAACAACCACAATCACAAGGACAATAACAACCACAATCACAAGGACAATAACAACCACAATCACAATGACAGTAACAACTACAATCACAATGACAGTAACAACCACAATCACAAGGACAGTAACAACCACAATCACAATGACAATAACAATCACAATCACAGTCACAATCACAATCACAATGACAGTAACAACTACAATCACAATGACAGTAACAACCACAATCACAATGACAATAACAACCACAATCACAATGACTGTAACAACCACAATCACAATGACAATAACAACCACAATCACAATCACAAGGACAGTAACAACTATAATCACAATGACAATATATCAACCACAATCACAATGACAGTAACAACCACAATCACAATGACAGTCACAACCACAATCACAATGACAGTAACAACCAGAATCACAATGACAGTAACAACCACAATCACAATGACAGTAACAACCACAACCACAATGACAGTAACAACCACAATCACAATGACAGTAACAACCACAATCACAATGACAGTAACAACCACAATCACAATGACAGTAACAACCACAATCACAATGACAGTAACAACCACGATCACAATGACAGTAACAACCACAATCACAATGACAGTAACAACCACAATCACAATGACAGTAACAACCACAATCACAATGACAATAACAACCACAATCACAATGACAATAACAACCACAATCACAAGGACAATAACAACCACAATCACAATGACAATAACAACCAAAATCACAATCACAGTAACAAACACAATCACAATGACAATAACAATCACAATCACAATGACAATAACAAACACAATCACAATCACAATGACAGTAACAACCACAATGACAATAACAATAACAATCACAATCACAATGACAATAACAACCACAATCACCAGAACAATAACAACCCCAATCACAATCACAACGACAATTACAACCACAATCACAATGACAATAACAACCACAATCACAAGGACAATAACAACCACAACCACAATGACAATAACAACCACAATCACAATGACAATAACAATCACAATCACAATGATAACCACAATCACAATCACAAGGACAATAGCAACCACAATCACAATGACAATAACAACCACAATCACAAGGACAATAACAACCACAATCACAATCACAAGGACAATAACAACCACAATCACAATGACAATAACAACCACAATCACAATCACAAGGACAATAACAACCACAATCACAATGACAATAACAACCACAACCACAAACACAATGACAGTAACAACCACAATCACAATCACAAGGACAATAACAACCACAATCACAATGACAATAACAACCACAATCACAATCACAATGACAATAACAACCACAATCACAATGACAATAACAACCACAACCACAATCACAAGTACAGTAACAACCACAATCACAATGACAATAACAACCACAATCACAATGACAATAACAACCACAACCACAATCACAAGGACAGTAACAACCACAATCACAAGGACAATAACAACCACAATCACAATGACAATAACAACCACAACCACAATCACAAGGACAATAACAACCACAATCACAATGACAATAACAACCACAATCACAATCACAATGACAATAACAACCACAATCACAATCACAAGGACAATAACAACCACAATCACAATGACAATAACAACCACAATCACAATCACAAGGACAATAACAACCACAATCACAAGGACAATAACAACCACAATCACAATCACAATGACAATAACAACCACAATCACAATGACAATAACAACCACAATCACAAGGACAGTAACAACCACAATCATAATCACAAGGACAATAACAACCACAATCACAATGACAATAGCAACCACAATCACAATCACAATGACAATAACAACCACAATCACAATCACAATGACAATAACAACCACAATCAAAATGACAATAACAACCACAACCACAATCACAAGGACAGTAACAACCACAATCACAATGACAATAACAACCACAATCACAATGACAATAACAACCACAACCACAATCACAAGGACAGTAACAACCACAATCACAAGGACAATAACAACCACAATCACAATGATAATAACAACCACAACCACAATCACAAGGACAATAACAACCACAATCACAATGACAATAACAACCACAATCACAATCACAATGACAATAACAACCACAATCACAATCACAATCACAAGGACAATAACAACCACAATCACAATGACAATAACAACCACAACCACAATCACAATGACAATAACAACCACAATCACAATCACAAGGACAATAACAACCACAATCACAATGACAATAACAACCACAATCACAATCACAATGACAATAACAACCACAATCACAATGACAATAACAACCACAACCACAATCACAAGGACAGTAACAACCACAATCACAATGACAATAACAACCACAATCACAATGACAATAACAACCACAACCACAATCACAAGGACAGTAACAACCACAATCACAAGGACAATAACAACCACAATCACAATGACAATAACAACCACAACCACAATCACAAGGACAATAACAACCACAATCACAATGACAATAACAATCACAATCACAATGACAATAACAACCACAATCACAATCACAATCACAAGGACAATAACAACCACAATCACAATGACAATAACAACCACAATCACAATCACAAGGACAATAACAACCACAATCACAGGACAATAACAACCACAATCACAATCACAATGACAATAACAACCACAATCACAATGACAATAACAACCACAACCACAATCACAAGGACAATAAAAACCACAATCACAAGGACAGTAACAACCACAATCACAAGGACAATAACAACCACAATCACAATGACAATAACAACCACAATCACAATCACAATGACAGTCACAATCACAAGGACAATAACAACCACAATCACAATGACAGTAACAACAAAAATCACAATGACAGTCACAACCACAATCACAATGACAGTAACAACCACAATCACAATGACAGTAACAACCACAATCACAATGACAGTAATAACCACAACCACAATGACAGTAACAACCACAATCACAATGACAGTCACAACCACAATCACAATGACAGTAACAACCACAATCACAATGACAGTAACAACCACAATCACAATGACAATAACAACCACAATCACAATCACAGTAACAACCACAATCACAATGACAGTCACAACCACAATCACAATGACAGTAACAACCAGAATCACAATGACAGTAACAACCACAATCACAATGACAGTAACAACCACAACCACAATGACAGTAACAACCACAATCACAATGACAGTAACAACCACAATCACAATCACAGTAACAACCACAATCACAATGACAGTAACAACCACAATCACAATGACAGTAACAACCACGATCACAATGACAGTAACAACCACAATCACAATGACAGTAACAACCACAATCACAATGACAGTAACAACCACAATCACAATGACAATAACAACCACAATCACAATGACAATAACAACCACAATCACAAGGACAATAACAACCACAATCACAATGACAATAACAACCACAATCACAATCACAGTAACAACCACAATCACAATGACAATAACAATCACAATCACAATCACAGTAACAACCACAATCACAATGACAATAACAACCACAATCACAATCACAGTAACAACCACAATCACAATGACAATAACAACCACAATCACAATGACAATAACAACCACAATCACAATGACAAAAACAACCACAATCACAATGACAATAACAACCACAATCACAATGACAGTAACAACCACAATCACAATGACAAAAACAACCACAATCACAATGACAATAACAACCACAATCACAATCACAGTAACAAAAACAATCACAATGACAATAACAACCACAATCGCAATCACAGTAACAACCACAATCACAATCACAGTAACAACCACAATCACAATGACAGTAACAACCACAATCACAATGACAATAACAACCACAATCACAACGAAAGTAACAACCACAATCACAATGACAGTAACAACCACAATCACAATGACAATAACAACCACAATCACAGTAACAACCACAATCACAATGACAACAACCACAATCACAATGACAATAACAATCACAATCACAGTAACAACCACAATCACAATGACAATAACAACCACAATCACAGTAACAACCACAATCACAATCACAGTAACAACCACAATCACAATGACAATAACAATCACAATCACAATAACAATAACAAACACAATCACAATGACAGTAACAACCACAATCACAATGAAAAAACAATCACAACCACAATGACAATAACAAACACAACCACAATCACAATAACAATAACAATCACAATCACAATGACAATAACAACCACAATCACAAGGACAATAACAACCACAATCACAATGACAATAACAACCACAATCACAATGACAATAACAACCACAATCACAACCACAATCACAAGGACAATAACAACCACAATGACAATAACAACCACAATCACAATGGCAATAACAATCACATTCACAATCACAATGACAACCACAATCACAATCACAAGGACAATAACAACCACAATCACAATGATAATAACAACCACAACCACAATCACAATGACAATAACAACCACAATCACAATCACAAGGACAATAACAACCACAATCACAATGACAATAACAACCACAATCACAATCACAAGGACAATAACAACCACAATCACAATGACAATAACAACCACAATCACAATGACAATAACAACCACAATCACAATGACAATAACAACCACAATCACAATGACAGTAACAACCACAATCACAATGACAGTCACAACCACAATCACAATGACAGTAACAACCAGAATCACAATGACAATAACAACCAGAATCACAATGACAAGGACAATAACAACCACAATCACAAGGACAATAACAACCACAATCACAATGACAATAACAACCACAATCACAATCACAAGGACAATAACAACCACAATCACAAGGACAATAACAACCACAATCACAATCACAATGACAATAACAACCACAATCACAATGACAATAACAACCACAACCACAATCACAAGGACAGTCACAATCACAATGATAGTCACAATCACAATCACAATGACAATCACAATGACAATCACAATGACAATCACAATGACAATCACAATGACAATCACAACCACAATCATAATCACAATGACAGTCACAATCACAATCACAATGACAGTCACAATCACAATCACAATGACAGTCACCACCACAATCACAATTACAGTAACAATCACAATCACAATGACAGTAACCACCACAATCACAATGACAGTAACAATCACAATCACAACGACTGTAACAACCACAATCACAAGGACAATAACAACCACAATCACAACGACTGTAACAACCACAATCACAATGACAGTAACAATCACAATCACAACGACAGTAACAACCACAATCACAATGACAGTAACAATCATAATCACAATGACAGTAACAACCACTATCACAATGACAGTTACAATCACAATCACAATGACAGTCACAATCACAATCACAATCACAATGACAATAAAAACCACAATCACAATGACAGTAACAACCACAATCACAATGACAATAACAACCACAATCACAATGACAGTAACAACCACAATCACAAGGACAATAACAACCACAATCACAATGACAGTAACAACCACAATCACAGTGACAGTAACAATCACAATCACAATGACAGTAACAACCACAATCACAAGGACAATAACAACCACAATCACAAGGACAATAACAACCACAATCACAATGACAGTAACAACCACAATCACAATGACAGTAACAACCACAATCACAAGGACAGTAACAACCACAATCACAATGACAATAACAATCACAATCACAATCACAATCACAATCACAATGACAGTAACAACTACAATCACAATGACAGTAACAACCACAATCACAATGACAATAACAACCACAATCACAATGACTGTAACAACCACAATCACAATGACAATAACAACCACAATCACAATCACAAGGACAGTAACAACTATAATCACAATGACAATAACAACCACAATCACAATGACAGTAACAACCACAATCACAATGACAGTCACAACCACAATCACAATGACAGTAACAACCAGAATCACAATGACAGTAACAACCACAATCACAATGACAGTAACAACCACAACCACAATGACAGTAACAACCACAATCACAATGACAGTAACAACCACAATCACAATGACAGTAACAACCACAATCACAATGACAGTAACAACCACAATCACAATGACAGTAACAACCACGATCACAATGACAGTAACAACCACAATCACAATGACAGTAACAACCACAATCACAATGACAGTAACAACCACAATCACAATGACAATAACAACCACAATCACAATGACAATAACAACCACAATCACAAGGACAATAACAACCACAATCACAATGACAATAACAACCAAAATCACAATAACAGTAACAAACACAATCACAATGACAATAACAATCACAATCACAATGACAATAACAAACACAATCACCAGAACAATAACAACCCCAATCACAATCACAACGACAATTACAACCACAATCACAATGACAATAACAACCACAATCACAAGGACAATAACAACCACAACCACAATGACAATAACAACCACAATCACAATGACAATAACAATCACAATCACAATCACAATGATAACCACAATCACAATCACAAGGACAATAGCAACCACAATCACAATGACAATAACAACCACAATCACAAGGACAATAACAACCACAATCACAATCACAAGGACAATAACAACCACAATCACAATGACAATAACAACCACAATCACAATCACAAGGACAATAACAACCACAATCACAATGACAATAACAACCACAACCACAAACACAATGACAGTAACAACCACAATCACAATCACAAGGACAATAACAACCACAATCACAATGACAATAACAACCACAATCACAATCACAATGACAATAACAACCACAATCACAATGACAATAACAACCACAACCACAATCACAAGTACAGTAACAACCACAATCACAATGACAATAACAACCACAATCACAATGACAATAACAACCACAACCACAATCACAAGGACAGTAACAACCACAATCACAAGGACAATAACAACCACAATCACAATGACAATAACAACCACAACCACAATCACAAGGACAATAACAACCACAATCACAATGACAATAACAACCACAATCACAATCACAATGACAATAACAACCACAATCACAATCACAAGGACAATAACAACCACAATCACAATGACAATAACAACCACAATCACAATCACAAGGACAATAACAACCACAATCACAAGGACAATAACAACCACAATCACAATCACAATGACAATAACAACCACAATCACAATGACAATAACAACCACAACCACAATCACAAGGACAGTAACAACCACAATCATAATCACAAGGACAATAACAACCACAATCACAATGACAATAACAACCACAATCACAATCACAATGACAATAACAACCACAATCAAATGACAATAACAACCACAACCACAATCACAAGGACAGTAACAACCACAATCACAATGACAATAACAACCACAATCACAATGACAATAACAACCACAACCACAATCACAAGGACAGTAACAACCACAATCACAAGGACAATAACAACCACAATCACAATGACAATAACAACCACAACCACAATCACAAGGACAATAACAACCACAATCACAATGACAATAACAACCACAATCACAATCACAATGACAATAACAACCACAATCACAATCACAAGGACAATAACAACCACAATCACAATGACAATAACAACCACAACCACAATCACAATGACAATAACAACCACAATCACAATCACAAGGACAATAACAACCACAATCACAATGACAATAACAACCACAATCACAATCACAATGACAATAACAACCACAATCACAATGACAATAACAACCACAACCACAATCACAAGGACAGTAACAACCACAATCACAATGACAATAACAACCACAATCACAATGACAATAACAACCACAATCACAATCACAAGGACAGTAACAACCACAATCACAAGGACAATAACAACCACAATGACAATAACAACCACAACCACAATCACAAGGACAATAACAACCACAATCACAATGACAATAACAATCACAATCACAATGACAATAACAACCACAATCACAATCACAATCACAAGGACAATAACAACCACAATCACAATGACAATAACAACCACAATCACAATCACAAGGACAATAACAACCACAATCACAGGACAATAACAACCACAATCACAATCACAATGACAATAACAACCACAATCACAATGACAATAACAACCACAACCACAATCACAAGGACAATAAAAACCACAATCACAAGGACAGTAACAACCACAATCACAAGGACAATAACAACCACAATCACAATGACAATAACAACCACAATCACAATCACAATGACAGTCACAATCACAAGGACAATAACAACCACAATCACAATGACAGTAACAACAAAAATCACAATGACAGTCACAACCACAATCACAATGACAGTAACAACCACAATCACAATGACAGTAACAACCACAATCACAATGACAGTAACAACCACAACCACAATGAAAGTAACAACCACAATCACAATGACAGTCACAACCACAATCACAATGACAGTAACAACCACAATCACAATGACAGTAACAACCACAATCACAATGACAATAACAACCACAATCACAATCACAATCACAGTAACAACCACAATCACAATGACAGTCACAACCACAATCACAATGACAGTAACAACCACAATCACAATGACAGTAACAACCACAATCACAATGACAGTAACAACCACAACCACAATGACAGTAACAACCACAATCACAATGACAGTAACAACCACAATCACAATCACAGTAACAACCACAATCACAATGACAGTAACAACCACAATCACAATGACAGTAACAACCACGATCACAATGACAGTAACAACCACAATCACAATGACAGTAACAACCACAATCACAATGACAGTAACAACCACAATCACAATGACAATAACAACCACAATCACAATCACAAGGACAATAACAACCACAATCACAAGGACAATAACAACCACAATCACAATGACAATAACAACCACAATCACAATCACAGTAACAACCACAATCACAATGACAATAACAATCACAATCACAATCACAGTAACAACCACAATCACAATGACAATAACAACCACAATCACAATCACAGTAACAACCACAATCACAATGACAATAACAACCACAATCACAATGACAATAACAACCACAATCACAATGACAAAAACAACCACAATCACAATGACAATAACAACCACAATCACAATGACAGTAACAACCACAATCACAATGACAAAAACAACCACAATCACAATGACAATAACAACCACAATCACAATCACAGTAACAACCACAATCACAATGACAATAACAACCACAATCACAATGACAGTAACAACCACAATCACAATCACAGTAACAACCACAATCACAATGACAGTAACAACCACAATCACAATGACAATAACAACCACAATCACAACGAAAGTAACAACCACAATCACAATGACAGTAACAACCACAATCACAATGACAATAACAACCACAATCACAGTAACAACCACAATCACAATGACAATAACAACCACAATCACAATGACAATAACAATCACAATCACAGTAACAACCACAATCACAATGACAATAACAACCACAATCACAGTAACAACCACAATCACAATCACAGTAACAACCACAATCACAATGACAATAACAATCACAATCACAATAACAATAACAAACACAATCACAATGACAGTAACAACCACAATCACAATGAAAAAACAATCACAACCACAATGACAATAACAAACACAACCACAATCACAATAACAATAACAATCACAATCACAATGACAATAACAACCACAATCACAAGGACAATAACAACCACAATCACAATGACAATAACAACCACAATCACAATGACAATAACAACCACAATCACAACCACAATCACAAGGACAATAACAACCACAATGACAATAACAACCACAATCACAATGGCAATAACAATCACATTCACAATCACAATGACAACCACAATCACAATCACAAGGACAATAACAACCACAATCACAATGATAATAACAACCACAACCACAATCACAATGACAATAACAACCACAATCACAATCACAAGGACAATAACAACCACAATCACAATGACAATAACAACCACAATCACAATCACAAGGACAATAACAACCACAATCACAATGACAATAACAACCACAATCACAATGACAATAACAACCACAATCACAATGACAATAACAACCACAATCACAATGACAGTAACAACCACAATCACAATGACAGTCACAACCACAATCACAATGACAGTAACAACCAGAATCACAATGACAGTAACAACCACAATCACAATGACAGTAACAACCACAACCACAATGACAGTAACAACCACAATCACAATGACAGTAACAACCACAATCACAATCACAGTAACAACCACAATAACAATGACAGTAACAACCACAATCACAATGACAGTAACAACCACGATCACAATGACAGTAACAACCACAATCACAATGACAGTAACAACCACAATCACAATGATAGTAACAACCACAATCACAATGACAATAACAACCACAATCACAAGGACAATAACAACCACAATCACAAGGACAATAACAACCACAATCACAATGACAATAACAACCACAATCACAATCACAGTAACAACCACAATCACAATGACAATAACAATCACAATCACAATCACAGTAACAACCACAATCACAATGACAATAACAACCACAATCACAATCACAGTAACAACCACAATCACAATGACAATAACAACCACAATCACAATGACAATAACAACCACAATCACAATGACAAAACAACCACAATCACAATGACAATAACAACCACAATCACAATGACAGTAACAACCACAATCACAATGACAAAAACAACCACAATCACAATGACAATAACAACCACAATCACAGTAACAACCACAATGACAATGACAATAACAACCACAATCGCAATCACAGTAACAACCACAATCACAATGACAATAACAACCACAATCACAATCACAGTAACAACCACAATCACAATGACAATAACAACCACAATCACAATGACAATAACAACCACAATCACAATCACAGTAACAACCACAATCACAATGACAATAACAACCACAATCACAGTAACAACCACAATCACAATCACAGTAACAACCACAATCACAATGACAATAACAATCACAATCACAATAACAATAACAAACACAATCACAATGACAGTAACAACCACAATCACAATGACAATAACAATCACAACCACAATGACAATAACAAACACAATCACAATAACAATAACAATCACAATCACAATGACAATAACAACCACAATCACAAGGACAATAACAACCACAATCACAATGACAATAACAACCACAATCACAATGACAATAACAACCACAATCACAAGGACAATAACAACCACAATGACAATAATAACCACAATCACAATGACAATAACAACCACAATCACAATCACAAGGACAATAACAACCACAATCACAATGACAATAACAACCACAACCACAATCACAATGACAATAACAACCACAATCACAATCACAAGGACAATAACAACCACAATCACAATGACAATAACAACCATAATCACAATCACAAGGACAATAACAACCACAATCACAATGACAATAACAACCACAACCACAATCACAAGGACAGTAACAACCACAATCACAATCACAAGGACAATAACAACCACAATCACAATGACAATAACAACCACAATCACAATCACAATGACAATAACAACCACAATCACAATGACAATAACAACCACAATCACAATGACAATAACAACCACAATCACAATGACAATAACAACCACAATCACAATGACAATAACAACCACAACCACAATCACAAGGACAGTAACAACCACAATCACAAGGACAATAACAACCACAATCACAATCACAATGACAATAACAACCACAATCACAATGACAATAACAACCACAACCACAATCACAATGACAGGAACAACCACAATCACAATGACAATAACAATCACAATGACAATAACAACCACAACCACAATCACAAGGACAGTAACAACCACAATCACAAGGACAATAACAACCACAATCACAATGACAATAACAACCACAACCACAATCACAAGGACAATAACAACCACAATCACAATGGCAATAACAACCACAATCACAATCACAATGACAATAACAACCACAATCACAATCACAAGGACAATAACAACCACAATCACAATGACAATAACAACCACAATCACAATCACAATGACAATAACAACCACAATCACAATGACAATAACAACCACAACCACAATCACAATGACAGTAACAACCACATTCACAATGACAATAACAACCACAATCACAATGACAATAACAACCACAACCACAATCACAAGGACAGTAACAACCACAATCACAATGACAGTAACAACCACAATCACAATGACAATAACAACCACAATCACAACGAAAGTAACAACCACAATCACAATGACAGTAACAACCACAATCACAATGACAATAACAACCACAATCACAATCACAGTAACAACCACAATCACAATGACAATAACAACCACAATCACAATGACAATAACAATCACAATCACAGTAACAACCACAATCACAATGGCAATAACAACCACAATCACAGTAACAACCACAATCACAATCACAGTAACAACCACAATCACAATGACAATAACAATCACAATCACAATAACAATAACAAACACAATCACAATGACAGTAACAACCACAATCACAATGACAATAACAATCACAACCACAATGACAATAACAAACACAACCACAATCACAATAACAATAACAATCACAATCACAATGACAATAACAACCACAATCACAAGGACAATAACAACCACAATCACAATGACAATAACAACCACAATCACAATGACAATAACAACCACAATCACAACCACAATCACAAGGACAATAACAACCACAATGACAATAACAACCACAATCACAATGGCAATAACAATCACATTCACAATCACAATGACAACCACAATCACAATCACAAGGACAATAACAACCACAATCACAATGATAATAACAACCACAACCACAATCACAATGACAATAACAACCACAATCACAATCACAAGGACAATAACAACCACAATCACAATGACAATAACAACCACAATCACAATCACAATGACAATAACAACCACAATCACAATGACAATAACAACCACAATCACGATGACAGTAACAACCACAATCACAATGACAATAACAACCACAATCACAATGACAGTAACAACCACAATCACAATGACAGTCACAACCACAATCACAATGACAGTAACAACCACAATCACAATGACAGTAACAACCACAATCACAATGACAGTAACAACCACAACCACAATGACAGTAACAACCACAATCACAATGACAGTAACAGCCACAATCACAATCACAGTAACAACCACAATCACAATGACAGTAACAACCACAATCACAATGACAGTAACAACCACAATCACAATGACAGTAACAACCACAATTACAATGACAGTAACAACCACAATCACAATGACAGTAACAACCACAAACACAATGACAATAACAACCACAATCACAAGGACAATAACAACCACAATCACAAGGACAATAACAGCCACAATCACAATGAAAATAACAACCACAATCACAATCACAGTAACAACCACAATCACAATGACAATAACAATCACAATCACAATCACAGTAACAACCACAATCACAATCACAATGACAATAACAACCACAATCACAATCACAGTAACAACCACAATCACAATGACAATAACAACCACAATCACAATGACAATAACAACCACAATCACAATGACAAAAACAACCACAATCACAATGACAATAACAACCACAATCACAATGACAGTAACAACCACAATCACAATGACAAAAACAACCACAATCACAATGACAATAACAACCACAATCACAATCACAGTAACAACCACAATCACAATGACAATAACAACCACAATCGCAATCACAGTAACAACCACAATCACAATGACAATAACAACCACAATCACAATCACAGTAACATCCACAATCACAATGACAATAACAACCACAATCACAATGACAATAACAACCACAATCACAATCACAGTAACAACCACAATCACAATGACAATAACAACCACAATCACAGTAACAACCACAATCACAATCACAGTAACAAACACTATCACAATGACAATAACAATCACAATCACAATCACAATAACAAACACAATCACAATGACAGTAACAACCACAATCACAATGACAATAACAATCACAACCACAATGACAATAACAAACACAATCACAATAACAATAACAATCACAATCACAATTGCAATAACAACCACAATCACAAGGACAATAACAACCACAATCACAATGACAATAACAACCACAATCACAATGACAATAACAACCACAATCACAAGGACAATAACAACCACAACCACAATGACAATAACAACCACAATCACAATGACAATAACAATCACTATCACAATCACAATGACAACCACAATCACAATCACAAGGACAATAACAACCACAATCACAATGACAATAACAACCACAACCACAATCACAATGACAATAACAACCACAATCACAATCACAAGGACAATAACAACCACAATCACAATGACAATAACAACCATAATCACAATCACAAGGACAATAACAACCACAATCACAATGACAATAACAACCACAACCACAATCACAAGGACAGTAACAACCACAATCACAATCACAAGGACAATAACAACCACAATCACAATGACAATAACAACCACAACCACAATCACAAGGACAGTAACAACCACAATCACAATCACAAGGACAATAACAACCACAATCACAATGACAATAACAACCACAATCACAATCACAATGACAATAACAACCACAATCACAATGACAATAACAACCACAATCACAATGACAATAACAACCACAATCACAATGACAATAACAACCACAATCACAATGACAATAACAACCACAACCACAATCACAAGGACAGTAACAACCACAATCACAAGGACAATAACAACCACAATCACAATCACAATGACAATAACAACCACAATCACAATGACAATAACAACCACAACCACAATCACAATGACAGTAACAACCACAATCACAATGACAATAACAATCACAATGACAATAGCAACCACAACCACAATCACAAGGACAGTAACAACCACAATCACAAGGACAATAACAACCACAATCACAATGACAATAACAACCACAACCACAATCACAAGGACAATAACAACCACAATCACAATGACAATAACAACCACAATCACAATCACAATCACAATGACAATAACAACCACAATCACAATCACAAGGACAATAACAACCACAATCACAATGACAATAACAATCACAATCACAATGACAATAACAACCACAATCACAATGACAATAACAACCACAACCACAATCACAATGACAGTAACAACCACAATCACAATGACAATAACAACTACAATCACAATGACAAGGACAATAACAACCACAATCACAATGATAATAACAACCACAACCACAATCACAATGACAATAACAACCACAATCACAATCACAAGGACAATAACAACCACAATCACAATGACAATAACAACCACAATCACAATCACAATGACAATAACAACCACAATCACAATGACAATAACAACCACAATCACAACGAAAGTAACAACCACAATCACAATGACAGTAACAACCACAATCACAATGACAATAACAACCACAATCACAGTAACAACCACAATCACAATGACAATAACAACCACAATCACAATGACAATAACAATCACAATCACAGTAACAACCACAATCACAATGACAATAACAACCACAATCACAGTAACAACCACAATCACAATCACAGTAACAACCACAATCACAATGACAATAACAATCACAATCACAATAACAATAACAAACACAATCACAATGACAGTAACAACCACAATCACAATGAAAAAACAATCACAACCACAATGACAATAACAAACACAACCACAATCACAATAACAATAACAATCACAATCACAATGACAATAACAACCACAATCACAAGGACAATAACAACCACAATCACAATGACAATAACAACCACAATCACAATGACAATAACAACCACAATCACAACCACAATCACAAGGACAATAACAACCACAATGACAATAACAACCACAATCACAATGGCAATAACAATCACATTCACAATCACAATGACAACCACAATCACAATCACAAGGACAATAACAACCACAATCACAATGATAATAACAACCACAACCACAATCACAATGACAATAACAACCACAATCACAATCACAAGGACAATAACAACCACAATCACAATGACAATAACAACCACAATCACAATCACAAGGACAATAACAACCACAATCACAATGACAATAACAACCACAATCACAATGACAATAACAACCACAATCACAATGACAATAACAACCACAATCACAATGACAGTAACAACCACAATCACAATGACAGTCACAACCACAATCACAATGACAGTAACAACCAGAATCACAATGACAGTAACAACCACAATCACAATGACAGTAACAACCACAACCACAATGACAGTAACAACCACAATCACAATGACAGTAACAACCACAATCACAATCACAGTAACAACCACAATAACAATGACAGTAACAACCACAATCACAATGACAGTAACAACCACGATCACAATGACAGTAACAACCACAATCACAATGACAGTAACAACCACAATCACAATGATAGTAACAACCACAATCACAATGACAATAACAACCACAATCACAAGGACAATAACAACCACAATCACAAGGACAATAACAACCACAATCACAATGACAATAACAACCACAATCACAATCACAGTAACAACCACAATCACAATGACAATAACAATCACAATCACAATCACAGTAACAACCACAATCACAATGACAATAACAACCACAATCACAGTGACAGTAACAACCACAATCACAATGACAATAACAACCACAATCACAATGACAATAACAACCACAATCACAATGACAAAACAACCACAATCACAATGACAATAACAACCACAATCACAATGACAGTAACAACCACAATCACAATGACAAAAACAACCACAATCACAATGACAATAACAACCACAATCACAGTAACAACCACAATGACAATGACAATAACAACCACAATCGCAATCACAGTAACAACCACAATCACAATGACAATAACAACCACAATCACAATCACAGTAACAACCACAATCACAATGACAATAACAACCACAATCACAATGACAATAACAACCACAATCACAATCACAGTAACAACCACAATCACAATGACAATAACAACCACAATCACAGTAACAACCACAATCACAATCACAGTAACAACCACAATCACAATGACAATAACAATCACAATCACAATAACAATAACAAACACAATCACAATGACAGTAACAACCACAATCACAATGACAATAACAATCACAACCACAATGACAATAACAAACACAATCACAATAACAATAACAATCACAATCACAATGACAATAACAACCACAATCACAAGGACAATAACAACCACAATCACAATGACAATAACAACCACAATCACAATGACAATAACAACCACAATCACAAGGACAATAACAACCACAATGACAATAATAACCACAATCACAATGACAATAACAACCACAATCACAATCACAAGGACAATAACAACCACATTCACAATGACAATAACAACCACAACCACAATCACAATGACAATAACAACCACAATCACAATCACAAGGACAATAACAACCACAATCACAATGACAATAACAACCATAATCACAATCACAAGGACAATAACAACCACAATCACAATGACAATAACAACCACAACCACAATCACAAGGACAGTAACAACCACAATCACAATCACAAGGACAATAACAACCACAATCACAATGACAATAACAACCACAATCACAATCACAATGACAATAACAACCACAATCACAATGACAATAACAACCACAATCTCAATGACAATAACAACCACAATCACAATGACAATAACAACCACAATCACAATGACAATAACAACCACAACCACAATCACAAGGACAGTAACAACCACAATCACAAGGACAATAACAACCACAATCACAATCACAATGACAATAACAACCACAATCACAATGACAATAACAACCACAACCACAATCACAATGACAGGAACAACCACAATCACAATGACAATAACAATCACAATGACAATAACAACCACAACCACAATCACAAGGACAGTAACAACCACAATCACAAGGACAATAACAACCACAATCACAATGACAATAACAACCACAACCACAATCACAAGGACAATAACAACCACAATCACAATGGCAATAACAACCACAATCACAATCACAATGACAATAACAACCACAATCACAATCACAAGGACAATAACAACCACAATCACAATGACAATAACAACCACAATCACAATCACAATGACAATAACAACCACAATCACAATGACAATAACAACCACAACCACAATCACAATGACAGTAACAACCACATTCACAATGACAATAACAACCACAATCACAATGACAATAACAACCACAACCACAATCACAAGGACAGTAACAACCACAATCACAATGACAGTAACAACCACAATCACAATGACAATAACAACCACAATCACAACGAAAGTAACAACCACAATCACAATGACAGTAACAACCACAATCACAATGACAATAACAACCACAATCACAATCACAGTAACAACCACAATCACAATGACAATAACAACCACAATCACAATGACAATAACAATCACAATCACAGTAACAACCACAATCACAATGGCAATAACAACCACAATCACAGTAACAACCACAATCACAATCACAGTAACAACCACAATCACAATGACAATAACAATCACAATCACAATAACAATAACAAACACAATCACAATGACAGTAACAACCACAATCACAATGACAATAACAATCACAACCACAATGACAATAACAAACACAACCACAATCACAATAACAATAACAATCACAATCACAATGACAATAACAACCACAATCACAAGGACAATAACAACCACAATCACAATGACAATAACAACCACAATCACAATGACAATAACAACCACAATCACAACCACAATCACAAGGACAATAACAACCACAATGACAATAACAACCACAATCACAATGGCAATAACAATCACATTCACAATCACAATGACAACCACAATCACAATCACAAGGACAATAACAACCACAATCACAATGATAATAACAACCACAACCACAATCACAATGACAATAACAACCACAATCACAATCACAAGGACAATAACAACCACAATCACAATGACAATAACAACCACAATCACAATCACAATGACAATAACAACCACAATCACAATGACAATAACAACCACAATCACGATGACAGTAACAACCACAATCACAATGACAATAACAACCACAATCACAATGACAGTAACAACCACAATCACAATGACAGTCACAACCACAATCACAATGACAGTAACAACCAGAATCACAATGACAGTAACAACCACAATCACAATGACAGTAACAACCACAACCACAATGACAGTAACAACCACAATCACAATGACAGTAACAGCCACAATCACAATCACAGTAACAACCACAATCACAATGACAGTAACAACCACAATCACAATGACAGTAACAACCACGATCACAATGACAGTAACAACCACAATTACAATGACAGTAACAACCACAATCACAATGACAGTAACAACCACAAACACAATGACAATAACAACCACAATCACAAGGACAATAACAACCACAATCACAAGGACAATAACAGCCACAATCACAATGAAAATAACAACCACAATCACAATCACAGTAACAACCACAATCACAATGACAATAACAATCACAATCACAATCACAGTAACAACCACAATCACAATCACAATGACAATAACAACCACAATCACAATCACAGTAACAACCACAATCACAATGACAATAACAACCACAATCACAATGACAATAACAACCACAATCACAATGACAAAAACAACCACAATCACAATGACAATAACAACCACAATCACAATGACAGTAACAACCACAATCACAATGACAAAAACAACCACAATCACAATGACAATAACAACCACAATCACAATCACAGTAACAACCACAATCACAATGACAATAACAACCACAATCGCAATCACAGTAACAACCACAATCACAATGACAATAACAACCACAATCACAATCACAGTAACATCCACAATCACAATGACAATAACAACCACAATCACAATGACAATAACAACCACAATCACAATCACAGTAACAACCACAATCACAATGACAATAACAACCACAATCACAGTAACAACCACAATCACAATCACAGTAACAAACACTATCACAATGACAATAACAATCACAATCACAATCACAATAACAAACACAATCACAATGACAGTAACAACCACAATCACAATGACAATAACAATCACAACCACAATGACAATAACAAACACAATCACAATAACAATAACAATCACAATCACAATTGCAATAACAACCACAATCACAAGGACAATAACAACCACAATCACAATGACAATAACAACCACAATCACAATGACAATAACAACCACAATCACAAGGACAATAACAACCACAACCACAATGACAATAACAACCACAATCACAATGACAATAACAATCACTATCACAATCACAATGACAACCACAATCACAATCACAAGGACAATAACAACCACAATCACAATGACAATAACAACCACAACCACAATCACAATGACAATAACAATAACAACCACAATCACAATCACAAGGACAATAACAACCACAATCACAATGACAATAACAACCATAATCACAATCACAAGGACAATAACAACCACAATCACAATGACAATAACAACCACAACCACAATCACAAGGACAGTAACAACCACAATCACAATCACAAGGACAATAACAACCACAATCACAATGACAATAACAACCACAACCACAATCACAAGGACAGTAACAACCACAATCACAATCACAAGGACAATAACAACCACAATCACAATGACAATAACAACCACAATCACAATCACAATGACAATAACAACCACAATCACAATGACAATAACAACCACAATCACAATGACAATAACAACCACAATCACAATGACAATAACAACCACAATCACAATGACAATAACAACCACAACCACAATCACAAGGACAGTAACAACCACAATCACAAGGACAATAACAACCACAATCACAATCACAATGACAATAACAACCACAATCACAATGACAATAACAACCACAACCACAATCACAATGACAGTAACAACCACAATCACAATGACAATAACAATCACAATGACAATAGCAACCACAACCACAATCACAAGGACAGTAACAACCACAATCACAAGGACAATAACAACCACAATCACAATGACAATAACAACCACAACCACAATCACAAGGACAATAACAACCACAATCACAATGACAATAACAACCACAATCACAATCACAATCACAATGACAATAACAACCACAATCACAATCACAAGGACAATAACAACCACAATCACAATGACAATAACAATCACAATCACAATGACAATAACAACCACAATCACAATGACAATAACAACCACAACCACAATCACAATGACAGTAACAACCACAATCACAATGACAATAACAACTACAATCACAATGACAAGGACAATAACAACCACAATCACAATGATAATAACAACCACAACCACAATCACAATGACAATAACAACCACAATCACAATCACAAGGACAATAACAACCACAATCACAATGACAATAACAACCACAATCACAATCACAATGACAATAACAACCACAATCACAATGACAATAACAACCACAATCACGATGACAGTAACAACCACAATCACAATGACAATAACAACCACAATCACAATGACAGTAACAACCACAATCACAATGACAGTCACAACCACAATCACAATGACAGTAACAACCAGAATCACAATGACAGTAACAACCACAATCACAATGACAGTAACAACCACAACCACAATGACAGTAACAACCACAATCACAATGACAGTAACAGCCACAATCACAATCACAGTAACAACCACAATCACAATGACAGTAACAACCACAATCACAATGACAGTAACAACCACGATCACAATGACAGTAACAACCACAATCACAATGACAGTAACAACCACAATCACAATGACAGTAACAACCACAAACACAATGACAATAACAACCACAATCACAAGGACAATAACAACCACAATCACAAGGACAATAACAGCCACAATCACAATGAAAATAACAACCACAATCACAATCACAGTAACAACCACAATCACAATGACAATAACAATCACAATCACAATCACAGTAACAACCACAATCACAATCACAATGACAATAACAACCACAATCACAGTAACAACCACAATCACAATGACAATAACAACCACAATCACAATGACAATAACAACCACAATCACAATGACAAAAACAACCACAATCACAATGACAATAACAACCACAATCACAATGACAGTAACAACCACAATCACAATGACAAAAACAACCACAATCACAATGACAATAACAACCACAATCACAATCACAGTAACAACCACAATCACAATGACAATAACAACCACAATCGCAATCACAGTAACAACCACAATCACAATGACAATAACAACCACAATCACAATCACAGTAACATCCACAATCACAATGACAATAACAACCACAATCACAATGACAATAACAACCACAATCACAATCACAGTAACAACCACAATCACAATGACAATAACAACCACAATCACAGTAACAACCACAATCACAATCACAGTAACAAACACTATCACAATGACAATAACAATCACAATCACAATCACAATAACAAACACAATCACAATGACAGTAACAACAACAATCACAATGACAATAACAATCACAACCACAATGACAATAACAAACACAATCACAATAACAATAACAATCACAATCACAATGGCAATAACAACCACAATCACAAGGACAATAACAACCACAATCACAATGACAATAACAACCACAATCACAATGACAATAACAACCACAATCACAAGGACAATAACAACCACAACCACAATGACAATAACAACCACAATCACAATGACAATAACAATCACTATCACAATCACAATGACAACCACAATCACAATCACAAGGACAATAACAACCACAATCACAATGACAATAACAACCACAACCACAATCACAATGACAATAACAACCACAATCACAATCACAAGGACAATAACAACCACAATCACAATGACAATAACAACCATAATCACAATCACAAGGACAATAACAACCACAATCACAATGACAATAACAACCACAACCACAATCACAAGGACAGTAACAACCACAATCACAATCACAAGGACAATAACAACCACAATCACAATGACAATAACAACCACAATCACAATCACAATGACAATAACAACCACAATCACAATGACAATAACAACCACAATCACAATGACAATAACAACCACAATCACAATGACAATAACAACCACAATCACAATGACAATAACAACCACAACCACAATCACAAGGACAGTAACAACCACAATCACAAGGACAATAACAACCACAATCACAATCACAATGACAATAACAACCACAATCACAATGACAATAACAACCACAACCACAATCACAATGACAGTAACAACCACAATCACAATGACAATAACAATCACAATGACAATAGCAACCACAACCACAATCACAAGGACAGTAACAACCACAATCACAAGGACAATAACAACCACAATCACAATGACAATAACAACCACAACCACAATCACAAGGACAATAACAACCACAATCACAATGACAATAACAACCACAATCACAATCACAATCACAATCACAATGACAATAACAACCACAATCACAATCACAAGGACAATAACAACCACAATCACAATGACAATAACAATCACAATCACAATGACAATAACAACCACAATCACAATGACAATAACAACCACAACCACAATCACAATGACAGTAACAACCACAATCACAATGACAATAACAACTACAATCACAATGACAATAACAACCACAACCACAATCACAAGGACAGTAACAACCACAATCACAAGGACAATAACAACCACAATCACAATGACAATAACAACCACAACCACAATCACAAGGACAATAACAACCACAATCACAATGACAATAACAACCACAATCACAATCACAATGACAATAACAACCACAATCACAATCACAAGGACAATAACAACCACAATCACAATGACAATAACAACCATAATCACAATCACAAGGACAATAACAACCACAATCACAATGACAATAACAACCACAACCACAATCACAAGGACAGTAACAACCACAATCACAATGACAGTAACAACTACAATAAAAATCACAATTACAATGACAGTCACAACCACAATCACAATCACAATGACAGTCTGTGCATTGTGATGCCACATGTCATTGTATTATTGATGTCACTGTATCGTTGATGTCATAGTATTATTAATGTCACTGTATCGTTGATGTCAATGTATTATTGATGTCACTGTATTGTTGATGTCATTGTATTATTGATGTCACTGTATCGTTGATGTCAATGTATTATTGATGTCACTGTATTGTTGATGTCAATGTATTATTGATGTCACTGTATTGTTGATGTCATTGTATTATTGATGTCACTGTATCGTTGATGTCAATGTATTATTCATGTCACTGTATCGTTGATGTCAATGTATTATTGATGATACTGTACTGTTGATGTCAATGTATTATTGATGTCACTGTATCGTTGATGTCAATGTATTATTGATGTTACTGTACTGTTGATGTCAATGTATTATTGATATTACTGTACTGTTGATGTCAATGTATTATTGATGTCACTGTATCGTTGATGTCATTGTATTATTGATGTTACTGTATCGTTGATGTCAATGTATTATTGATGTCACTGTATCGTTGATGTCATTGTATTATTGTCACTGTATCGTTGATGTCATTGTATTATTGTCACTGTATCGTTGATGTCATTGTATTATTGATGTCATTGTATTATTGATGTCACTGTATTATTGATGTCATTGTATTATTGATGTCATTGTATTATTGATGTCACTGCATCGTTGATGTCATTGTATTATTGTATTATTGATGTCACTGTATTATTAATGTTACTGTATTATTGATGTTACTGTATCATTGATGTTACTGTATTATTGATGTTACTGTATTATTGATGTTACTGTATTATTGATGTTACTGTATCATTGATGTTACTGTATTTTTGATAGGGAGCCGCGATAGCTCAGTGGTTAGTGAACTGGACTACAAAGAACAAGAGGTAGGGTTCGATCCCAACCGACGGTTTCCGGGTACACCCAGCCTTAAATGGGTACCTGATTTTTTCTGGGAAAGTAAAGCAGCACGGGCGTAATACCGACCACGTTACCCCAAAAATCATGTGCTGATGGTCTGTAAAATATAGGATCACTAACACCATATTTCCCTATACACCACTTGGCGTTGCGGGGGTACTTTACTTTACTTTTACTATATTATTGATGTCACTGTATTATTGATGTCATTGTATTATTGATGTCATTGTATTATTGATGTCATTGTATTTTTGATGTTACTGTTTTATTGATGTCACTGTATCGATATGTTACTGTATTATTGATGTCACTGTATTATTGATGTCACTGTATTTTTGATGTTACTGTTTTATTGATGTCACTGTATCGATATGTTACTGTATTATTGATGTCACTGTATTATTGATGTCACTGTATTATTGATGTCACTGTATTATTGATGTCACTGTATTATTGATGTCATTGTATTATTGATGTCATTGTATTTTTGATGTTACTGTTTTATTGATGTCACTGTATCGATATGGTATTGTATTATTGATGTCACTGTATTATTGATGTCACTGTATTATTGATGTCATTGTATTATTGATGTCACTGTATTATTGATGTCATTGTATTATTGATGTCATTGTATTATTGATGTCACTGTATTATTGATGTCATTGTATTATTGATGTCATTGTATTATTGATGTCATTGTATTATTGATTCTACTGTTTTATTGATGTCACTGTATCGATATGTTACTGTATTATTGTAATAACAACCACAATCACAATGAAAATAACAACCACAATCACAATGACAATAACAATCACAATCACAGTAACAACCACAATCACAATGACAATAACAACCACAATCACAGTAACAACCACAATCACAATCACAGTAACAACCACAATCACAATGACAATAACAATCACAATCACAATAACAATAACAAACACAATCACAATGACAGTAACAACCACAATCACAATGACAATAACAATCACAACCACAATGACAATAACAGACACAACCACAATCACAATAACAATCACAATCACAATGACAATAACAACCACAATCACAAGGACAATAACAACCACAATCACAATGACAATAACAACCACAATCACAATGACAATAACAACCACAATCACAACCACAATCACAAGGACAATAACAACCACAACCACAATGACAATAACAACCACAATCACAATGGCAATAACAATCACAATCACAATCACAATGACAACCACAATCACAATCACAAGGACAATAACAACCACAATCACAATGATAATAACAGCCACAACCACAATCACAATGACAATAACAACCACAATCACAATCACAAGGACAATAACAACCACAATCACAATGACAATAACAACCACAATCACAATCACAAGGACAATAACAACCACAATCACAATGACAATAACAACCACAATCACAATGACAGTAACAACCACAATCACAATGACAATAACAACCACAATCACAATGACAGTAACAACCACAATCACAATGACAGTCACAACCACAATCACAATGACAGTAACAACCAGAATCACAATGACAGTAACAACCACAACCACAATGACAGTAACAACCACAATCACAATGACAGTAACAACCACAATCACAATCACAGTAACAACCACAATCACAATGACAGTAACAACCACAATCACAATGACAGTAACAACCACGATCACAATGACAGTAACAACCACAATCACAATGACAGTAACAACCACAATCACAATGACAGTAACAACCACAATCACAATGACAATAACAACCACAATCACAAGGACAATAACAACCACAATCACAAGGACAATAACAACCACAATAACAATGGCAATAACAACCACAATCACAATCACAGTAACAACCACAATCACAATGACAATAACAATCACAATAACAATCACAGTAACAACCACAATCACAATGACAATAACAACCACAATCACAATCACAGTAACAACCACAATCACAATGACAATAACAACCACAATCACAATGACAATAACAACCACAATCACAATGACAAAAAGAACCACAATCACAATGACAATAACAACCACAATCACAATGACAGTAACAACCACAATCACAATGACAAAAACAACCACAATCACAATGACAATAACAACCACAATCACAATCACAGTAACAACCACAATCACAATGACAATAACAACCACAATCGCAATCACAGTAACAACCACAATCACAATGACAATAACAACCACAATCACAATCACAGTAACAACCACAATCACAATGACAATAACAACCACAATCACAATGACAATAACAACCACAATCACAATCACAGTAACAACCACAATCACAATGACAATAACAACCACAATCACAGTAACAACCACAATCACAATCACAGTAACAACCACAATCACAATGACAGTAACAACCACAATCACAATGACAATAACAACCACAATCACAATGACAATAACAACCACAACCACAATCACAAGGACAGTAACAACCACAATCACAAGGACAATAACAACCACAATCACAATGACAATAACAACCACAACCACAATCACAAGGACAATAACAACCACAATCACAATGACAATAACAACCACAATCACAATCACAATCACAATGACAATAACAACCACAATCACAATCACAAGGACAATAACAACCACAATCACAATGACAATAACAACCACAATCACAATCACAAGGACAATAACAACCACAATCACAATGACAATAACAACCACAACCACAATCACAAGGACAGTAACAACCACAATCACAATGAAAGTAACAACTACAATAAAAATCACAATCACAATGACAGTCACAACCACAATCACAATCACAATGACAGTCTGTGCATTGTGATGCCACATGTCATTGTATTATTGATGTCACTGTATCGTTGATGTCATAGTATTATTAATGTCACTGTATCGTTGATGTCAATGTATTATTGATGTCACTGTATTGTTGATGTCATTGTATTATTGATGTCACTGTATCGTTGATGTCAATGTATTATTGATGTCACTGTATTGTTGATGTCAATGTATTATTGATGTCACTGTATTGTTGATGTCATTGTATTATTGATGTCACTGTATCGTTGATGTCAATGTATTATTGATGTCACTGTATCGTTGATGTCAATGTATTATTGATGATACTGTACTGTTGATGTCAATGTATTATTGATGTCACTGTATCGTTGATGTCAATGTATTATTGATGTTACTGTACTGTTGATGTCAATGTATTATTGATATTACTGTACTGTTGATGTCAATGTATTATTGATGTCACTGTATCGTTGATGTCATTGTATTATTGATGTTACTGTATCGTTGATGTCAATGTATTATTGATGTCACTGTATCGTTGATGTCATTGTATTATTGATGTCACTGTATCGTTGATGTCATTGTATTATTGTCACTGTATCGTTGATGTCATTGTATTATTGTCACTGTATCGTTGATGTCATTGTATTATTGATGTCACTGTATCGTTGATGTCATTGTATTATTGTCACTGTATCGTTGATGTCATTGTATTATTGATGTCACTGTATCGTTGATGTCATTGTATTATTGATGTCACTGTATTATTGATGTTACTGTATTATTGATGTTACTGTATCATTGATGTTACTGTATTATTGATGTTACTGTATTATTGATGTTACTGTATTATTGATGTTACTGTATCATTGATGTTACTGTATTATTGATAGGGAGCCGCGATAGCTCAGTGGTTAGTGAACTGGACTACAAAGAACAAGAGGTAGGGTTCGATCCCAACCGACGGTTTCCGGGTACACCCAGCCTTAAATGGGTACCTGATTTTTTCTGGGAAAGTAAAGCAGCACGGGCGTAATACCGACCACGTTACCCCAAAAATTATGTGCTGATGGTCTGTAAAATATAGGATCACTAACACCATATTTCCCTATACACCACTTGGCGTTGCGGGGGTACTTTACTTTACTTTTACTATATTATTGATGTCACTGTATTATTGATGTCATTGTATTATTGATGTCATTGTATTATTGATGTCATTGTATTTTTGATGTTAATGTTTTATTGATGTCACTGTATCGATATGTTACTGTATTATTGATGTCACTGTATTATTGATGTCACTGTATTTTTGATGTTACTGTTTTATTGATGTCACTGTATCGATATGTTACAGTATTATTGATGTCACTGTATTATTGATGTCACTGTATTATTGATGTCACTGTATTATTGATGTCACTGTATTATTGATGTCATTGTATTATTGATGTCATTGTATTTTTGATGTTACTGTTTTATTGATGTCACTGTATCGATATGTTATTGTATTATTGATGTCACTGTATTATTGATGTCACTGTATTATTGATGTCATTGTATTATTGATGTCATTGTATTATTGATGTCACTGTATTATTGATGTCATTGTATTATTGATGTCATTGTATTATTGATGTCACTGTATTATTGATGTCATTGTATTATTGATGTCATTGTATTATTGATGTCATTGTATTATTGATTCTACTGTTTTATTGATGTCACTGTATCGATATGTTACTGTATTATTGTAACAACAACCACAATCACAATGACAATAACAACCACAATCACAATGACAATAACAATCACAATCACAGTAACAACCACAATCACAATGACAATAACAACCACAATCACAGTAACAACCACAATCACAATCACAGTAACAACCACAATCACAATGACAATAACAATCACAATCACAATAACAATAACAAACACAATCACAATGACAGTAACAACCACAATCACAATGACAATAACAATCACAACCACAATGACAATAACAAACACAACCACAATCACAATAACAATAACAATCACAATCACAATCACAATGACAATAACAACCACAATCACAAGGACAATAACAACCACAATCACAATGACAATAACAACCACAATCACAATGACAATAACAACCACAATCACAACCACAATCACAAGGACAATAACAACCACAAACACAATGACAATAACAACCACAATCACAATGGCAACAACAATCACAATCACAATGACAACCACAATCACAAGGACAATAACAACCACAATCACAATGATAATAACAACCACAACCATAATCACAATGACAATAACAACCACAATCACAATCACAAGGACAATAACAACCACAATCACAATGACAATAACAACCACAATCACAATCACAAGGACAATCACAATCACAGTAACAACCACAATCACAATGACAATAACAACCACAATCACAGTAACAACCACAATCACAATCACAGTAACAACCACAATCACAATGACAATAACAATCACAATCACAATAACAATAACAAACACAATCACAATGACAGTAACAACCACAATCACAATGACAATAACAATCACAACCACAATGACAATAACAAACACAACCACAATCACAATAACAATAACAATCACAATCACAATGACAATAACAACCACAATCACAAGGACAATAACAACCACAATCACAATGACAATAACAACCACAATCACAATGACAATAACAACCACAATCACAACCACAATCACAAGGACAATAACAACCACAACCACAATGACAATAACAATCACAATCACAATGGCAATAACAATCACAATCACAATCACAATGACAACCACAATCACAATCGCAAGGACAATAACAACCACAATCACAATGATAATAACAACCACAACCACAATCACAATGACAATAACAACCACAATCACAATCACAAGGACAATAACAACCACAATCACAATGACAATAACAACCACAATCACAATCACAAGGACAATAACAACCACAATCACAATGACAATAACAACCATAATCACAATGACAGTAACAACCACAATCACAATGACAATAACAACCACAATCACAATGACATTAACAACCACAATCACAATGACAGTCACAACCACAATCACAATGACAGTAACAACCAGAATCACAATGACAGTAACAACCACAACCACAATGACAGTAACAACCACAATCACAATGACAGTAACAACCACAATCACAATCACAGTAACAACCACAATCACAATGACAGTAACAACCACAATCACAATGACAGTAACAACCACGATCACAATGACAGTAACAACCACAATCACAATGACAGTAACAACCACAATCACAATGACAGTAACAACCACAATCACAATGACAATAACAACCACAATCACAAGGACAATAACAACCACAATCACAATGACAATAACAACCACAATAACAATGACAATAACAACCACAATCACAATCACAGTAACAACCACAATCACAATGACAATAACAATCACAATAACAATCACAGTAACAACCACAATCACAATGACAATAACAACCACAATCACAATCACAGTAACAACCACAATCACAATGACAATAACAACCACAATCACAATGACAATAACAACCACAATCACAATGACAAAAAGAACCACAATCACAATGACAATAACAACCACAATCACAATGACAGTAACAACCACAATCACAATGACAAAAACAACCACAATCACAATGACAATAACAACCACAATCACAATCACAGTAACAACCACAATCACAATGACAATAACAACCACAATCGCAATCACAGTAACAACCACAATCACAATGACAATAACAACCACAATCACAATCACAAGGACAATAACAACCACAATCACAATGACAATAACAACCACAATTACAATCACAGTAACAACCACAATCACAATGACAATAACAATCACAATAACAATCACAGTAACAACCACAATCACAATGACAATAACAACCACAATCACAATCACAGTAACAACCACAATCACAATGACAATAACAACCACAATCACAATGACAATAACAACCACAATCACAATGACAAAAAGAACCACAATCACAATGACAATAACAACCACAATCACAATGACAGTAACAACCACAATCACAATGACAAAAACAATCACAATAACAATCACAGTAACAACCACAATCACAATGACAATAACAACCACAACCACAATCACAAGGACAGTAACAACCACAATCACAATCACAAGGACAATAACAACCACAATCACAATGACAATAACAACCACAATCACAATCACAATGACAATAACAACCACAATCACAATGACAATAACAACCACAATCACAATGACAATAACAACCACAATCACAATGACAATAACAACCACAATAACAACCACAATCACAATGACAATAACAACCACAATCACAATGACAATAACAACCACAACCACAATCACAAGGACAGTAACAACCACAATCACAAGGACAATAACAACCACAATCACAATCACAATGACAATAACAACCACAATCACAATGACAATAACAACCACAACCACAATCACAATGACAGTAACAACCACAATCACAATGACAATAACAATCACAATGACAATAACAACCACAACCACAATCACAAGGACAGTAACAACCACAATCACAAGGATAATAACAACCACAATCACGATGACAATAACAACCACAACCACAATCACAAGGACAATAACAACCACAATCACAATGACAATAACAACCACAATCACAATCACAATCACAATGACAATAACAACCACAATCACAATCACAAGGACAATAACAACCACAATCACAATGACAATAACAACCACAATCACAATCACAATGACAATAACAACCACAATCACAATGACAATAACAACCACAACCACAATCACAATGACAGTAACAACCACAATCACAATGACAATAACAACTACAATCACAATGACAATAACAACCACAACCACAATCACAAGGACAGTAACAACCACAATCACAAGGACAATAACAACCACAATCACAATGACAATAACAACCACAACCACAATCACAAGGACAATAACAACCACAATCACAATGACAATAACAACCACAATCACAATCACAATCACAATGACAATAACAACCACAATCACAATCACAAGGACAATAACAACCACAATCACAATGACAATAACAACCACAATCACAATCACAAGGACAATAACAACCACAATCACAATGACAATAACAACCACAACCACAATCACAAGGACAGTAACAACCACAATCACAATGACAGTAACAACTACAATAAAAATCACAATTACAATGACAGTCACAACCACAATCACAATCACAATGACAGTCTGTGCATTGTGATGCCACATGTCATTGTATTATTGATGTCACTGTATCGTTGATGTCATAGTATTATTAATGTCACTGTATCGTTGATGTCAATGTATTATTGATGTCACTGTATTGTTGATGTCATTGTATTATTGATGTCACTGTATCGTTGATGTCAATGTATTATTGATGTCACTGTATTGTTGATGTCAATGTATTATTGATGTCACTGTATTGTTGATGTCATTGTATTATTGATGTCACTGTATCGTTGATGTCAATGTATTATTCATGTCACTGTATCGTTGATGTCAATGTATTATTGATGATACTGTACTGTTGATGTCAATGTATTATTGATGTCACTGTATCGTTGATGTCAATGTATTATTGATGTTACTGTACTGTTGATGTCAATGTATTATTGATATTACTGTACTGTTGATGTCAATGTATTATTGATGTCACTGTATCGTTGATGTCATTGTATTATTGATGTTACTGTATCGTTGATGTCAATGTATTATTGATGTCACTGTATCGTTGATGTCATTGTATTATTGTCACTGTATCGTTGATGTCATTGTATTATTGTCACTGTATCGTTGATGTCATTGTATTATTGATGTCACTGTATCGTTGATGTCATTGTATTATTGATGTCACTGTATTATTGATGTTACTGTATTATTGATGTTACTGTATCATTGATGTTACTGTATTATTGATGTTACTGTATTATTGATGTTACTGTATCATTGATGTTACTGTATTATTGATAGGGAGCCGCGATAGCTCAGTGGTTAGTGAACTGGACTACAAAGAACAAGAGGTAGGGTTCGATCCCAACCGACGGTTTCCGGGTACACCCAGCCTTAAATGGGTACCTGATTTTTTCTGGGAAAGTAAAGCAGCACGGGCGTAATACCGACCACGTTACCCCAAAAATCATGTGCTGGTGGTCTGTAAAATATAGGATCACTAACACCATATTTCCCTATACACCACTTGGCGTTGCGGGGGTACTTTACTTTACTTTTACTATATTATTGATGTCACTGTATTATTGATGTCATTGTATTATTGATGTCATTGTATTATTGATGTCATTGTATTTTTGATGTTACTGTTTTATTGATGTCACTGTATCGATATGTTACTGTATTATTGATGTCACTGTATTTTTGATGTTACTGTTTTATTGATGTCACTGTATCGATATGTTACTGTATTATTGATGTCACTGTATTATTGATGTCACTGTATTATTGATGTCATTGTATTATTGATGTCATTGTATTTTTGATGTTACTGTTTTATTGATGTCACTGTATCGATATGTTATTGTATTATTGATGTCACTGTATTATTGATGTCACTGTATTATTGATGTCATTGTATTATTGATGTCATTGTATTATTGATGTCACTGTATTATTGATGTCATTGTATTATTGATGTCATTGTATTATTGATGTCACTGCATCGTTGATGTCATTGTATTATTGTATTATTGATGTCACTGTATTATTGATGTTACTGTATTATTGATGTTACTGTATCATTGATGTTACTGTATTATTGATGTTACTGTATTATTGATGTTACTGTATTATTGATGTTACTGTATCATTGATGTTACTGTATTTTTGATAGGGAGCCGCGATAGCTCAGTGGTTAGTGAACTGGACTACAAAGAACAAGAGGTAGGGTTCGATCCCAACCGACGGTTTCCGGGTACACCCAGCCTTAAATGGGTACCTGATTTTTTCTGGGAAAGTAAAGCAGCACGGGCGTAATACCGACCACGTTACCCCAAAAATCATGTGCTGATGGTCTGTAAAATATAGGATCACTAACACCATATTTCCCTATACACCACTTGGCGTTGCGGGGGTACTTTACTTTACTTTTACTATATTATTGATGTCACTGTATTATTGATGTCATTGTATTATTGATGTCATTGTATTATTGATGTCATTGTATTTTTGATGTTACTGTTTTATTGATGTCACTGTATCGATATGTTACTGTATTATTGATGTCACTGTATTATTGATGTCACTGTATCGATATGTTACTGTATTATTGATGTCACTGTATTTTTGATGTTACTGTTTTATTGATGTCACTGTATCGATATGTTACTGTATTATTGATGTCACTGTATTATTGATGTCACTGTATTATTGATGTCATTGTATTATTGATGTCATTGTATTTTTGATGTTACTGTTTTATTGATGTCACTGTATCGATATGTTATTGTATTATTGATGTCACTGTATTATTGATGTCACTGTATTATTGATGTCATTGTATTATTGATGTCATTGTATTATTGATGTCACTGTATTATTGATGTCATTGTATTATTGATGTCATTGTATTATTGATGTCACTGCATCGTTGATGTCATTGTATTATTGTATTATTGATGTCACTGTATTATTGATGTTACTGTATTATTGATGTTACTGTATCATTGATGTTACTGTATTATTGATGTTACTGTATTATTGATGTTACTGTATTATTGATGTTACTGTATCATTGATGTTACTGTATTTTTGATAGGGAGCCGCGATAGCTCAGTGGTTAGTGAACTGGACTACAAAGAACAAGAGGTAGGGTTCGATCCCAACCGACGGTTTCCGGGTACACCCAGCCTTAAATGGGTACCTGATTTTTTCTGGGAAAGTAAAGCAGCACGGGCGTAATACCGACCACGTTACCCCAAAAATCATGTGCTGATGGTCTGTAAAATATAGGATCACTAACACCATATTTCCCTATACACCACTTGGCGTTGCAGGGGTACTTTACTTTACTTTTACTATATTATTGATGTCACTGTATTATTGATGTCATTGTATTATTGATGTCATTGTATTATTGATGTCATTGTATTTTTGATGTTACTGTTTTATTGATGTCACTGTATCGATATGTTACTGTATTATTGATGTCACTGTATTATTGATGTCACTGTATTTTGATGTTACTGTTTTATTGATGTCACTGTATCGATATGTTACTGTATTATTGATGTCACTGTATTATTGATGTCACTGTATTATTGATGTCACTGTATTATTGATGTCACTGTATTATTGATGTCATTGTATTATTGATGTCATTGTATTTTTGATGTTACTGTTTTATTGATGTCACTGTATCGATATGTTATTGTATTATTGATGTCACTGTATTATTGATGTCACTGTATTATTGATGTCATTGTATTATTGATGTCACTGTATTATTGATGTCATTGTATTATTGATGTCATTGTATTATTGATGTCATTGTATTATTGATGTCATTGTATTATTGATGTCATTGTATTATTGATTCTACTGTTTTATTGATGTCACTGTATCGATATGTTACTGTATTATTGTAATAACAACCACAATCACAATGACAATAACAACCACAATCACAATGACAATAACAATCACAATCACAGTAACAACCACAATCACAATGACAATAACAACCACAATCACAGTAACAACCACAATCACAATCACAGTAACAACCACAATCACAATGACAATAACAATCACAATAACAATAACAAACACAATCACAATGACAGTAACAACCACAATCACAATGACAATAACAATCACAACCACAATGACAATAACAAACACAACCACAATCACAATAACAATAACAATCACAATCACAATGACAATAACAACCACAATCACAAGGACAATAACAACCACAATCACAATGACAATAACAACCACAATCACAATGACAATAACAACCACAATCACAACCACAATCACAAGGACAATAACAACCACAACCACAATGACAATAACAACCACAATCACAATGGCAATAACAATCACAATCACAATCACAATGACAACCACAATCACAATCACAAGGACAATAACAACCACAATCACAATGATAATAACAACCACAACCACAATCACAATGACAATAACAACCACAATCACAATCACAAGGACAATAACAACCACAATCACAATGACAATAACAACCACAATCACAATCACAAGGACAATAACAACCACAATCACAATGACAATAACAACCACAATCACAATGACAGTAACAACCACAATCACAATGACAATAACAACCACAATCACAATGACAGTAACAACCACAATCACAATGACAGTCACAACCACAATCACAATGACAGTAACAACCAGAATCACAATGACAGTAACAACTACAACCACAATGACAGTAACAACCACAATCACAATGACAGTAACAACCACAATCACAATCACAGTAACAACCACAATCACAATGACAGTAACAACCACAATCACAATGACAGTAACAACCACGATCACAATGACAGTAACAACCACAATCACAATGACAGTAACAACCACAATCACAATCACAAGGACAATAACAACCACAATCACAATGACAATAACAATCACAATCACAATGACAATAACAACCACAATCACAATGACAATAACAACCACAACCACAATCACAATGACAGTAACAACCACAATCACAATGACAATAACAACTACAATCACAATGACAATAACAACCACAACCACAATCACAAGGACAGTAACAACCACAATCACAAGGACAATAACAACCACAATCACAATGACAATAACAACCACAACCACAATCACAAGGACAATAACAACCACAATCACAATGACAATAACAACCACAATCACAATCACAATGACAATAACAACCACAATCACAATCACAAGGACAATAACAACCACAATCACAATGACAATAACAACCATAATCACAATCACAAGGACAATAACAACCACAATCACAATGACAATAACAACCACAACCACAATCACAAGGACAGTAACAACCACAATCACAATGACAGTAACAACTACAATAAAAATCACAATTACAATGACAGTCACAACCACAATCACAATCACAATGACAGTCTGTGCATTGTGATGCCACATGTCATTGTATTATTGATGTCACTGTATCGTTGATGTCATAGTATTATTAATGTCACTGTATCGTTGATGTCAATGTATTATTGATGTCACTGTATTGTTGATGTCATTGTATTATTGATGTCACTGTATCGTTGATGTCAATGTATTATTGATGTCACTGTATTGTTGATGTCAATGTATTATTGATGTCACTGTATTGTTGATGTCATTGTATTATTGATGTCACTGTATCGTTGATGTCAATGTATTATTCATGTCACTGTATCGTTGATGTCAATGTATTATTGATGATACTGTACTGTTGATGTCAATGTATTATTGATGTCACTGTATCGTTGATGTCAATGTATTATTGATGTTACTGTACTGTTGATGTCAATGTATTATTGATATTACTGTACTGTTGATGTCAATGTATTATTGATGTCACTGTATCGTTGATGTCATTGTATTATTGATGTTACTGTATCGTTGATGTCAATGTATTATTGATGTCACTGTATCGTTGATGTCGTTGTATTATTGTCACTGTATCGTTGATGTCATTGTATTATTGTCACTGTATCGTTGATGTCATTGTATTATTGATGTCATTGTATTATTGATGTCATTGTATTATTGATGTCACTGTATTATTGATGTCATTGTATTATTGATGTCATTGTATTATTGATGTCACTGCATCGTTGATGTCATTGTATTATTGTATTATTGATGTCACTGTATTATTGATGTTACTGTATTATTGATGTTACTGTATCATTGATGTTACTGTATTATTGATGTTACTGTATTATTGATGTTACTGTATTATTGATGTTACTGTATCATTGATGTTACTGTATTTTTGATAGGGAGCCGCGATAGCTCAGTGGTTAGTGAACTGGACTACAAAGAACAAGAGGTAGGGTTCGATCCCAACCGACGGTTTCCGGGTACACCCAGCCTTAAATGGGTACCTGATTTTTTCTGGGAAAGTAAAGCAGCACGGGCGTAATACCGACCACGTTACCCCAAAAATCATGTGCTGATGGTCTGTAAAATATAGGATCACTAACACCATATTTCCCTATACACCACTTGGCGTTGCGGGGGTACTTTACTTTACTTTTACTATATTATTGATGTCACTGTATTATTGATGTCATTGTATTATTGATGTCATTGTATTATTGATGTCATTGTATTTTTGATGTTACTGTTTTATTGATGTCACTGTATCGATATGTTACTGTATTATTGATGTCACTGTATTATTGATGTCACTGTATTTTTGATGTTACTGTTTTATTGATGTCACTGTATCGATATGTTACTGTATTATTGATGTCACTGTATTATTGATGTCACTGTATTATTGATGTCACTGTATTATTGATGTCACTGTATTATTGATGTCATTGTATTATTGATGTCATTGTATTTTTGATGTTACTGTTTTATTGATGTCACTGTATCGATATGGTATTGTATTATTGATGTCACTGTATTATTGATGTCACTGTATTATTGATGTCATTGTATTATTGATGTCACTGTATTATTGATGTCATTGTATTATTGATGTCATTGTATTATTGATGTCACTGTATTATTGATGTCATTGTATTATTGATGTCATTGTATTATTGATGTCATTGTATTATTGATTCTACTGTTTTATTGATGTCACTGTATCGATATGTTACTGTATTATTGTAATAACAACCACAATCACAATGAAAATAACAACCACAATCACAATGACAATAACAATCACAATCACAGTAACAACCACAATCACAATGACAATAACAACCACAATCACAGTAACAACCACAATCACAATCACAGTAACAACCACAATCACAATGACAATAACAATCACAATCACAATAACAATAACAAACACAATCACAATGACAGTAACAACCACAATCACAATGACAATAACAATCACAACCACAATGACAATAACAGACACAACCACAATCACAATAACAATCACAATCACAATGACAATAACAACCACAATCACAAGGACAATAACAACCACAATCACAATGACAATAACAACCACAATCACAATGACAATAACAACCACAATCACAACCACAATCACAAGGACAATAACAACCACAACCACAATGACAATAACAACCACAATCACAATGGCAATAACAATCACAATCACAATCACAATGACAACCACAATCACAATCACAAGGACAATAACAACCACAATCACAATGATAATAACAGCCACAACCACAATCACAATGACAATAACAACCACAATCACAATCACAAGGACAATAACAACCACAATCACAATGACAATAACAACCACAATCACAATCACAAGGACAATAACAACCACAATCACAATGACAATAACAACCACAATCACAATGACAGTAACAACCACAATCACAATGACAATAACAACCACAATCACAATGACAGTAACAACCACAATCACAATGACAGTCACAACCACAATCACAATGACAGTAACAACCAGAATCACAATGACAGTAACAACCACAACCACAATGACAGTAACAACCACAATCACAATGACAGTAACAACCACAATCACAATCACAGTAACAACCACAATCACAATGACAGTAACAACCACAATCACAATGACAGTAACAACCACGATCACAATGACAGTAACAACCACAATCACAATGACAGTAACAACCACAATCACAATGACAGTAACAACCACAATCACAATGACAATAACAACCACAATCACAAGGACAATAACAACCACAATCACAAGGACAATAACAACCACAATAACAATGGCAATAACAACCACAATCACAATCACAGTAACAACCACAATCACAATGACAATAACAATCACAATAACAATCACAGTAACAACCACAATCACAATGACAATAACAACCACAATCACAATCACAGTAACAACCACAATCACAATGACAATAACAACCACAATCACAATGACAATAACAACCACAATCACAATGACAAAAAGAACCACAATCACAATGACAATAACAACCACAATCACAATGACAGTAACAACCACAATCACAATGACAAAAACAACCACAATCACAATGACAATAACAACCACAATCACAATCACAGTAACAACCACAATCACAATGACAATAACAACCACAATCGCAATCACAGTAACAACCACAATCACAATGACAATAACAACCACAATCACAATCACAGTAACAACCACAATCACAATGACAATAACAACCACAATCACAATGACAATAACAACCACAATCACAATCACAGTAACAACCACAATCACAATGACAATAACAACCACAATCACAGTAACAACCACAATCACAATCACAGTAACAACCACAATCACAATGACAGTAACAACCACAATCACAATGACAATAACAACCACAATCACAATGACAATAACAACCACAACCACAATCACAAGGACAGTAACAACCACAATCACAAGGACAATAACAACCACAATCACAATGACAATAACAACCACAACCACAATCACAAGGACAATAACAACCACAATCACAATGACAATAACAACCACAATCACAATCACAATCACAATGACAATAACAACCACAATCACAATCACAAGGACAATAACAACCACAATCACAATGACAATAACAACCACAATCACAATCACAAGGACAATAACAACCACAATCACAATGACAATAACAACCACAACCACAATCACAAGGACAGTAACAACCACAATCACAATGAAAGTAACAACTACAATAAAAATCACAATCACAATGACAGTCACAACCACAATCACAATCACAATGACAGTCTGTGCATTGTGATGCCACATGTCATTGTATTATTGATGTCACTGTATCGTTGATGTCATAGTATTATTAATGTCACTGTATCGTTGATGTCAATGTATTATTGATGTCACTGTATTGTTGATGTCATTGTATTATTGATGTCACTGTATCGTTGATGTCAATGTATTATTGATGTCACTGTATTGTTGATGTCAATGTATTATTGATGTCACTGTATTGTTGATGTCATTGTATTATTGATGTCACTGTATCGTTGATGTCAATGTATTATTGATGTCACTGTATCGTTGATGTCAATGTATTATTGATGATACTGTACTGTTGATGTCAATGTATTATTGATGTCACTGTATCGTTGATGTCAATGTATTATTGATGTTACTGTACTGTTGATGTCAATGTATTATTGATATTACTGTACTGTTGATGTCAATGTATTATTGATGTCACTGTATCGTTGATGTCATTGTATTATTGATGTTACTGTATCGTTGATGTCAATGTATTATTGATGTCACTGTATCGTTGATGTCATTGTATTATTGATGTCACTGTATCGTTGATGTCATTGTATTATTGTCACTGTATCGTTGATGTCATTGTATTATTGTCACTGTATCGTTGATGTCATTGTATTATTGATGTCACTGTATCGTTGATGTCATTGTATTATTGTCACTGTATCGTTGATGTCATTGTATTATTGATGTCACTGTATCGTTGATGTCATTGTATTATTGATGTCACTGTATTATTGATGTTACTGTATTATTGATGTTACTGTATCATTGATGTTACTGTATTATTGATGTTACTGTATTATTGATGTTACTGTATCATTGATGTTACTGTATTATTGATAGGGAGCCGCGATAGCTCAGTGGTTAGTGAACTGGACTACAAAGAACAAGAGGTAGGGTTCGATCCCAACCGACGGTTTCCGGGTACACCCAGCCTTAAATGGGTACCTGATTTTTTCTGGGAAAGTAAAGCAGCACGGGCGTAATACCGACCACGTTACCCCAAAAATTATGTGCTGATGGTCTGTAAAATATAGGATCACTAACACCATATTTCCCTATACACCACTTGGCGTTGCGGGGGTACTTTACTTTACTTTTACTATATTATTGATGTCACTGTATTATTGATGTCATTGTATTATTGATGTCATTGTATTATTGATGTCATTGTATTTTTGATGTTAATGTTTTATTGATGTCACTGTATCGATATGTTACTGTATTATTGATGTCACTGTATTATTGATGTCACTGTATTTTTGATGTTACTGTTTTATTGATGTCACTGTATCGATATGTTACAGTATTATTGATGTCACTGTATTATTGATGTCACTGTATTATTGATGTCACTGTATTATTGATGTCACTGTATTATTGATGTCATTGTATTATTGATGTCATTGTATTTTTGATGTTACTGTTTTATTGATGTCACTGTATCGATATGTTATTGTATTATTGATGTCACTGTATTATTGATGTCACTGTATTATTGATGTCATTGTATTATTGATGTCATTGTATTATTGATGTCACTGTATTATTGATGTCATTGTATTATTGATGTCATTGTATTATTGATGTCACTGTATTATTGATGTCATTGTATTATTGATGTCATTGTATTATTGATGTCATTGTATTATTGATTCTACTGTTTTATTGATGTCACTGTATCGATATGTTACTGTATTATTGTAACAACAACCACAATCACAATGACAATAACAACCACAATCACAATGACAATAACAATCACAATCACAGTAACAACCACAATCACAATGACAATAACAACCACAATCACAGTAACAACCACAATCACAATCACAGTAACAACCACAATCACAATGACAATAACAATCACAATCACAATAACAATAACAAACACAATCACAATGACAGTAACAACCACAATCACAATGACAATAACAATCACAACCACAATGACAATAACAAACACAACCACAATCACAATAACAATAACAATCACAATCACAATCACAATGACAATAACAACCACAATCACAAGGACAATAACAACCACAATCACAATGACAATAACAACCACAATCACAATGACAATAACAACCACAATCACAACCACAATCACAAGGACAATAACAACCACAAACACAATGACAATAACAACCACAATCACAATGGCAACAACAATCACAATCACAATGACAACCACAATCACAAGGACAATAACAACCACAATCACAATGATAATAACAACCACAACCATAATCACAATGACAATAACAACCACAATCACAATCACAAGGACAATAACAACCACAATCACAATGACAATAACAACCACAATCACAAGGACAATCACAATCACAGTAACAACCACAATCACAATGACAATAACAACCACAATCACAGTAACAACCACAATCACAATCACAGTAACAACCACAATCACAATGACAATAACAATCACAATCACAATAACAATAACAAACACAATCACAATGACAGTAACAACCACAATCACAATGACAATAACAATCACAACCACAATGACAATAACAAACACAACCACAATCACAATAACAATAACAATCACAATCACAATGACAATAACAACCACAATCACAAGGACAATAACAACCACAATCACAATGACAATAACAACCACAATCACAATGACAATAACAACCACAATCACAACCACAATCACAAGGACAATAACAACCACAACCACAATGACAATAACAATCACAATCACAATGGCAATAACAATCACAATCACAATCACAATGACAACCACAATCACAATCGCAAGGACAATAACAACCACAATCACAATGATAATAACAACCACAACCACAATCACAATGACAATAACAACCACAATCACAATCACAAGGACAATAACAACCACAATCACAATGACAATAACAACCACAATCACAATCACAAGGACAATAACAACCACAATCACAATGACAATAACAACCATAATCACAATGACAGTAACAACCACAATCACAATGACAATAACAACCACAATCACAATGACATTAACAACCACAATCACAATGACAGTCACAACCACAATCACAATGACAGTAACAACCAGAATCACAATGACAGTAACAACCACAACCACAATGACAGTAACAACCACAATCACAATGACAGTAACAACCACAATCACAATCACAGTAACAACCACAATCACAATGACAGTAACAACCACAATCACAATGACAGTAACAACCACGATCACAATGACAGTAACAACCACAATCACAATGACAGTAACAACCACAATCACAATGACAGTAACAACCACAATCACAATGACAATAACAACCACAATCACAAGGACAATAACAACCACAATCACAATGACAATAACAACCACAATAACAATGACAATAACAACCACAATCACAATCACAGTAACAACCACAATCACAATGACAATAACAATCACAATAACAATCACAGTAACAACCACAATCACAATGACAATAACAACCACAATCACAATCACAGTAACAACCACAATCACAATGACAATAACAACCACAATCACAATGACAATAACAACCACAATCACAATGACAAAAAGAACCACAATCACAATGACAATAACAACCACAATCACAATGACAGTAACAACCACAATCACAATGACAAAAACAACCACAATCACAATGACAATAACAACCACAATCACAATCACAGTAACAACCACAATCACAATGACAATAACAACCACAATCGCAATCACAGTAACAACCACAATCACAATGACAATAACAACCACAATCACAATCACAAGGACAATAACAACCACAATCACAATGACAATAACAACCACAATTACAATCACAGTAACAACCACAATCACAATGACAATAACAATCACAATAACAATCACAGTAACAACCACAATCACAATGACAATAACAACCACAATCACAATCACAGTAACAACCACAATCACAATGACAATAACAACCACAATCACAATGACAATAACAACCACAATCACAATGACAAAAAGAACCACAATCACAATGACAATAACAACCACAATCACAATGACAGTAACAACCACAATCACAATGACAAAAACAATCACAATAACAATCACAGTAACAACCACAATCACAATGACAATAACAACCACAACCACAATCACAAGGACAGTAACAACCACAATCACAATCACAAGGACAATAACAACCACAATCACAATGACAATAACAACCACAATCACAATCACAATGACAATAACAACCACAATCACAATGACAATAACAACCACAATCACAATGACAATAACAACCACAATCACAATGACAATAACAACCACAATCACAATGACAATAACAACCACAATAACAACCACAATCACAATGACAATAACAACCACAATCACAATGACAATAACAACCACAACCACAATCACAAGGACAGTAACAACCACAATCACAAGGACAATAACAACCACAATCACAATCACAATGACAATAACAACCACAATCACAATGACAATAACAACCACAACCACAATCACAATGACAGTAACAACCACAATCACAATGACAATAACAATCACAATGACAATAACAACCACAACCACAATCACAAGGACAGTAACAACCACAATCACAAGGATAATAACAACCACAATCACGATGACAATAACAACCACAACCACAATCACAAGGACAATAACAACCACAATCACAATGACAATAACAACCACAATCACAATCACAATCACAATGACAATAACAACCACAATCACAATCACAAGGACAATAACAACCACAATCACAATGACAATAACAACCACAATCACAATCACAATGACAATAACAACCACAATCACAATGACAATAACAACCACAACCACAATCACAATGACAGTAACAACCACAATCACAATGACAATAACAACTACAATCACAATGACAATAACAACCACAACCACAATCACAAGGACAGTAACAACCACAATCACAAGGACAATAACAACCACAATCACAATGACAATAACAACCACAACCACAATCACAAGGACAATAACAACCACAATCACAATGACAATAACAACCACAATCACAATCACAATCACAATGACAATAACAACCACAATCACAATCACAAGGACAATAACAACCACAATCACAATGACAATAACAACCACAATCACAATCACAAGGACAATAACAACCACAATCACAATGACAATAACAACCACAACCACAATCACAAGGACAGTAACAACCACAATCACAATGACAGTAACAACTACAATAAAAATCACAATTACAATGACAGTCACAACCACAATCACAATCACAATGACAGTCTGTGCATTGTGATGCCACATGTCATTGTATTATTGATGTCACTGTATCGTTGATGTCATAGTATTATTAATGTCACTGTATCGTTGATGTCAATGTATTATTGATGTCACTGTATTGTTGATGTCATTGTATTATTGATGTCACTGTATCGTTGATGTCAATGTATTATTGATGTCACTGTATTGTTGATGTCAATGTATTATTGATGTCACTGTATTGTTGATGTCATTGTATTATTGATGTCACTGTATCGTTGATGTCAATGTATTATTCATGTCACTGTATCGTTGATGTCAATGTATTATTGATGATACTGTACTGTTGATGTCAATGTATTATTGATGTCACTGTATCGTTGATGTCAATGTATTATTGATGTTACTGTACTGTTGATGTCAATGTATTATTGATATTACTGTACTGTTGATGTCAATGTATTATTGATGTCACTGTATCGTTGATGTCATTGTATTATTGATGTTACTGTATCGTTGATGTCAATGTATTATTGATGTCACTGTATCGTTGATGTCATTGTATTATTGTCACTGTATCGTTGATGTCATTGTATTATTGTCACTGTATCGTTGATGTCATTGTATTATTGATGTCACTGTATCGTTGATGTCATTGTATTATTGATGTCACTGTATTATTGATGTTACTGTATTATTGATGTTACTGTATCATTGATGTTACTGTATTATTGATGTTACTGTATTATTGATGTTACTGTATCATTGATGTTACTGTATTATTGATAGGGAGCCGCGATAGCTCAGTGGTTAGTGAACTGGACTACAAAGAACAAGAGGTAGGGTTCGATCCCAACCGACGGTTTCCGGGTACACCCAGCCTTAAATGGGTACCTGATTTTTTCTGGGAAAGTAAAGCAGCACGGGCGTAATACCGACCACGTTACCCCAAAAATCATGTGCTGATGGTCTGTAAAATATAGGATCACTAACACCATATTTCCCTATACACCACTTGGCGTTGCGGGGGTACTTTACTTTACTTTTACTATATTATTGATGTCACTGTATTATTGATGTCATTGTATTATTGATGTCATTGTATTATTGATGTCATTGTATTTTTGATGTTACTGTTTTATTGATGTCACTGTATCGATATGTTACTGTATTATTGATGTCACTGTATTTTTGATGTTACTGTTTTATTGATGTCACTGTATCGATATGTTACTGTATTATTGATGTCACTGTATTATTGATGTCACTGTATTATTGATGTCATTGTATTATTGATGTCATTGTATTTTTGATGTTACTGTTTTATTGATGTCACTGTATCGATATGTTATTGTATTATTGATGTCACTGTATTATTGATGTCACTGTATTATTGATGTCATTGTATTATTGATGTCATTGTATTATTGATGTCACTGTATTATTGATGTCATTGTATTATTGATGTCATTGTATTATTGATGTCACTGCATCGTTGATGTCATTGTATTATTGTATTATTGATGTCACTGTATTATTGATGTTACTGTATTATTGATGTTACTGTATCATTGATGTTACTGTATTATTGATGTTACTGTATTATTGATGTTACTGTATTATTGATGTTACTGTATCATTGATGTTACTGTATTTTTGATAGGGAGCCGCGATAGCTCAGTGGTTAGTGAACTGGACTACAAAGAACAAGAGGTAGGGTTCGATCCCAACCGACGGTTTCCGGGTACACCCAGCCTTAAATGGGTACCTGATTTTTTCTGGGAAAGTAAAGCAGCACGGGCGTAATACCGACCACGTTACCCCAAAAATCATGTGCTGATGGTCTGTAAAATATAGGATCACTAACACCATATTTCCCTATACACCACTTGGCGTTGCGGGGGTACTTTACTTTACTTTTACTATATTATTGATGTCACTGTATTATTGATGTCATTGTATTATTGATGTCATTGTATTATTGATGTCATTGTATTTTTGATGTTACTGTTTTATTGATGTCACTGTATCGATATGTTACTGTATTATTGATGTCACTGTATTATTGATGTCACTGTATCGATATGTTACTGTATTATTGATGTCACTGTATTTTTGATGTTACTGTTTTATTGATGTCACTGTATCGATATGTTACTGTATTATTGATGTCACTGTATTATTGATGTCACTGTATTATTGATGTCATTGTATTATTGATGTCATTGTATTTTTGATGTTACTGTTTTGTTGATGTCACTGTATCGATATGTTATTGTATTATTGATGTCACTGTATTATTGATGTCACTGTATTATTGATGTCATTGTATTATTGATGTCATTGTATTATTGATGTCACTGTATTATTGATGTCATTGTATTATTGATGTCATTGTATTATTGATGTCACTGCATCGTTGATGTCATTGTATTATTGTATTATTGATGTCACTGTATTATTGATGTTACTGTATTATTGATGTTACTGTATCATTGATGTTACTGTATTATTGATGTTACTGTATTATTGATGTTACTGTATTATTGATGTTACTGTATCATTGATGTTACTGTATTTTTGATAGGGAGCCGCGATAGCTCAGTGGTTAGTGAACTGGACTACAAAGAACAAGAGGTAGGGTTCGATCCCAACCGACGGTTTCCGGGTACACCCAGCCTTAAATGGGTACCTGATTTTTTCTGGGAAAGTAAAGCAGCACGGGCGTAATACCGACCACGTTACCCCAAAAATCATGTGCTGATGGTCTGTAAAATATAGGATCACTAACACCATATTTCCCTATACACCACTTGGCGTTGCAGGGGTACTTTACTTTACTTTTTTTATATTATTGATGTCACTGTATTATTGATGTCATTGTATTATTGATGTCATTGTATTATTGATGTCATTGTATTTTTGATGTTACTGTTTTATTGATGTCACTGTATCGATATGTTACTGTATTATTGATGTCACTGTATTATTGATGTCACTGTATTTTGATGTTACTGTTTTATTGATGTCACTGTATCGATATGTTACTGTATTATTGATGTCACTGTATTATTGATGTCACTGTATTATTGATGTCACTGTATTATTGATGTCACTGTATTATTGATGTCATTGTATTATTGATGTCATTGTATTTTTGATGTTACTGTTTTATTGATGTCACTGTATCGATATGTTATTGTATTATTGATGTCACTGTATTATTGATGTCACTGTATTATTGATGTCATTGTATTATTGATGTCACTGTATTATTGATGTCATTGTATTATTGATGTCATTGTATTATTGATGTCATTGTATTATTGATGTCATTGTATTATTGATGTCATTGTATTATTGATTCTACTGTTTTATTGATGTCACTGTATCGATATGTTACTGTATTATTGTAATAACAACCACAATCACAATGACAATAACAACCACAATCACAATGACAATAACAATCACAATCACAGTAACAACCACAATCACAATGACAATAACAACCACAATCACAGTAACAACCACAATCACAATCACAGTAACAACCACAATCACAATGACAATAACAATCACAATAACAATAACAAACACAATCACAATGACAGTAACAACCACAATCACAATGACAATAACAATCACAACCACAATGACAATAACAAACACAACCACAATCACAATAACAATAACAATCACAATCACAATGACAATAACAACCACAATCACAAGGACAATAACAACCACAATCACAATGACAATAACAACCACAATCACAATGACAATAACAACCACAATCACAACCACAATCACAAGGACAATAACAACCACAACCACAATGACAATAACAACCACAATCACAATGGCAATAACAATCACAATCACAATCACAATGACAACCACAATCACAATCACAAGGACAATAACAACCACAATCACAATGATAATAACAACCACAACCACAATCACAATGACAATAACAACCACAATCACAATCACAAGGACAATAACAACCACAATCACAATGACAATAACAACCACAATCACAATCACAAGGACAATAACAACCACAATCACAATGACAATAACAACCACAATCACAATGACAGTAACAACCACAATCACAATGACAATAACAACCACAATCACAATGACAGTAACAACCACAATCACAATGACAGTCACAACCACAATCACAATGACAGTAACAACCAGAATCACAATGACAGTAACAACTACAACCACAATGACAGTAACAACCACAATCACAATGACAGTAACAACCACAATCACAATCACAGTAACAACCACAATCACAATGACAGTAACAACCACAATCACAATGACAGTAACAACCACGATCACAATGACAGTAACAACCACAATCACAATGACAGTAACAACCACAATCACAATGACAGTAACAACCACAATCACAATGACAATAACAACCACAATCACAAGGACAATAACAACCACAATCACAAGGACAATAACAACCACAATAACAATGACAATAACAACCACAATCACAATCACAGTAACAACCACAATCACAATGACAATAACAATCACAATAACAATCACAGTAACAACCACAATCACAATGACAATAACAACCACAATCACAATCACAGTAACAACCACAATCACAATGACAATAACAACCACAATCACAATGACAATAACAACCACAATCACAATGACAAAAACAACCACAATCACAATGACAATAACAACCACAATCACAATGACAGTAACAGCCACAATCACAATGACAAAAACAACCACAATCACAATGACAATAACAACCACAATCACAATCACAGTAACAACCACAATCACAATGACAATAACAACCACAATCGCAATCACAGTAACAACCACAATCACAATGACAATAACAACCACAATCACAATCACAGTAACAACCACAATCACAATGACAATAACAACCACAATCACAATGACAATAACAACCACAATCACAATCACAGTAACAACCACAATCACAATGACAATAACAACCACAATCACAGTAACAACCACAATCACAATCACAGTAACAACCACAATCACAATGACAGTAACAACCACAATCACAATGACAATAACAACCACAATCACAATGACAATAACAACCACAACCACAATCACAAGGACAGTAACAACCACAATCACAAGGACAATAACAACCACAATCACAATGACAATAACAACCACAACCACAATCACAAGGACAATAACAACCACAATCACAATGACAATAACAACCACAATCACAATCACAATCACAATGACAATAACAACCACAATCACAATCACAAGGACAATAACAACCACAATCACAATGACAATAACAACCACAATCACAATCACAAGGACAATAACAACCACAATCACAATGACAATAACAACCACAACCACAATCACAAGGACAGTAACAACCACAATCACAATGAAAGTAACAACTACAATAAAAATCACAATCACAATGACAGTCACAACCACAATCACAATCACAATGACAGTCTGTGCATTGTGATGCCACATGTCATTGTATTATTGATGTCACTGTATCGTTGATGTCATAGTATTATTAATGTCACTGTATCGTTGATGTCAATGTATTATTGATGTCACTGTATTGTTGATGTCATTGTATTATTGATGTCACTGTATCGTTGATGTCAATGTATTATTGATGTCACTGTATTGTTGATGTCAATGTATTATTGATGTCACTGTATTGTTGATGTCATTGTATTATTGATGTCACTGTATCGTTGATGTCAATGTATTATTGATGTCACTGTATCGTTGATGTCAATGTATTATTGATGATACTGTACTGTTGATGTCAATGTATTATTGATGTCACTGTATCGTTGATGTCAATGTATTATTGATGTTACTGTACTGTTGATGTCAATGTATTATTGATATTACTGTACTGTTGATGTCAATGTATTATTGATGTCACTGTATCGTTGATGTCATTGTATTATTGATGTTACTGTATCGTTGATGTCAATGTATTATTGATGTCACTGTATCGTTGATGTCATTGTATTATTGATGTCACTGTATCGTTGATGTCATTGTATTATTGTCACTGTATCGTTGATGTCATTGTATTATTGTCACTGTATCGTTGATGTCATTGTATTATTGATGTCACTGTATCGTTGATGTCATTGTATTATTGTCACTGTATCGTTGATGTCATTGTATTATTGATGTCACTGTATCGTTGATGTCATTGTATTATTGATGTCACTGTATTATTGATGTTACTGTATTATTGATGTTACTGTATCATTGATGTTACTGTATTATTGATGTTATTGTATTATTGATGTTACTGTATTATTGATGTTACTGTATCATTGATGTTACTGTATTATTGATAGGGAGCCGCGATAGCTCAGTGGTTAGTGAACTGGACTACAAAGAACAAGAGGTAGGGTTCGATCCCAACCGACGGTTTCCGGGTACACCCAGCCTTAAATGGGTACCTGATTTTTTCTGGGAAAGTAAAGCAGCACGGGCGTAATACCGACCACGTTACCCCAAAAATCATGTGCTGATGGTCTGTAAAATATAGGATCACTAACACCATATTTCCCTATACACCACTTGGCGTTGCGGGGGTACTTTACTTTACTTTTACTATATTATTGATGTCACTGTATTATTGATGCCATTGTATTATTGATGTCATTGTATTATTGATGTCATTGTATTTTTGATGTTACTGTTTTATTGATGTCACTGTATCGATATGTTACTGTATTATTGATGTCACTGTATTATTGATGTCACTGTATTTTTGATGTTACTGTTTTATTGATGTCACTGTATCGATATGTTACTGTATTATTGATGTCACTGTATTATTGATGTCACTGTATTATTGATGTCACTGTATTATTGATGTCACTGTATTATTGATGTCATTGTATTATTGATGTCATTGTATTTTTGATGTTACTGTTTTATTGATGTCACTGTATCGATATGTTATTGTATTATTGATGTCACTGTATTATTGATGTCACTGTATTATTGATGTCATTGTATTATTGATGTCATTGTATTATTGATGTCACTGTATTATTGATGTCATTGTATTATTGATGTCATTGTATTATTGATGTCACTGTATTATTGATGTCATTGTATTTTTGATGTTACTGTATTATTGATGTCATTGTATTATTGATGTTACTGTTTTATTGATGTCACTGTATCGATATGTTACTGTATTATTGATGTCACTGTATCGTTGATGTCATTGTATTATTGATGTCACTGTATTATTGATGTTACTATTTTATTGATGTCACTGTATCGATATGTTACTGTATTATTGATGTCACTGTATCGTTGATGTCATTGTATTATTGATGTCACTGTATTATTGATGTTACTGTATTATAGATATTACTGTATCGTTGATGTTACTGTATCGTTGATGTTACTGGATTATTGATGTTACTGCATTATTGATTTTACTGTTTTATTGATTTTACTGCATTTTTGATGTTACTGAATTATTGATTTTACTGAATTATTGATTTTACTGTATTATTGATGTTACTGAATCATTGATGTTACTGAATTATTGATGTTACTGTATTATTGATGTTACTGTATCATTGATGTTACTGTATTATTGATGTTACTGTATTATTGATGTTACTGTATTATTGATGTTACTGTATCATTTATGTTACTGTATTATTGATAGGGAGCCGCGATAGCTCAGTGGTTAGTGAACTGGACTACAAAGAACAAGGGGTAAGGTTCGATCCCAACCGACGGTTTCCGGGTTCACCCAGCCTTAAATGGGTCATCATCATCATTGAGTGCCGTCTCCGCAACGAAGGTTGGCTACCATGGAGCGCCATTTTGCTCTATCTCTTGCTTTGATGGTGCAGGTTGTCATCGGTTGATTTGTCCATCTTTTGATGTTACTCGTCCATGTTAATCTTGGTCTGCCTCTGCCTCTTTTACCTTGTATTTTCCCCTCCAGGATCACTTTCAGTAGGCTGTTGTGTCTTTTAACATGGCCTAAGAATCGCATTTGTCTTGTTCTAATTGTGTTCAGAAGTTCTCTTTTCATTTTTAGTTGTTTTAAGACTTTGTCATTTGTTTTCTTTTCCTTCCATCCAATTCTACCTATTCTTCTATATATCCACATTTCAAAGGCTTCAATTCTCTGTTCTGTTTTCTTGTCTAATGTCCATGTTTCAGCACCATATAGGAATATTGAGAAGATGTAACATTTTGCTATTCTTAGTTTTAGCTCTGGTGTTATTTGTTTTGATGTTAGTATGTCCTTCATGACATTAAAATTACTTTTTGCCATTCCTATTCTTTTGTTTATTTCAGTTTTACATTTTCCATCACTGGTTATAGTATGTCCAAGGTAGTTGTAGTTCTGAACTGCCTCCAGGTCTATTTCTTCAATTTTGATATCCACTTGTGGGTTTTGAGTATTTTCTTTGTTTATGATCATAGTTTTAGTCTTTTTGATATTCATATCTAGTCCATATTTTTTGCTTGTCGTGTTTATTTCATTAAGTAATTGTTGTAGATCTTTAGGATTTTCTGCTAGTAGTACAGTATCGTCAGCATATCTTAGGTTATTGATTATCTTTCCATTAATTTGTAGGCCTGGCATCTCTATGATGTTTTAAAGAATTGCTCAGTGTATAGATTGAACAAGCTTGGTGATAGGATGCATCCCTGTCTTACTCCTCTTTTTATATCAATGGGTGTAGAGAACTCTTTGTTATATTTTATTATTGCTGTTTGCTCCCAGTATAGATTGCATATTAGTCGTATATCCATGTCATCTAGATGTATCTCTTTTAGGCATTCTATAAGTTGTTTGTGGTGTACTCTATCAAAAGCTTTGGTGTAGTCTATGAAGCAGGCATATATTGGTTTGTTTACTTCTGTGTATTTTTCGATTAATGTTCTCATGCAGAATATGGCTTCTTTTGTCCCGCTATTTTTCCTAAATCCAAATTGCTGCTCATCTAATTCAGTATTGATTTTATTCTGAATCCTTCCTTGTATAACTTTTAGCAAGATTTTTGTAACATGGCTCATTAGGCTTATTGTTCTAAAGTCACTGCATAAAAATGCTTAAATGGGTACCGGATTTTTTTCTGTGAAAGTAAAGCAGCACGGGCGTAATACCGACCACGTTACCCCAAAAATCATGTGCTGATGGTCTGTAAAATATAGGATCACTAACACCATATTTCCCTATACGCCACTTGGCGTTGCGGGGGTACTTTACTTTACTTTTACTATATTATTGATGTCACTGTATTATTGATGTCACTGTATTATTGATGTCATTGTATTATTGATGTCATTGTATTATTGATGTCATTGTATTATTGATGTCACTGTATTATTGATGTCACTGTATTATTGATGTAATTGTATTATTGATGTCACTGTATTATTGATGTCACTGTATTATTGATGTCACTATATTATTGATGTCACTGTATTATTGATGTCACTGTATTATTGATGTCATTGTATTATTGATGTCACTGTATTATTGATGTCATTGTATTATTGATGTCACTGTATTATTGATGTCATTGTATTATTGATGTCACTGTATTATTGATGTCATTGTATTATTGATGTCACTGTATTATTGATGTCACTATATTATTGATGTCACTGTATTATTGATGTCATTGTATTATTGATGTCATTGTGTTATTGATGTCATTGTATTATTGATGTCACTGTATTATTGATGTCACTGTATTATTGATGTCATTGTATTATTGATGTCATTGTATTTTTGATGTTACTGTTTTATTGATGTCACTATATCGATATGTTATTGTATTATTGATGTCACTGTATTATTGATGTCACTGTATTATTGATGTCACTGTATTATTGATGTCATTGTATTATTGATGTCATTGTATTTTTGATGTTACTGTTTTATTGATGTCACTGTATCGATATGTTACTGTATTATTGATGTCACTGTATCGTTGATGTCATTGTATTATTGATGTCACTGTATTATTGATGTTACTGTATTATAGATATTACTGTAGCGTTGATGTCACTGTATCGTTGACGTTACTTTATCGTTGATGTTACTGGATTATTGATGTTACTGCATTATTGATTTTACTGTTTTATTGATTTTACTGCATTATTGATGTTACTGAATTATTGATTTTACTGAATTATTGATTTTACTGTATTATTGATGTTACTGAATCATTGATGTTACTGAATTATTGATTTTACTGTATTATGGATGTCACTGTATCGTTGATGTCACTGTATTATTGATGTCACTGTATTATAGATGTCACTGTATCGTTGATATTACTGTATTATTGATATCACTGAATTATTAATGTCACTGTATTATTGATGTTACTGTATTATTGATGTCACTGTATTATGGATGTTACTGTATAGTTGATGTTACTGTATTATTGATGTTACTGTATTACTGATGTTACTGCATGGTTGATGTCACTGTATTATTGATGTTACTGTATTATTGATGTTACTGTGTGGTTGATGTCAATGTATTATTGATGTTACTGTATTATTGATGTTACTGTATTATTGATGTCACTGTTGTTTTGATGTTACTGTCTTACTTATGTTACTGTATGGTTGATGTTACTGCACCGTTGATGTTACTGTATTACTGATGTTAGTTTGTTATTCATGATACTGTATCGTTGATGTCACTGTATGGTTGATGTTACTGTATCGTTGATGTCACTGTATGGTTGATGTTACTGTATTATTGATGTCACTGACAACATTTGTTGGTTGTAGTGTATGAGACAACATTTGTTGGTTGTAGTGTATGAGACAACATTTGTTGGTTGTAGTTTATGAGACAACATTTGTTGGTTGTAGTGTATGAGACAACATTTGTTGGTTGTAGTTTATGAGACAACATTTGTTGGTTGTACTTTATGAGACAACATTTGTTGGTTCTAGTTTATGAGACAACATTTGTTGGTTGTAGTTTATGAGACAACATTTGTTGGTTGTACTTTATGAGACAACATTTGTTGGTTCTAGTTTATGAGACAACATTTGTTGGTTGTAGTTTATGAGGCAACATTTGTTGGTTGTACTTTATGAGACAACATTTGTTGGTTGTACTTTATGAGGCAACATTTGTTGGTTGTAGTTTATGAGACAACATTTGTTGGTTGTACTTTATGAGACAACATTTGTTGGTTGTACTTTATGAGACAACATTTGTTGGTTGTACTTTATGAGACAACATTTGTTGGTTGTAGTGTATGAGACAACATTTGTTGGTTGTACTTTATGAGATAACATTTGTTGGTTGTAGTTTATGAGACAACATTTGTTGGTTGTAGTGTATGAGACAACATTTGTTGGTTGTATTTTATGAGGCAACATTTGTTGGTTGTAGTTTATGAGGCAACATTTGTTGGTTGTACTTTATGAGACAACATTTGTTGGTTGTACTTTATGAGACAACATTTGTTGCCTGTAGTGTATGAGACAACATTTGTTGGTTGTACTTTATGAGACAACATTTGTTGGTAGTACTTTATGAGACAATATTTGTTGGTTGTACTTTATGAGACAACATTTGTTGGTTGTACTTTATGAGACAACATTTGTTGGTTGTACTTTATGAGACAACATTTGTTGGTTGTACTTTAAGATGCAACATTTGTTGGTTGTACTTTATGAGACAACATTTGTTGGTTGTACTTTATGAGGCAACATTTGTTTGGTTGTACTTTATGAGGCAACATTTGTTGGTTGTACTTTATGAGGCAACATTTGTTGGTTGTAGTTTATGAGACAACAGAGACCAGACAGAAAAGACTGTCATAGAATGACGTTGTAGGAAGTTAACTGTAGAGTATCGGATAGACGTGATCACAAAACTCGACGATGGTGGTACGGAAGTACTTCTTCCTCGTGTTGTTCCACAATTGTCTGTCCACATTTTATCTACACTTGCATCTGAGTCATGAGTACAAAAGGAGAATTCAACCAGTCATACCAATGTTAACATTTCGATGTGATGTCAGTTCTATCATATGGATGTGATACCAGTGCTAACATATGGATGTGATACCAGTGTTAACATATGGATGTGATACCAGTGCTAACATATGGATGTGATAGCAGTGCTAACATATGGATGTGATACCAGTGCTAACATATGGATGTGATACCAGTGCTAACATGTGATACCAGTGCTAACATATGGATGTGATACCAGTGCTAACATATGGATGTGATACCAGTGCTAACATATGGATATGATACCAGTGCTAACATATGGATGTGATACCAGTGCTAACATATGGATGTGATACCAGTGCTAACATATGGATGTGAAAGTTGGAAATCCACCCAGACTTTAGATAAAAATTAAATGTCTTCGAAAACAAATGTCCACGTAGGATCTCAAACATAAGCTGAGAAGAAAACATTTCTACTGAACAGAGAAGAGACGAATCAAAACAAGAATACGTGTCGAGCTTTATAAGAAGGCTGTGTTGGAAATACATCGGTCATGTACTGAGAATGAATGAAGAAATACATCGGTCATGTGCTGAGAATGAATGAAGAAATATATCGGTCATGTGCTGAGAATGAATGAAGAAATACATCGGTCATGTGCTGAGAATGGATGAAGAAATACATCGGTCATGTGCTGAGAATGAATGAAGAAATACATCGGTCATGTGCTGAGAATGAATGAAGAAATACATCGGTCATGTACTGAGAATGAATGAAGAAATGCATCGGTCATGTGCTGAGAATGAATGAAGAAATACATCGGTCATGTGCTGAGAATGAATGAAGAAATACATCGGTCATGTGCTGAGAATGAATGAAGAAATACATCGGTCATGTGCTGAGAATGAATGAAGAAATACATCGGTCATGTGCTGAGAATGAATGAAGAAATACATCGGTCATGTGCTGAGAATGAATGAAGAAATACATCGGTCATGTGCTGAGAATGAATGAAGAAATACATCGGTCATGTGCTGAGAATGAATGAAGAAATACATCGGTCATGTGCTGAGAATGAATGAAGAAATACATTGGTCATGTGCTGAGAATGAATGAAGAAATACATCGGTCATGTGCTGAGAATGGATGAAGAAAGACTTCTCCGTCAGGCTTTCATGTGGAAACGTTCTGGTAAAAGAAAATAGGGCAAGACCAAGAGAATCTCTACACAGAACAATGACTGGGTAAAGCTGAACTGTGGGACTAAGAAAGAACCAAGAACTACAAGAACTAGGGAAAGCTGAACTGTGGGACTAAGAAAGAACCAAGAACTACAAGAACTAGGGAAAGCTCAACTGTGGGACTAAGAAAGAACCAAGAACTACAAGAACTAGGGAAAGCTCAACTGTGGGACTAAGAAAGAACCAAGAACTACAAGAACTAGGGAAAGCTCAACTGTGGGACTAAGAAAGAACCAAGAACTACAAGAACTAGGGAAAGCTGAACTGTGGGACTAAGAAAGAACCAAGAACTACAAGAACTAGGGAAAGTTGAACTGTGGGACTAAGAAACAACCAAGAACTACAAGAACTAGGGAAAGCTGAACTGTGGGACTAAGAAAGAACCAAGAACTACAAGAACTAGTGAAAGCTCAACTGTGAGACTAAGAAAGAACCAAGAACTACAAGAACTAGGGAAAGTTGAACTGTGGGACTAAGAAAGAACCAAGAAATACAAGAACTAGGGAAAGTTGAACTGTGGGACTAAGAAAGAACCAAGAACTACAAGAACTAGGGAAAGTTGAACTGTGGGACTAAGAAAGAACCAAGAACTACAAGAACTAGGGAAAGTTGAACTGTGGGACTAAGAAAGAACCAAGAACTACAAGAACTAGTGAAAGCTCAACTGTGGGACTAAGAAAGAACCAAGAACTACAAGAACTAGGGAAAGTTGAACTGTGGGACTAAGGAAGAACCAAGAACTACAAGAACTAGTGAAAGCTCAACTGTGGGACTAAGAAAGAACCAAGAACTACAAGAACTAGGAAAGCTCAACTGTGGGACTAAGAAAGAATCAAGAACTACAAGAACTAGTGAAAGCTCAACTGTGGGACTAAGAAAGAACCAAGAACTACAAGAACTAGTGAAAGCTCAACTGTGGGACTAAGAAAGAACCAAGAACTACAAGAACTAGGGAAAGTTGAACTGTGGGACTAAGGAAGAACAAGAACTACAAGAACTAGTGAAAGCTCAACTGTGGGACTAAGAAAGAACCAAGAACTACAAGAACTAGGGAAAGCTCAACTGTGGGACTAAGAAAGAATCAAGAACTACAAGAACTAGTGAAAGCTCAACTGTGGGACTAAGAAAGAACCAAGAACTACAAGAACTAGGGAAAGCTCAACTGTGAGACTAAGAAAGAACCAAGAACTACAAGAACTAGGGAAAGCTGAACTGTGGGACTAAGAAAGAACTACAAGAACTAGGGAAAGTTCAACTGTGGGACTAAGAAAGAACCAAGAACTACAAGAACTAGGGAAATCTCAACTGTGGGACTAAGAAAGAACCAAGAACTATAAGAACTAGGGAAAGTTGAACTGTGGGACTAAGAAAGAACCAAGAACTACAAGAACTAGTGAAAGCTCAACTGTGGGACTAAGAAAGAATCAAGAACTACAAGAACTAGGGAAAGCTGAACTGTGGGACAAAGAAAGAACCAAGAACTACAAGAACTAGGGAAAGTTTAACTGTGGGACTAAGAAAGAACCAAGAACTACAAGAACTAGGGAAAGCTGAACTGTGGGACTAAGAAAGAACCAAGAACTACAAGAACTAGGGAAAGCTGAACTGTGGGACTAAGAAAGAACCAAGAACTACAAGAACTAGGGAAAGCTCAACTGTGGGACTAAGAAAGAACCAAGAACTACAAGAACTAGGGAAAGTTGAACTGTGGGACTAAGAAAGAACCAAGAACTACAAGAACTAGGGAAAGTTGAACTGTGGGACTAAGAAAGAACCAAGAACTACAAGAACTAGGGAAAGTTGAACTGTGGGACTAAGAAAGAACCAAGAACTACAAGAACTAGCATCAAACCGCCAATCGTAGAGAATTGTGACTTCAGCCCCTTGTGTGACCTCGGTCAGTGAATTCTATCAAACATGAATGTTCACATTGTTGATTTAGGCCGCAACCAAGTGAACTCTATCAAACATGAATGTTCACACTGTTGAATTAGGCCGCAACCAAGTGAACTCTATCAAACATGAATGTTCACACTGTTGAATTAGGCCGCAACCAAGTGAACTCTATCAAACATGAATGTTCACATTGTTGAATTAGACCACAACCAAGTGAATTCTAACAAACATGAATGTTCACACTGTTGAATTAGACCACAAGCAAGTGAATTCTAACAAACATGAATGTTCACATTGTTGAATCAGACCACAACCAAGTGAATTCTAACAAACATGAATGTTCACATTGTTGAATTAGACCACAACCAAGTGAATTCTAACAAACATGAATGTTCACATTGTTGAATTAGACCACAAGCAAGTGAATTCTAACAAACATGAATGTTCACATTGTTGAATTAGACCACAAGCAAGTGAATTCTAACAAACATGAATGTTCACATTGTTGAATTAGACCACAACCAAGTGAATTCTAACAAACATGAATGTTCACACTGTTGAATTAGACCACAACCAAGTGAATTCTAACAAACATGAATGTTCACATTGTTGAATTAGACCACAACCAAGTGAATTCTAACAAACATGAATGTTCACACTGTTGAATTAGACCACAACCAAGTGAATTCTAACAAACATGAATGTTCACATTGTTGAATTAGACCACAACCAAGTGAATTCTAACAAACATGAATGTTCACATTGTTGAATTAGAGTCCAGCTCATGATCAAGTTTAATTGAAATAAAGACGCAGACAGCAGGGGCAGGCTGTCTCCTGACAGCACCGACAGGCTGTCTCCGGGCTGACTTCCTCCACTAGAACAGATCTTCTCCTGACATGAAGTGATTCGTTGGCTCTCTCTTCAGATGGTTTCGGTAGAGTTCACAACCGTCTTGTTGAAGGTTGCTCTTTCTTTCTTTCTTTCTTTCTTTCTTTCTTTCTTTATTTCTTTCTTTCTTTCTTTCCTTCTTTCTTTATTTATTTCCTTCTTTCTTTTTGTCTTTCTTTCTTTCTTTCTGTCATTCTTTCTTTCTTTCTTTCTTTCCTTCTTTCTTTCTTTCTTTCTTTCTTTTTGTCTTTCTTTTTGTCTTTCTTTCTTTCTGTCTGTCATTCTTTCTTTCTTTCTGTCTATCTTTTTTATTCTTTCTTTTTTGTGTTTTCTTTCTTCCTATCTTCTTATATTCTTCTTCATTTTTAGTTTCCTTTGTTTCTCTATTTATTTTCAGCTTTAGCACTTTCTTCCTTTCCTTTTGGTTTTCACTTTCTTTCCGTCTTTTACTATTTTTCCTTTTTCTCTCTCTCTTTCTCTCTCTCTCTGTCTCTCTCTGTCTCAGGCCCTCTATACAGTCTCCCAGACAAAGACGTTTACACACGAGCAACTGTGCGACTATATCAAGCAGTGTGTCCGTGTGTGAGTGTGTGTGTGTCCGTGTGTGAGTGTGTGTGTGTCCGTGTGTGAGTGTGTGTGTGTCCGTGTGTGAGTGTGTGTGTGTCCGTGTGTGAGTGTGTGTGTGTCCGTGTGTGAGTGTGTGTGTGTCCGTGTGTGAGTGTGTGTGTCCGTGTGTGAGTGTGTGTGTCCGTGTGTGAGTGTGTGTGTCCGTGTGTGAGTGTGTCCGTCCGTGTGTGAGTGTGTGTGTCCGTGTGTGAGTATGTGTGTCCGTGTGTGAGTGTGTGTGTCCGTGTCCGTGTGTGAGTGTGTGTGTCCGTGTGTGAGTGTGTCCATGTGTGAGTGTGTGTGTCCGTGTGTGAGTGTGTGTGTCCGTGTGTGAGTGTGTGTGTCCGTGTGTGAGTGTGTGTGTGTCCGTGTGTGAGTGTGTTTGTCCGCGTGTGAGTGTGTGTCCGTGTGTGAGTGTGTGTGTCCGTGTGTGAGTGTGTGTGTCCGTGTGTGAGTGTGTGTGTCCGTGTGTGAGTGTGTGTGTCCGTGTGTGAGTGTGTCCGTGTGTGAGTGTGTGTGTCCGTGTGTGAGTGTGTGTGTCCGTGTGTGAGTGTGTGTGTCCGTGTGTGAGTGTGTGTGTGTCCGTGTGTGAGTGTGTCCATGTGTGTGAATGTGTGTGTGAGTGTGTGGAAACAGTTTGAAGAATAAAGTTGTGTCTATGTATGTATGTGTGTTTGTGTAGAGGGGAATGTGTATATAGAGCTGGGAGGTGAGAGAACGTTGCAAGACAAAGAGGACAGGGTGTTTTGTTAGTTCTGGGTGTTTTAACATGGGGCAGGGGGCTAGTTCTGTCATAGTTCCCGAGTTGAAGCATAAACATTTTAGTTCTGCTCTCTATGTTCTCACTTGTTCTGTTAAGTTGGTCAGTTCATGTATCATTGGGACAGACAATGTTAGAGACTATCTCGTGTATCATTGGGACAGACAATGTTAGAGACTATCTCGTGTATCATTGGGACAGACAATGTTAGAGACTATCTCGTGTATCATTGGGACAGACAATGTTAGAGACTATCTCGTGTATCATTGGGACAGACAATGTTAGAGACTATCTCGTGTATCATTGGGACAGACAATGTTAGAGACTATCTCGTGTATCATTGGGACAGACAATGTTAGAGACTGTCTCGTGTATCATTGGGACAGACAATGTTAGAGACTATCTCGTGTATCATTGGGGCAGACAATGTTAGAGACTATCTCGTGTATCATTGGGACAGACAATGTTAGAGACTATCTCGTGTATCATTGGGACAGACAATGTTAGAGACTGTCTCGTGTATCATTGGGACAGACAATGTTAGAGACTATCTCGTGTATCATTGGGACAGACAATGTTAGAGACTATCTCGTGTATCATTGGGACAGACAATGTTAGAGACTGTCTCGTGTATCATTGGGACAGACAATGTTAGAGACTATCTCGTGTATCATTGGGACAGACAATGTTAGAGACTGTCTCGTGTATCATTGGGACAGACAATGTTAGAGACTATCTCGTGTATCATTGGGACAGACAATGTTAGAGACTGTCTCGTGTATCATTGGGGCAGACAATGTTAGAGACTGTCTCATGTATCATTGGGACAGACAATGTTAGAGACTGTCTCGTGTATCATTGGGACAGACAATGTTAGAGACTATCTCGTGTATCATTGGGACAGACAATGTTAGAGACTGTCTCGTGTATCATTGGGACAGACAATGTTAGAGACTGTCTCGTGTATCATTGGGACAGACAATGTTAGAGACTATCTCGTGTATCATTGGGACAGACAATGTTAGAGACTATCTCGTGTATCATTGGGACAGACAATGTTAGAGACTATCTCGTGTATCATTGGGACAGACAATGTTAGAGACTATCTCGTGTATCATTGGGACAGACAATGTTAGAGACTATCTCGTGTATCATTGGGACAGACAATGTTAGAGACTATCTCGTGTATCATTGGGACAGACAATGTTAGAGACTGTCTCGTGTATCATTGGGACAGACAATGTTAGAGACTATCTCGTGTATCATTGGGACAGACAATGTTAGAGACTATCTCGTGTATCATTGGGACAGACAATGTTAGAGACTATCTCGTGTATCATTGGGACAGACAATGTTAGAGACTATCTCGTGTATCATTGGGACAGACAATGTTAGAGACTATCTCGTGTATCATTGGGACAGACAATGTTAGAGACTGTCTCGTGTATCATTGGGACAGACAATGTTAGAGACTATCTCGTGTATCATTGGGACAGACAATGTTAGAGACTATCTCGTGTATCATTGGGACAGACAATGTTAGAGACTATCTCGTGTATCATTGGGACAGACAATGTTAGAGACTGTCTCGTGTATCATTGGGACAGACAATGTTAGAGACTATCTCGTGTATCATTGGGACAGACAATGTTAGAGACTATCTCGTGTATCATTGGGACAGACAATGTTAGAGACTGTCTCGTGTATCATTGGGACAGACAATGTTAGAGACTATCTCGTGTATCATTGGGACAGACAATGTTAGAGACTGTCTCGTGTATCATTGGGACAGACAATGTTAGAGACTATCTCGTGTATCATTGGGACAGACAATGTTAGAGACTGTCTCGTGTATCATTGGGGCAGACAATGTTAGAGACTGTCTCATGTATCATTGGGACAGACAATGTTAGAGACTGTCTCGTGTATCATTGGGACAGACAATGTTAGAGACTATCTCGTGTATCATTGGGACAGACAATGTTAGAGACTGTCTCGTGTATCATTGGGACAGACAATGTTAGAGACTGTCTCGTGTATCATTGGGGCAGACAATGTTAGAGACTGTCTCATGTATCATTGGGACAGACAATGTTAGAGACTGTCTCGTGTATCATTGGGACAGACAATGTTAGAGACTGTCTCGTGTATCATTGGGACAGACAATGTTAGAGACTATCTCGTGTATCATTGGGACAGACAATGTTAGAGACTATCTCGTGTATCATTGGGACAGACAATGTTAGAGACTATCTCGTGTATCATTGGGACAGACAATGTTAGAGACTATCTCGTGTATCATTGGGACAGACAATGTTAGAGACTATCTCGTGTATCATTGGGACAGACAATGTTAGAGACTGTCTCGTGTATCATTGGGACAGACAATGTTAGAGACTATCTCGTGTATCATTGGGGCAGACAATGTTAGAGACTATCTCGTGTATCATTGGGACAGACAATGTTAGAGACTATCTCGTGTATCATTGGGACAGACAATGTTAGAGACTGTCTCGTGTATCATTGGGACAGACAATGTTAGAGACTATCTCGTGTATCCTTGGGACAGACAATGTTAGAGACTATCTCGTGTATCATTGGGACAGACAATGTTAGAGACTGTCTCGTGTATCATTGGGACAGACAATGTTAGAGACTATCTCGTGTATCATTGGGACAGACAATGTTAGAGACTGTCTCGTGTATCATTGGGACAGACAATGTTAGAGACTATCTCGTGTATCATTGGGACAGACAATGTTAGAGACTGTCTCGTGTATCATTGGGGCAGACAATGTTAGAGACTGTCTCATGTATCATTGGGACAGACAATGTTAGAGACTGTCTCGTGTATCATTGGGACAGACAATGTAATAGACTATCTCGTGTATCATTGGGACAGACAATGTTAGAGACTGTCTCGTGTATCATTGGGACAGACAATGTTAGAGACTGTCTCGTGTATCATTGGGGCAGACAATGTTAGAGACTGTCTCATGTATCATTGGGACAGACAATGTTAGAGACTGTCTCGTGTATCATTGGGACAGACAATGTTAGAGACTATCTCGTGTATCATTGGGACAGACAATGTTAGAGACTGTCTCATGTATCATTGGGACAGACAATGTTAGAGACTGTCTCGTGTATCATTGGGACAGACAATGTTAGAGACTATCTCGTGTATCATTGGGACAGACAATGTTAGAGACTGTCTCGTGTATCATTGGGACAGACAATGTTAGAGACTGTCTCGTGTATCATTGGGACAGACAATGTTAGAGACTGTCTCGTGTATCATTGGGACAGACAATGTTAGAGACTGTCTCGTGTATCATTGGGACAGACAATGTTAGAGACTATCTCGTGTATCATTGGGACAGACAATGTTAGAGACTATCTCGTGTATCATTGGGACAGACAATGTTAGAGACTATCTCGTGTATCATTGGGGCAGACAATGTTAGAGACTATCTCGTGTATCATTGGGGCAGACAATGTTAGAGACTATCTCGTGTATCATTGGGACAGACAATGTTAGAGACTATCTCGTGTATCATTGGGACAGACAATGTTAGAGACTATCTCGTGTATCATTGGGGCAGACAATGTTAGAGACTATCTCGTGTATCATTGGGACAGACAATGTTAGAGACTATTTCGTGTATCATTGGGGCAGACAATGTTAGAGACTATCTCGTGTATCATTGGGACAGACAATGTTAGAGACTATCTCGTGTATCATTGGGGCAGACAATGTTAGAGACTATCTCGTGTATCATTGGGACAGACAATGTTAGAGACTATCTCGTGTATCATTGGGACAGACAATGTTAGAGACTATCTCGTGTATCATTGGGGCAGACAATGTTAGAGACTATCTCGTGTATCATTGGGACAGACAATGTTAGAGACTGTCTCGTGTATCATTGGGACAGACAATGTTAGAGACTATCTCGTGTATCATTGGGACAGACAATGTTAGAGACTATCTTGTGTATCATTGGGACAGACAATGTTAGAGACTATCTCGTGTATCATTGGGGCAGACAATGTTAGAGACTATCTCGTGTATCATTGGGACAGACAATGTTAGAGACTGTCTCGTGTATCATTGGGACAGACAATGTTAGAGACTATCTCGTGTATCATTTGGACAGACAATGTTAGAGACTATCTTGTGTATCATTGGGACAGACAATGTTAGAGACTATCTCGTGTATCATTGGGGCAGACAATGTTAGAGACTATCTCGTGTATCATTGGGACAGACAATGTTAGAGACTATCTCGTGTATCATTGGGACAGACAATGTTAGAGACTATCTCGTGTATCATTTGGACATACATTGATAGAGACTATCTCGTGTATCATTTGGGCAGACATTGCTAGAGACTATCTCGTGTATCATTGGGGCAGACATTGCTAGAGACTATCTCATGTATCATTAGGCTAGATATTGTGATTGACTATCTTGTGTATCATTGTACCAAATATTGTGATAAACTGTCTCTTGTATCATTAGAACATATATTGTCATAGACTGTCTGGTGTATCTTTAGGACATATATTGTCATAGACTATCTGGTGTATCATTAGAACATGTATCGCGATAGACTATATGATGTATCATTATGTCATATATTGCGATAGACTATCTCGTTTATCATTTGAACATATAATGTCATAGACTATCTGGTGTATCATTAGGATAGATATTGTAATATACTATTTCGTGTATCATTTGAATAGATATTGTGATATATTATGTCGTGTATCATTAGCACAGATATTGTGATAGACTATCTCGTTTATCATTAGGATAGACATTGTGATAGACTATGTCGAGTATCATTATGTTAAATATGGTGATAGACTATGTTGTGTATCATTAGGACATATATTGTGATAGACTATCTCGTGTATCATTAGTATAGATATTGTGATAGACTATCACGTGTATCATTAAGTTAAATATGGCGATAGACAATGTTATGTATCATTAGGATACATATGGTGATAGACTATCGTGTATCATTAGGATAGATATTGTGTTAGACTATGTCGTGTATAGTCGGATAGTTTCCGGTTGTTTCCAAAATGGAGGAATTATTTTTCTCCGGCTTGGTATAGAACCGTTGATCAGAGGTTTAACAAGCCGCTATCGTAAAAACGATGTTGTTAATGAAACGTAGACCTGATACAGAATGTGTAAATTAGCAGTAGATAGTAGTGATAGTTTTTTCGGCCCTAAAACAACAACAAAAATAGGATTCTGGAATGTGCGAACAATGGCCGCTCCGACGAAACATGCACAGGTCGCGAGCGAGATGGACAGATACGATCTAGATATTTTAGGATTAAGCGAAATGCGCTGGCTTGGAACAGGTGGGAGATCTATTGATAATAAAATAGTAGTTTTTTCTGGAAGGGAAGATGGAAAACACCGTGAAGGAGTAGGCATAATGATGACAGACAAAGCTGCAAGAAGTTTATTAGAATGGGAACCGGTAAACAGCCGTCTGATACTAACACGATACAAAACAAAACATGGAAGACTTTCAATTATTCAATGTTATGCGCCTACTAACGAAGCTGATGATGAAGTTAAGGACGATTTTTATAACCAACTGCAACAACTTATAAACAAAATACCAAAACACGATCTTTTAATTGTAATGGGAGACTTCAACGCCAAAGTAGGACAAGATAACGCAGGAGTGGAACATGTGATGGGGAGAGAAGGCTGTAATACAACAAGTCAGAATGGAGAAAGATTAATAGAATTATGTTTAATAGAAAATTTAGTTATAGGTGGGACATTATTTCCACACAAAAATATTCACAAACAACATGGATATCTCCTGATGATAGAACCTCAAATCAAATTGACCACCTATGTATTAAACAACAATTCAGATCATCATTAATAGATGTAAGAGCTTACAGAGGTGCTGATGTTAATAGTGACCACAACTTGTGCATTGGGAAAATAAGATTAAAATTTAGAAACCAACAGAAGAGATCAACTACACATAAAATTGATAGTCATAAACTGAAAGATGAAGCCATAAAGGAAAAGTTTAACATAGAGCTAAGTAATTGTTATTCAGCACTCGGTGAAATAGACTTAGATATCAATGAAATGTGGGACTCACAGAGCAAAGTACTAATGACAGCAGCAGAAGCAAGTGCCGGACTGAAGAAAATGGAAAAACGAGCTTGGATCTCAGACACCACATGGAAATACATCAAAGAAAGAAGAGAAGCAAAGAGAGCCATGACTAATGTAAAGACAGATCTTGGAAAGGTTCTGGCAAAAGCAACATACAAAGAATTAGACAACAAAGTGAAAAGTTCGGCAAGAAGAGATACAAGAGCTTATATAGACAACTTGGCAGAGAAAGCAGAGACAGCTGCAATTACAGGAGACAGCAGAACTCTCTATACTGTACAAAAGATGCTGACAAACACCTATACATCCAGTGGAACACCAATTCTAGACAAATCTGGATTAATGCTAACAACAAGCGCAGACATAAAAGCCCGTTGGGCGGAACACTTCAAAGAAATTCTTAACCGTCCACTACCTCACAGTTTAATAGATTTTGAAGCTGAAACACCAGCAGCAGAATTAGATGTAAATTTAGATGACTTCACCTTGAGTGAAATAGAAACCACCTTAAAGCTAATGACCAATAACAAGGCTGCTGGAGAGGATAAGTTAACAGCTGAGATCCTCAAGGCAATTGATAGCCATAATTTAATACATCTCCAAAAAATGTTCAACATCATTTGGAAAACAGAGAAGACGCCTCATAAATGGAAAAAAGGAATCATTGTTAAGATCCCAGAAAAGGGCAATCTTAGAGATTGTAACAACTGGAGAGGCGTGACACTTTTGTCAGTTGCCTCAAAGTTATTCTGTAAAATCATCCTAAATAGAATAAAGGATTCAATAGATACAGTAATGCGTGAAGAACAGGCTGGGTTTAGAAAAGGGAGAAGCTGTCTTGACCACATTTTCACTCTACGACTTATATTGGAGGAACACATTGAAAAGCAAAAACCTTTTGTACTTAACTTCATCGACTTCAAAAAAGCATTTGATAGTATTCATAGAGATTCTTTGTGGAAAATTCTGAAGCAATATGGTTTACCATCAAAATCATAAATATTATCAAAGACATGTATGATGGTTACACATGTGCAGTTCGAACAGAGGAAGGACTGAGCGAATGTTTCCCAATAGAAACTGGGGTTAAACAAGGATGTATTTTATCGCCCTTGTTATTTGGAATTGTTATGGACTTCATAATGAAGAAATGCTGCACTGGTAATAAAGGCATCGAATGGATACAAGGAGACCATTTGGAGGACCTCGACTTTGCTGATGACATAGTTCTCATCAGCAGTCAGATAAAAACGATGCAGGAAAACACAAATGAACTATCATCAATAGCCAGCAAAATTGGGCTTGAGGTCAATCATGAAAAGACTAAAGTCATGAAAAGTTTAATTCCAACAAGTGACAAAATATACATGGAAAACAAACCAGTAGAAGAGATCGATCACTTTATCTATCTTGGAAGTCACATTGATCGAGAAGGGGATACGAGCAAAGAAATTAGAATCAGACTGGCTAAAGCAGCAATGTCTTTCAGAAGCCTTGAAAAGTTGTGGAAATCAAAACTCATTAGCACAAACACAAAACTTAGGCTATTCAAATCAAATGTACTATCAACCCTTACGTATGCGTGTGAAAGCTGGAAAACAACAAGAGATATAGAAACAAAATTGAACGCATTCGAAAATAAATGTCTAAGGAAAATACTTGGTATAGAATGGAACGAATTCAAAACAAACGAGGAAATTAGAGAAATCGCCAATCAACCACTAATATCTTCAGTAATAAAGAAAAGACGATGGTCATACGTTGGACATGTGATGAGAAGAGATAATAATCGAATAGCAAAGCAAGCCCTCATATGGGAAACAACAGGTAAAAGAAAAAGAGGAAGACCCAGGGAGACACTGAGAAGAACATTGATGAGAGAGGCAAGAGCAGCAGGAATCGGCTCCCTCAATGAGATAGAACTGCTTGCACAGAACAGAGACAGATGGCGAGATTTGATAAAATATCTTTAAAAGAAAACTGCTAGAACAAAAATTCATATAGGAGAAGGTGTATCTTGGTCTACGCCCTATGGGCCGGTTACGGCTCGAAAGGTCAATAGATAGATAGATGTCGTGTATCATTAGGACATATATGGAAGGATGTAGACACATGGTGAGTGGTAGTTGTAGGGACATGAGGGACGGATGTAGACACATGGTGAGTAGTAGTTGTAGGGACATGAGGAACGGATGTAGACACAGGGTGAGTGGTAGTTGTAGGGACATCAGGGACGGATGTAGACACAGGGTGAGTGGTAGTTGTAGGGACGTGAGGAACGGATGTAGACACATGGTGAGTGGTAGTTGTAGGGACATGAGGGACGGATGTAGACACATGGTGAGTGGTAGTTGTAGGGACATGAGGAACGGATGTAGACACAGGGTGAGTGGTAGTTGTAGGGACATGAGGGACGGATGTAGACACATGGTGAGTGGTAGTTGTAGGGACATGAGGAACGGATGTAGACACAGGGTGAGTAGTAGTTGTAGGGACATGATGGACGAATGTAGATACAGGGTGAGTAGTAGTTGTAGGGACATGAGGGACTGATGTAGACTCAGGGTGAGTGGTAGTTGTAGGGACATGAGGGACGGATGTAGACACAGGGTGAGTTGACACCTCAGAAAGTGAGTGCTAGATGTAAAGTGTTAAAATAGAGCAGGAAGTGATAGTGTTGAGCATATCGGGAATATAGGCGGTTGGCTTACCACGGCAACAGCCGGGGTTCGTTCCCTGGCGAGGACACCTGGGTTTGACTAATTCCCTAAAAATTAGTGGGAGCCGCGATAGCTCAGTGGTTAGTGAACTGGACTACTACGGACAAGGGTAGGGTTCGATCCCAACCGACGGCTCCGGGTTCACCCAGCCTTAAATGGGTACCGGATTTTTTCTGGGAAAGTAAAGCAGCACGGGCGTAATACCGACCACATTACCCCAAAAATCATGTGCTGAAGGTCTGTAAAATATAGGGTCACTAACACCATATTTCCCTATACGCCACTTGGCGTGACGGGGGTACTTTACTTTTTTATATCGGGAATATGAAATAAATGAAGGGGGAGAGAGAGAGAGAGAGACATAGCTAGAGAGAGAGAGAGAGAGAGCTAGAGAGAGAGAGAGACAGAGCTAGAGAGAGAGAGACAGAGAGAAAGAGATTACGGTAAGGAAGATGAAAAAAAATGAATAATGACAGAGGTCAGGTTGGAGGATCAGAGAAGAGGACATTAATGACGAGTTTTAGGGAAAAGTAAAGGTTGGACGAGCTGACGGCGAGGGTAGTAAATGAAAGACGCGAGAGCGATATTGGAGGCTGTAAAGTAAGAGCGGAAATATAATGTGAGGAAAAAAATGTCACGTGACATGTAGGAAAATGAGATGAGATTGATGAGTGAGATAAGGTTGATGTTGGAGATGAAACTGATGATAAAGATGAGGTCGATGAAAGAGGTGGGGTTGATGTAACAGATACAGCTGATGATAGTGGTAAGGCTGTAGTACATCTGGGTCCAATTGTAGAGATGAGGCTGATGGTAGAGATGAGGCTGATGGTAGAGATGAGGCTGATGGTAGAGATGAGGCTGATGGTAGAGATGAGGCTGATGGTAGAGATGAGGCTGATGGTAGAGATGAAGCTCATGATAAAGATGAGGATGATAGCAGCGTACTGGTTTTTGTTCTGCTGAAAGTGTCTTTAATGATGTCATGTTTGATTTCTGGACATTTTCAAACATCAAGTTGACATTTGTTTTCTTCAAAATGATCAACTCAGACACAAATTGAGATGGAACCGTTTTACGTTTGGTCGCAGTGCTGAAGCGTGTGGCCACACGATGTTGTAGTAGCCATCACCAGCCAGTTGTTGTAGTAGCCATCACCAGCCAGTTATTGTAGTATCCAACATTATTGATAAGGAAAGGGCTGGGCAAAACGTGTGATATTACATCGGGAAGGTGTGGGCGTAACACTCCATTAATATTTTCTTCTTTCTTTTCTCATTTGCCTTTCAGCGTCGAGGGAGATATATTTTGCGGTCTTCTGCTGTTTTGTTATGTTTCATAGTGTTTCTAATATTTCATCAATCCATATTTTAAGTGGTCAGCCCTTGGGTCTGGTGTTCTCGCAACGTTTATTAAAGGCTCGTTGTGTTTTTTTTTATCTTTCTGCCTTACAACGTGGCAAAACAAAAATTATTTGTTGTTTCTGTATGTATTCTATGGCGGGAATTATTCCTACTTTTTTCTGTTTTATATTTCTGATGTGACCTCTCAGACTGTTTCCTGCCATTTGTCTAACACACGCCATCTCTGAGAGTCCATGTAGGATGATGATTGTCCTGTAGAGTGCCAGCTTTGTCTCGAGTTAGTTCCTTGTTGGACAAGTCTGGTGATATTTGTCCGCTGACTTGACAAGCATCTTGAACCTATTTCTGCTGTTTGTGAATTGCCATTAGTCACTAGATTTCCTGGCTATTTAATTGTTTCCGCTTGTCTGAATTTGTTTTTGATTATGACAGATTTGTGTGAAATCTCTTCGCAAGTAGCACACACATGGGCTTAGGTCACTCACCTTCCATGTTGATTAGAATCGAGCGTTGAACGTGTTCACACATGGGCTTAGATCACTCACCTTCCATGTTGATTAGAATCGAGCGTTGAACGTGTTCACACATGGGCTTAGATCACTCACCTTCCATGTTGATTAGAATCGAGCGTTGAACGTGTACACACATGGGCTTAGATCACTCACCTTCCATCTTGATTAGAATCGAGCGTTGAACGTGTACACACATGGGCTTAGATCACTCACCTTCCATCTTGATTAGAATCGAGCGTTGAACGTGTACACACATGGGCTTAGATCACTCACCTTCCATCTTGATTAGAATCGAGCGTTGAACGTATACACACATGGGCTTAGATCACTCACCTTCCATCTTGATTAGAATCGAGCGTTGAACGTGTACACACATGGGCTTAGATCACTCACCTTCCATGTTGATTAGAATCGAGCGTTGAACGTGTACACACATGGGCTTAGATCACTCACCTTCCATCTTGATTAGAATCGAGCGTTGAACGTGTACACACATGGGCTTAGATCACTCACCTTCCATCTTGATTAGAATCGAGCGTTGAACGTGTACACACATGGGCTTAGATCACTCACCTTCCATCTTGATTAGAATCGAGCGTTGAACGTGTACACACATTCAGTCATGAGATCAATGATTACAGGGGTTCGCAGAGAGCCGATGTTGTCAAGCTGGACTGGACTCAGCATTTCAGGAAGCTACGTTAGCTTGAGAGGGATTGGAGCGTTGACACAGGGCTCATTGAGAGCGGACAGGGTGAACATTCAGAACGATTTTTGGAGAGACATGTTTAGAGCCATTTGATATAATAGGAGGAGACTTCACTTGAGTCAGGAGATTTTAGATATAACAGGAAGAGACTTCACTTGAGTCAGGAGATTTTAGATATAACAGGAGGAGACTTCACTTGAATCAGGAGATGTTAGATATAACAGCAAGAAGACTAAAGAGGAACAACTTCGCTGCAATCTTCAAAGAACTAGTGATCCAGTCCTATCCCAAACATTGCCGAAACCCATAAGCCCATCTGATATGACTCCTCATGGGAAACACAAAATACCATAACTTAAGGAAGACATAATAGAAATCATTAAAACGACACCCAAACAGACACAGAGAGATAACACATGGCAGAAAAACACATAAACGACAACTACTCACAGGACTTCTGGTCACACATATATACAGATGGCTCTGCTACAAATACCACTGGAAATTGAGGAGGAGGTGTGTTCTTGAGACTGAATAATCAGGACGAGATCACCAAGTCAATAGCTACTGGGAAATTCTCAAACAACTTTAAAGCAGAAACTGAAGCCCTCAAAGACACTGCAAAACTGGCTATCCAACACAAAAATAACATGCACAAGAAATTGGTGATACTGACTGATGCACTGTCAGTCCTAACAGCTCTAAAAACCCGCAAGAACAGTGATCTAGATGACTTGAGAACAACCCTAGACCAACTGTGCAATAACTTCCTGAGAGTGGTCATCCAGTGGATACCATCACACTGTAATATACACGGAAACGAATGCGTAGACAAATTAGCTAAAGAGGGAGGGAGGCTACCACAAGAGAACCATCTGGTCAGCTACGATGAAGCCAAATCCATCATCAAAGGCCAGTACCATGAAAAATGGAAACAAGAACACCCAAAGTATAACGGGAGGGATGGATACCTCCAACTATCAAGGAGGGATCAAGTCATCTTACTTCGCCTACGTACTGACCACAACAGAATGAGAAACCACATGTTCACCAAACTCAAAATAGGTACAACCAGCCAATGCCACTATACACTGGACAACATGACAACAAAACATGTTCTACAGGATTGCCCCCAGTACACAGACCTGAGAAGGTCCACACCCACTTCCCTGGAAGAGAAACTATACGGGGCAACCGAATCACTTAAACAGACAACTGCCTTCATAAGAGAGTCTGGAATCCTAGTCTGAATGAGCCATGATCGCAGAAGAAGAAGTAGAAAATATAACAGGAGGGGACTTAACTGAGTCTGGAGACAGTAGTCGTGTACTGTGTTAGGTATGGAGACAATAGTAGTGTACTGTGTTAGGTATGGAGACAGTAGTAGTGTACTGTGTTAGGTATGGAGACAGTAGTAGTGTACTGTATAAGGTATGGAGACAGTAGTAGTGTACTGTGTTAGGTATGGAGACAGTAGTAGTGTACTGTATAAGGTATGGAGACAGTAGTAGTGTACTGTGTTAGGTATGGAGACAGTAGTAGTGTACTGTGTTAGGTATGGAGACAGTAGTAGTGTACTGTATAAGGTATGGAGACAGTAGTCGTGTACTGTGTTAGGTATGGAGACAGTAGTAGTGTACTGTGTTAGGTATGGAGACAGTAGTAGTGTACTGTGTTAGGTATGGAGACAGTAGTAGTGTACTGTGTTAGGTATGGAGACAGTAGTAGTGTACTGTGTTAGGTATGGAGACAGTAGTAGTGTACTGTGTTAGGTATGGAGACAGTAGTAGTGTACTGTATAAGGTATGGAGACAGTAGTAGTGTACTGTGTTAGGTATGGAGACAGTAGTAGTGTACTGTGTTAGGTATGGAGACAGTAGTAGTGTACTGTGTTAGGTATGGAGACAGTAGTAGTGTACTGTATAAGGTATGGAGACAGTAGTCGTGTACTGTGTTAGGTATGGAGACAGTAGTAGTGTACTGTGTTAGGTATGGAGACAGTAGTAGTGTACTGTGTTAGGTATGGAGACAGTAGTCGTGTACTGTATAAGGTATGGAGACAGTAGTAGTGTACTGTGTTAGGTGTGGAGACAGTAGTCGTGTACTGTGTTAGGTATGGAGACAGTAGTAGTGTACTGTATAAGGTATGGAGACAGTAGTCGTGTACTGTGTTAGGTATGGAGACAGTAGTAGTGTACTGTATAAGGTATGGAGACAGTAGTAGTGTACTGTGTTAGGCGTGGAGACAGTAGTCGTGTACTGTGTTAGGTATGGAGACAGTAGTAGTGTACTGTGTTAGGTATGGAGACAGTAGTAGTGTACTGTGTTAGGTATGGAGACAGTAGTCGTGTACTGTATAAGGTATGGAGACAGTAGTCGTGTACTGTATAAGGTATGGAGACAGTAGTAGTGTACTGTGTAAGGTATGGAGACAGTAGTCGTGTACTGTATAAGGTATGGAGACAGTAGTCGTGTACTGTGTAAGGTATGGAGACAGTAGTCGTGTACTGTATAAGGTATGGAGACAGTAGTCGTGTACTGTATAAGGTATGGAGACAGTAGTAGTGTACTGTATAAGGTATGGAGACAGTAGTAGTGTACTGTATAAGGTATGGAGACAGTAGTCGTGTACTGTATAAGGTATGGAGACAGTAGTAGTGTACTGTATAAAGTATGGAGACAGTAGTCGTGTACTGATTAAGGTATGGAGACAGTAGTCGTGTACTGTATAAGGTATGGAGACAGTAGTCGTGTACTGTGTAAGGTATGGAGACAGTAGTAGTGTACTGTGTTAGGTTGGAGACAGTAGTAGTGTACTGTGTTAGGTTGGAGACAGTAGTAGTGTACTGTGTTAGGTTGGAGACAGTAGTAGTGTACTGTGTTAGGTATCAGTAGTGTTTCTAGTGTTGTCTACTTGATACTTATCAACTTCTGTCTTGTCCTAATTGTTTTTATTTTCCTTTCCTGCACGTAATACATGTGATGTCCTACTGCTGCCCGTAATGCATGTGATGTCATACTGCTGTCCGTAATGCATGTGATGTCCTACTGCTGTCTGTAATGCATGTGATGTCCTACTGTTGTCTGTAATGTTGTTTGTAATGTTGTCTGTAATGTTGTCTATAATGTTGTCTGTAATGTTGTCTGATCGTTGACGTGTGTTCTCCCAGGAAGCTCCGTTTGTGATGGACAAGGAGAAGGCGACCTCCGAGGAGCCACTGGAGGGCTTCTGTATCGACCTGGCCCGCGAGCTGGCCCACATTGTGGGCTTTCACTACCGGATAGAGTTGGTACCAGATGGCAACTACGGCTCCAGGAATGCGCAGGGAGAGTGGGATGGAATGGTCAGGGAACTAATAGAAGGAGTGAGTGAAGAGAGAGTGGGATGGAATGGTCAGGGAACTAATAGAAGGAGTGAGTGAAGAGAGAGTGAGATGGAATGGTCAAGGAACTAATAGAGGGAGTGAGTGAAGAGAGAGTGGGATGGAATGGTCAGGGGACTAATAGTTGGAGTGAGTGAAGAGAGAGTGGAATGGTCAGGGAACTAATAGAAGGAGTGAGTGAAGAGAGAGTGGGGTGGAATGGTCAGGGAATTAATAGAAGGAGTGAGTGAAGAGAGAGTGGGATGGAATGGTCAGGGGACTAATAGATGGAGTGAGTGAAGAGAGAGTGGAATGGTCAGGGAACTAATAGGAGTGTGTGAAGAGTGAGTGGAATGGTCAGGGAACTAATAGAAGGAGTGAGTGAAGAGAGAGTGGAATGGTCAGGGAACTAATAGAAGGAGTGGGTGAAGAGAGAGTGAAATGGTCAGGGAACTAATAGAAGGAGTGGATGAAGAGAGAGTGGAATGGTCAGGGAACTAATAGAAGGAGTGAGTGAAGAGAGAGTGGGATGGTAAGGGAAATAATGGAAGGAGTGAGTGAAGAGAGAGTGGGATGGTCAGAGAACCGATAGAATGAGTGAGTGAAGAGAGGGTGGGGTGGTCAGGGAAATAATAGAAGGAGTGAGTGAAGAGAGAGTGCGATGGTCAGGGAACTAATAGGAGTGAGTGAGTGAAGAGAGAGTGCTATGGTCAGGGAACTAATAGGAGTGAGTGAGTGAAGAGAGAGTGGGATGGAATGGTCAGGGGACTAATAGAAGGAGTAAGTGAAGAGAGAGTGGGATGGCATGCTCAGGGGACTAATAGAAGGAGTGGGTGAAAAGAGAGTGGGATGGTAAGGGAAATAATAGAAGGAGTGAGGGAAGAGAGAGTGGGATGGTCAGAGAACCGATAGAATGAGTGAAGAGAGGGTGGGATGGTCAGGAAAAGAATAGAAGGAGTGAGTGAAGAGAGAGTGCGATGGTCAGGGAACTAATAGTAGTGAGTGAAGAGAGAGTCTTATGGTCAGGGAACCGACAGAATGAGTGAGTGAAGAGAGAGTCTTATGGTCAGGGAACCGACAGAATGAGTGAGTGAAGAGAGAGTGGAATGGTCAAGAAAATAATAGAAGGAGTGATTGAAGAGAGAGTGGGATGGTCAGGGAACTAATAGAAGGAGTGAGTGTAGAGAGAGTGGGATGGAATGGTCAGGGAACTAATAGAAGTAGTGAGTGAAGAGAGAGTGGGATGGAATGGTCAGGGGACTACTAGAAGTAGTGAGTGAAGAGAGAGTGGGATGGAATGGTCAGGAAACCGATAGAAGGTGTGAGTGAAGTGAGAGTGGGATGGTCAGAGAACTAATAGAAGGAGTGAGTGAAGAAAGAGTGGGATGGTCAGGAACTAATATAGAAGGTGTGAGTGAAGAGAGAGTGGGATGGTCAGGAACTAATTGAAGGAGTGAGTGAAGAGAGAGTGGAATGGTCAGGGAAATTATAGAAGGAGTGAGTGAAGAAAGAGTGGGATGGTCATTGAACTAATAGAAAGAGTGAGTGAAGAGAGAGTGGTATGGAATGGTCAGGGAACAAATAGTAGGAGTGAGTCAAGTGAGAGTGGGATGGTCAGGGAACTAATAGAAGGAGTGAGTGAAGAGAGAGTGGGATGGGCAGGGAACTGATAGAATGAGTGAGTGAAGAGAGAGTGGGATGGTCAGGGAACTGATAGAATGAGTGACTGAAGAGAGAGTGGGATGGAATGGTCAGTGAACTAATAGAAGGAGTAAGTGAAAAGAGAGAGTGGTATGATCAGGGGACTAATAGAAGGAGTGAGTGAAGAAAGAGTGTGATGGAATGGTCAGGGAACTAATAGAAGGAATGAGTGAAGAGAGAGTGCGATTGGGTGGTCAAAAGGACAGATAGACAAAATCAGTCTGGAGTATAAGTGACATGTTGATGTCTAGGATATAAGGTGATTTGTGATGTCTGGGATATAAGGTGACATGTGATGTCTAGGATATAAGGTGACATGTGATGTCCTAGATGTAAGATGTCATGTGATGGCTTATATATAATGGGACATGTGATGTTTAAGATATAAGGTGACATGTGGTATCAGAATATGTACGGTGACATATGATGTCAGAATATATACGGTGACATGTGATGTCAGAATATATACGGTGACATGTGATGTCAGAATATATACGGTGAAATGTGATGTCAGAATATATATGGTGGCATGTGATGTCAGAATATATACGGTGACATGTGATGTCAGAATATATACGGTGACATGTGATGTCAGAATATATACGGTGACATGTGATGTCAGAAAATATACGGTGACATGTGCGGTCAGAATGTATACGGTGACATGTGATGTCAGAATATATACGGTGACATGTGATGTCAAAATATATACGGTGACATATGATGTCAGAATATATACGGTGACATGTGATGTCAGAATATATACGGTGACATGTGCGGTCAGAATATATACGGTGACATGTGATGTCAGAATATATACGGTGACATGTGATGTCAAAATATATACGGTGACATGTGATGTCAGAATATATACGGTGACATGTGATGTCAGAATATATACGGTGACATGTGTTGTCAGAATATATACGGTGACATGTGATGTCAGAATATATACGGTGACATGTGATGTCAGAATATATACGGTGACATGTGATGTCAGAATATATACGGTGACATATGCGGTCAGAATATATAAGGTGACATGTGATGTCAGAATATATACGGTGACATGTAATATCAGAATATATACGGTGACATATGATGTCAGAATATATACGGTTTCATGTGATTTCAGAATATATACGGTGACATGTGATGTCAGAATATATACGGTGAAATGTGATGTCAGAATATATATGGTGGCATGTGATGTCAGAATATATACGGTGACATGTGATGTCAGAATATATACAGTGACATGTGATGTCAGAATATATACGGTGACATGTGATGTCTAAGAAGTAAGATAAGATGTGGTGTCAGGCGTGATTCCAAGGTGTAAATGGACATGTGATGTCCAAGACATATCGGACATGTGATCTCTAAGATATAAGGTGACATGTGATATGAAAGATGTAATGTGATGTATGATGTATTGGGTGCGTATTATGTACTAGATGACGTATTGGGTGTGCATTATGTATTTTACGACGTATTGGGTGTGTGTTATGTATTTGATGACGTATTTGGTGTGTATTATGTATTGGATGACGTATATTGTATGTGCGTTATCGATCGGATAATGATGTGGGTGGTGCTATATACTTGATGACGTATTTAGTGTGTGTTATGTATTGGATGACGTATTGGGTGACATATTTAGTGTGTGTTATGTATTGGATGACGTTTTGAGTGACGTGTTGGGTATGTATTGGGTGTGTGTTATATATTTGATGACGTATTGGTTAAAGCATTGGATGACGTATTGGTTGAAGCATTGGATGACGTATTGGGTGCATGTTATGTATTGGATGAGGTATTGGTTGAAGCATTGGATGACGTATTGAGTGCGTGTTATGTATTGGATGACGTATTGGGTGACGTATTTAGTGTGTGTTATATATTGCATGACATATTGGGAGTGTTATGCACTGGATGACGTTTTGGATGTGTGTTATGTATTGAATGACATACTGGGTGTGTGTTATGTATTTGGTGACGTATTGGGTGTGTGTTATATATTGGATAACGTATGTAGTGTGTGTTACGTATTGGATGAGATTTTAGTGTTTGATATAATTATTGGTTGACGTATTGGATGACATATTAGTTGACATATTTCGTGTGTGTTGTTTATTGAATGGCGTATTGGGTGACGTAATTCGTGTGTGTTGTGTATTGAATGGCGTATTGGGTGACGTAATTAGTGTGTGTTATGTGCTGGATTACGTATTGAGTGCGTGTTATGTATTTGATGACGAATAGGGTGTGTGTTATGTATTGCATGACGCTGTGGGACTTCTTCTTTCCTTAATCATCTGCCTTTCAGCGTCGAGGGGAGATATAATTTGCTGTTTTTTGCTCCTCTGTTCGACTCTGCTGCTGTTATGTTTCCTAGTGTTTCTAATATTCCATCGACCCATCTTTTTCGTGGTCGACCCTTGGGTCTGGTGCTCTCACAACGTTTGTTGAAGGCTCGTTGTGTTGTGTTTTGATCTTCCTGCCTTGTCACGCGGCCAAACCATTTTATATGTTGTTTCTTTATATATTCTATTACGGGAGATATTCCTAGCTTTTTTCTCAATTCTTCATTTCTGATCTTATCTCTTAGACTGTTTCCTGTCATTTGTCTGACACATTTAATCTCAATAGAGGTTATTTTTCTTATTGTTCTTGCATCTAGGGTCAAGGTCTGGCATTGGCAGCACAACGTTGGGATTAGTGGATGTAACAACAGAAGAAAGATGGTGGATGACTAGCCATGTCGGGCTGTGTAAGAGGAGCTGTTGTCTTAACATCGTACACCAAAGCAAAATGGCTGGAGGGCACATCAGATGGGCGAGAGAGAGAGAGAGAGAGAGAGAGAGAGAGAGAGAGAGAGAGAGAATAAATGACGATCGAGCATTGTAGTGAGAGAGAGGGAAAGAGGCAGTGAATTGTCTCTCACACCTGCAGGTGCGATGACCTTGCAAAGAGAAATCTGCTCTCGTCAGCCAGGCACAAACCTGAAGATAAAAGTGAACCAGCGCGAAGATGTGACGACAATCGGATAGACCTGTAGCCACGGAAATGTGTGGCCCGAGCTAATGAAGAAATGAGCTGGTGCAGAAACCAGGCTCTGCCATTTGAGTAATGCGCAGAAAATACGGGTACACTTAAGGAGATGTCAGCAGCTGAAGTGTACACAGATATTTCTTGGGAGACGATGTTTTAATCAACAAAACGATTTGGCTAAAATTGTCCACGAGATTTACATGCAGGAAGTCAAGGGAAGAAACTCCCCTGCGACCTGCCTCAAGTTGTGTGCAGTTGACGGAGTTGTCTGTTACTTGTGAGCACGGTCAAGTTTGTTTGTGTGGACGGTCAAGTTTATTTGTGTGGACAGTCAAGTTTATTTGTGTGGACAGTCAAGTTTATTTGTGTGGACAGTCAAGTTTATTTGTGTGGACAGTCAAGTTTATTTGTGTGGACAATCAAGTTTATTTGTGTGGACAGTCAAGTTTATTTGTGTGGAGAGTCAAGTTTATTTGTGACGACAGCCAGGTTTATTTGTGAGGACAGTCAAGTTTATTTGTGTGGACGGTCAAGTTTATTTGTGTGGACAGTCAAGTTTATTTGTATGGACAGTCAAGTTTATTTATGTGGACGGTCAAGTTTATTTGTGTGGACAGTCAAGTTTATTTGTGTGGACGGTCAAGTTTATTTGTGTGGACGGTCAAGTTTATTTGTGAGGACGGTCAAGTTTATTTATTTGTGAGGACGGTCAAGTTTAATTGTGTGGACGGTCAAGTTTATTTGTGAGGAAGTTCAAGTTTGTTTATTTGTGAGGACGGTCAAGTTTAATTGTGTGGACGGTCAAGTTTATTTGTGTGGACGGCCAAGTTTAGTTGTGTGGACAGTCAAGTTTATTTGTGAGGACGGTCAAGTTTATTTGTGTGGATGGTCAAGTTTATTTGTGTGGACAGTCACGTTTATTTATGAGGACGGTCAAGTTTATTTGTGTGGACAGTCAAGTTTATTTGTGAGGACAGTCAAGTTTATTTGTGAGGACGGTCAAGTTTATTTGTGTGGACGGTCACGTTTTCTGTGAGGACGGTCAAGTTTTTTTGTGTGGACAGTCAAGTTTATTTTGGGAACGGTCAAGTTTATTTGTGTGGACAGTCAAGTTTAATTGTGAAGACAGTCAAGTTTATTTGTGAGGACGGTCAAGTTTATTTGTGAGGACGGTCAAGTTTAATTGTGAGGACGGTCAAGTTTATTTGTGAGGACGGTCAAGTTTGTTTGTGTGCATGGTCAAGTTTGTTTGTGAGGACAGTCAAGTTTATTTGTGAGGACGGTCAAGTTTATTTGTGAGGACGGTCAAATTTGTTTGTGAGGACAGTCAAGTTTATTTGTGAGGACGGTCAAGTTTGTTTGTGAGGACAGTCAAGTTTATTTGTGAGGACGGTCAAGTTTATTTGTGTGGATGGTCAAGTTTATTTGTGTGGATGGTTAAGTTTGTTTGTGTGGATGGTTAAGTTTGTTTGTGTGGATGGTTAAGTTTGTTTGTGTGGACGATCAAGTTTGTGTGTGTAGACGGTCAATTTTATTTATGTGGACGGTCAAGTTTGTTTGTGTGGATGGTTAAGTTTGTGTGGACGGTTAAGTTTGTTTGTGTGGATGGTTAAGTTTGTGTGGATGGTTAAGTTTGTTTGTGTGGATGGTTAAGTTTGTTTGTATGGATGGTTAAGTTTGTTTGCGTGGATGGTTAAGTTTGTTTGTGTGGACGGTCAAGTTTGTTTGTGTGGATGGTTAAGTTAGTTTGTGTGGATGGTTAAGTTTGTATGTGTGGACGGTCAAGTTTGCTTGTTTGGATGGTTAAGTTTGTTTGTGTGGATGGTTAAGTTTGTTTGTGTGGATGGTTAAGTTTGTTTGTGTGGATTGTCAAGTTTGTTTGTGTGGATGGTTAAGTTTGTTTGCGTGGATGGTCAAGTTTGTTTGTGTGGATGGTTAAGTTTGTTTGTGTGGATGGTTAAGTTTGTTTGTGTGGATGGTTGGTTAAGTTTATTTGTGTGGACAGTCAAGTTTATTTTTGTAGATGGTTAAGTTTGTTTGTGTGGACGGTCATGTTTTTTTGTGTGGATGGTTATGTTTGTTTGTGTGGACGGTCAAGTTTATTTGTGAGGACGGTCAAGTTTATTTGTGAGGACGGTCAAGTTTATTTGTGAGGACGGTCATGATTATTTGTGAGGACGATCAACATTATTTGTGAGGACGGTCATGATTATTTGTGAGGACGATCAACATTATTTGTGAGGACGGTCATGATTATTTGTGAGGACGGTGAACATTATTTGTGAGGACGATCAACATTATTTGTGAGGACGGTCAACATTATTTGTGAGGACGGTCAAGGTTATTTGTAAGGACGGTCAACATTATTTGTGAGGACGGTCAAGGTTATTTGTAAGGACGGTCAAGTTTATTTGTGAGGACGGTCAACATTATTTGTAAGGACGGTCAAGTTTATTTGTGAGGACGGTCAACATTATTTGTGAGGACGGTCAAGGTTATTTGTGTGGACGGTCAACATTATTTGTGAGGACGGTGAACATTATTTGTGAGGACGATCAACATTATTTGTGTGGACGGTCAACATTATTTGTGAGGACGGTCAAGGTTATTTGTAAGGACGGTCAACATTATTTGTGAGGACGGTCAAGGTTATTTGTAAGGACGGTCAAGTTTATTTGTGAGGACGGTCAACATTATTTGTAAGGACGGTCAAGTTTATTTGTGAGGTCGGTCAACATTATTTGTGAGGACGGTCAAGGTTATTTGTGTGGACGGTCAACATTATTTGTGAGGGCGGTCAACATTATTTGTGTGGACGGTCAACATTAATTGTGTGGACGGTCAACATTATTTGTGAGGACGGTCAACATTATTTGTGAGGACGGTCATGATTATTTGTGAGGACGGTCACGTGGTTCTTGTTGTCGTGTGTGAGAGGATGGTGTAATCTGTGTAAAGATAAATGTATATGTGTGTGTTGGTATATGTTATGCGTATATCTTTGTAAACGTGTTTATATGTGTGCTAGTGATTTTGTGTCACTATCTTCGTACATGATGACTTGCCGTCTTCTCCAACAGAGAGCTGACCTGGCCATCGCACCACTGACCATCTCCTACATCAGGGAGCAGGTCATCGACTTCACCAAGCCCTTCCTCAACCTGGGCATCAGCATCCTCTTCAAGATGCCCAAGAAGGAGAAGCCGGGGCTTTTCTCATTCCTCAACCCGCTGGCTGTAGACATCTGGTTGTATGTCATAGGTAGGTCAACTTACCTGCTTGTATGTCATAGGTAGGTCAACTTACCTGCTTGTATGTCGTAGGTAGGGCAACTTACCTGCTTGTATGTCATAGGTAGGGCAACTTACCTGCTTGTATGTCGTAGGTAGGGCAACTTACCTGCTTGTATGTCATAGGTAGGTCAACTTACCTGCTTGTATGTCATAGGTAGGTCAACTTACCTGCTTGTATGTCATAGGTAGGGCAACTTACCTGCTTGTATGTCGTAGGTAGGGCAACTTAGCTGCTTGTATGTCATAGGTAGGTCAACTTACCTTCTTGTATGTCGTAGGTAGGGCAACTTACCTGCTTGTATGTTATAGGTAGGGCAACCTATTTGCTTGTATGTCTTAGGTAGGTCAACCTATTTGCTCGTAAGTTATAGGAAGGTCAACTTACTAGGTTGTATGTCCTAGGTAGGTCACCTTATTGGCTCGAATATTATAGGTAGGTCAGCTTATTTGCTCGTATGTTATAGGTAGGTCAACTTAATTGATTGTATGTTATAGGTACGGTAACTTACTTGATTGTATACTCTAGATAGGACAGCTTTATTGGTCGAATATTAAGGTAGGCAGCTTATTTGCTCGTATGTTATAGGTAGGTCAACTTAATTGATTGTATGTCAGAGGTACGGTAACTTACTTGATTGTATGTCTAGATAGGACAGCTTTATTGGTTGTATGTCAAGGTATCGCAACCTACTTGGTTGTATGTCAAAGGTAGGGCAACTTTCTTGGTTGTATGTCAGAGGTAGGGCAACTTTTTACTTTGTATGTAATGGGTAGGACAACTTACTTAGTTGTATGTCATAAGTAGGACAACTTACTTGGTTGTATGACATAGGTAGGGCAACTTACTTGTGTGAATGTCATAGGTAATGCAACTTACTTACTTTGTATGTCCAAAGCAGGGCATCTTTCTTGTGTGTATGACATAGGTAGGACAACTTACTTGTGTGTATGTCATAGGTAGGGCAACTTACTTGTGTGTATGTCATAGGTAGGACAACTTACTTGTGTGTATGACATAGGTAGGACAACTTACTTGTGTGTATGACATAGGTAGGACAACTTACTTGGGTGTATGTTATAGGTAGGGCAACTTACTTGGTTGTATGACATAGGTAGGACTTCTTTCTGGGTTGTATGATATAGGTAGGTCAACTTACTTGGTTGTATGTAATAGGTAAGGCAACTTACTTTGTTGTATGTCAAAGGTAGGGGAACTTCCGTGGTTGTATGTCATAGGTAGGGGAACTTACTTGGGTGTATGTCATAAGTAGGGCACCTTATTTGGTTGTAAATCATAGTTAGGGCAACTTACGTATGTTATATGTTGTTCAACTTCCTTGTTTGTATGTTATACGTAGGGCAACTTTCAATGATGTATGTCATTGATAGGGTAACTTACTTGGTTATATGTCATAGGTAATGTAACTTAATTGGTTGTATGTCATAGGTAGAGCAACTTCCTTGGTTGTATGTCATAGGTAGGACGATTTCCTTGGGTGTAAGTCCTAGGTAGGACAACTTCCTGTGTTGTATGTCATAGGTAGGGCAACTTACTTGGTTGTATGCCAAAGGTAATGCAACTTTCTTAGTTGTATGTCATAGGTACTGCAACTTTCTTGGTTGTATGTCATGGGTGGGCGAACATACATGGCTGTATGTCATTGGTAGGGCATCTTCCTTGATTGTATGTTATGCATAGGTCAACTTCCTTATTTGTATGTTATACGGGGGGCACCTTTCTTTGTTGTATGTCAAAGGTAGGACAACTTCCTTGGTTGTACGTCATAGGTATGGCAACTTCTTTGCCTGTATGTCATAGCTAGGTCAACTTATTTATTTGTATGTTACAGGTATATCAACTTAGTTGGTTGTATATTATAGGTAGGGCAACCTTTTAAGTTGTATGCCATAGCTTAGGCAACTTACTTGGAAGTATTTCATAGGTAGAGAGACTTGCTTTGTTGATTGTCAAAGGCAGGGCAACTTACTGGGTTGAACATCATAGGTAGGGCAACCTTTTTAGTTGTATATCACAGCATCAGAACAAAATCAGTCCAGAAATTAGCGATGAACAGTGTGGTTTTGTTAGAGATAAAGGAACAAGCAATGCCATTTATATCATAAGATCTTTAGTAGAAAGAGCCATAGAGGTGAAAACAGATCTATACCTATGTTTCATAGATTATACCAAGGCATTTGACAAAGTAAAGCACCAAGAAAAAATATCAACATTTTAGAAAGCATAAACATAGACAGCAAAGATCTAAGAATAATAAAGAACATGTACTGGCAACAAACAGCGGCCATAAGAAGTGGAAACCAATTGGGAATGTTTCAACAAATAAAACAGGGTGTTAGACAAGGTTGTGTGCTGTCACCAGATTTGTATAATATTTATAGTGAGATTATTTTAAGATCCATAAGGGGCATGCCTGGAATAACAATTGGAGGTCATAATATAAATAATCTAAGGTATGCTGATGATACAGTCTTAATCGCTGAGAGTGAAAATGAGTTACATGAAATGTTGGACATTGTAGTGAAGGAAAGCAAAAATAAAGGACTCAGCAAAAAGACAGAGGTAATGGTAACAACAAAGAAAAACACATCACCTCAGTGTAAAATAAAGACAAGTGGAACAATATTAAAACAGGTAAATGAATTTAAATATTTGGGAACTTTGTTAACCTCAGACGGAAGATGTACAAAAGAGGTGAGATGTAGAATGGCTCAGGCAAAAGCAGCTTTCCAAAAAATGAGAAAATACTATGCAATCCATTTTTGACAATAGAAACAGGAAAAAGAGTTCTTAAATGTTACGTAGAGCCAGTCTTAACATACGGATGCGAATCATGGACAATAGGACAACGGACAAGAAAATCACTGGAGTCTGTAGAAATGTGGTTTTACAGAAGAATGTTGAGAATACCATGAACAGCTAAGAAGAGTAATGAAGAGGTTCTGAGAAAGGTCAAAGCAAAAAAAGAGCTAATTTCCAATATTAGGAAGAAACAATCATCATTTTTTGGCCATGTAATGAGAAGAGAACAACTGGAATATATTGTAACAACTGGAAAAATTGAGGGACGAAGATATAGAGGGAAGCAAAGAGAAAAGATACGAGACAGCTTAAGAGAATGGCTTGGCAGAAGATCAACAACAGAAATGATAAATAGCTGCCGAGATCGAATGTTGTGGAGAGACATGATCACCTACGCCACTAGGCCCGGTACTTGATGATGATGATGATCGCAGCTTAGGAAACTTACTTGGCTGAATGGCATAGATAGGGCAATCTATTTGAATGTATTTCATAGGTAGGATAACTTCCGTTGTTGTATGTCATAGGCAGGGCACATTCCTTGGTTGTATGTCACAGATAGGGCAACTTCCCTGGTTGTATGTTATACGTAGGGCACCTTCATTGGTTGTATATCATAAGTAAAGCAACTTACTTTGGTGTATGTCACAGCCAGGGCAACTTACTTGGTTGTATGTCATAGTTAGAACAACTTGCTTGGTTGTATGTTAGAGGTAGAATAATTTACTTGGTTGTATGGCATAGGTAGAACAATTTACTTGGTTGTATGGCATAGGTAGAACAACTTCCTTGGTTGTATGTCATAGGTAGAACAACTTACTTGGTTGTATGTCATAGGTAGAACAACTTGCTTGGTTGTATGGCATAGGTAGAACAATTTACTTGGTTGTATGGCATAGGTAGAACAACTTCCTTGGTTGTATGTCATAAGTAGAACAACTTACTTGGTTGTATGTTATAGGTAGAACAACTTGCTTGGTTGTATGTCAGAGGTAATGCAATTTACTTTGCTGTATGTCATAGGTAGGCTAACATACATGGTTGTATGTCATAGGTAGGTCAACTTCCATGGTTGTATGTTATAGGTAGGTCAATTTCCTTGGTTGTATGTTATAGGTAGGGCAACTTCCTTGGTTGTATGTTATAGGTAGGTCAATTTCCTTGGTTGTATGTTATAGGTAGGGCAACTTCCTTGGTTGTATGTCATAGGTAGGGCAACTTCCTTGGTTGTATGTCATAGGTAGGGCAACTTCCTTGGTTGTATGTCATAGGTAGGGCAACTTCCTTGGTTGTATGTCATAGGTAGGGCAACTTCCTTGGTTGTATGTCATAGGTAGGTCAACTTCCTTGGTTGTATGTCATAGGTAGGTCAATTTCCTTGGTTGTATGTTATAGGTAGGTCAACTTCCTTGGTTGTATGTTATAGGTAGGTCAACTTCCTTGGTTGTATGTTATAGGTAGGTCAATTTCCTTGGTTGTATGTCATAGGTAGGGCAACTTCCTTGGTTGTATGTTATACATAGGGTACCTTCCTTTGTTGTATGTCAAAGGTAAAACAACTTACTTGTTTGTTGTCATAGGTATGATAACTTCTTTGGTTGTATGTCATAGTTAGGATAACTTCTTTGGTTGTATGTCATAGGTAGGATAACTTCCTTGGTTGTATGTCATAGGTAGGATAACTTCCTTGGTTGTATGTCATAGGTAGGATAACTTCCTTTGTTGTATGTCATAGGTAAGATAACTTCCTTGGTTGTATGTCATAGTTAGGATAACTTCCTTGGTTGTATGTCATAGGGAGGATAACTTCCTTGGTTGTATGTCATAGGTAGGATAACTTCCTTGGTTGTATATCATAGGTAGGAAAACTTCCTTGGTTGTTTGTCATAGGTAGGACAACTTCCTTGGTTGTATGTCATAGGTAGGATAACTTCCTTGTTTGTATGTCATAGGTAGGATAACTTCCTTGGTTGTATGTCATAGGTAGGAAAACTTCCTTGGTTGTTTGTCATAGGTAGGACAACTTCCTTGTTTGTATGTCATAGGTAGGACAACTTCCTTGGTTGTATGTCATAAGTATTCTACTGGCATGGTTATAGGACAATGTTATAGTACCAGCTATATGTGACTACTTGACTGGCTATAGGTAGAGCTACTTGACTGGTTATATCCTGACTCTCAGCAACACGCAAACAGAATGACTGGAAAGGATACAGAATGAGGCAACGGGCATCACCCTTGGTACACCAAAGATACTGAGTGTAGGGAGTGACCTCCTCGATGTTCCCAACATGGCAGACAGGCCTTTCAGGAGCACGTGCCTTGGAATCAGGTCAGACACACATCATCCGCTATATCGTGATTTGAATGGTACAAAAGGTAGCAGGTTAAAGAGGAAAATGATGGGTGGGGCAAGCTATGGATATTGTTGAGCTGGTGTGTTCAGTCATGGATGGGGCAAGCTATGGATATTGTTGAGCTGGTGTGTTCAGTCATGGATGGGGCAAGCTATGGATATTGTTGAGCTGGTGTGTTCAGTCATGGATGGGGCAAGCTATGGATATTGTTGAGCTGGTGTGTTCAGTCATGGATGGGGCAAGCTATGGATATTGTTGAGCTGGTGTGTTCAGTCATGGATGGGGCAAGCTATGGATATTGTTGAGCTGGTGTGTTCAGTCATGGATGGGGCAGGCTATGGATATTGTTGAGCTGGTGTGTTCAGTCATGGATGGGGCAGGCTATGGATATTGTTGAGCTGATGTGTTCAGTCATGGGTGGGGCAGGCTATGGATATTGTTGAGCTGGTGTGTTCAGTCATGGATGGGGCAGGCTATGGATATTGTTGAGCTGGTGTGTTCAGTCATGGATGGGGCAGGCTATGGATATTGTTGAGCTGGTGTGTTTAATTAATGACATAGAACCCGGGGAAGAATGGCTACGAGTGACGTCAGAGTTCAGTGCGTCATTTCTCGTCGTCATCACACTGGACAGAGAATGTAGACAACAAAACCTATTGGTCGTTGAGGCGAAAGTGCAGGCCTTGATTGACGGGAACTCTTCTGATAGTGACACAGTAATTTACACAGATGGCTCAGTAATTTACACAGATGGCTCAGTAATTTACACAGATGGCTCAGTAATTTACACAGATGGCTCAGTAATTTACACAGGTGGCTCAGTAATTTACACAGATGGCTCAGTAATTTACACAGATGGCTCAGTAATTTACACAGATGGCTCTGTAATTTACACAGATGGCTCAGTAATTTACACAGATGGCTCTGTGATTTACACAGATGGGTCTGTTATTTACACAGATGGGTCTGTTATTTACACAGATGGCTCTGTTATTTACACAGATGGGTCTGTTATTTACACAGATGGCTCTGTTATTTACTCAGATGGGTCTGTTATTTACACAGATGGCTCTGTTATTTACACAGATGGCTCTGTTATTTACACAGATGGCTCTGTTATTTACACATATGGGTCTGTTATTTACACAGATGGCTCTGTTATTTACACAGATGGGTCTGTTATTTACAAGATGGCTCTGTTATTTACACAGATGGGTCTGTTATTTACACAGATGGCTCTGTTATTTACACAGATGGCTCTGTTATTTACACAGATGGCTCTGTTATTTACACAGATGGCTCTGTTATTTACACAGATGGCTCTGTTATTTACACAGATGGCTCTGTTATTTACACAGATGGCTCTGTTATTTACACAGATGGCTCTGTTATTTACACAGATGGCTCTGTTATTTACACAGATGGCTCTGTTATTTACACAGATGGCTCTGTTATTTACACAGATGACCCTGTTATTCGGCACGTAAGGAGCTAGTGAGCTTTCATGGCCCATATTGGAGGCAGAACTGTGAAAGAAGACAGCGTTGCCGTTGAGCTGACCACAAGTAGTTTGACCATGGGAATTATGGCCGTTACTAAAGCACTGGCAAGGCTTGAGGCAGAACCTTGTACACATGTGTGTTCCCTCACTGACTCCATGAGTACGCTCAGAAAGATCACAACTGGCCAGGCTCGACGGCAGTGGTCAGGGTCTCTGGGTAGGTCTATTCTATCAAAAAGTCTGCTTCATCGTGGGTGTAAGAGGTCATGAGCGTGCTGACAGACTTGCCGGTTTGGCTGTTGTTGAGTGCGGAAGTGCAATGGACCGCTTTGACATGCTGAATGTCCTCATGGACGATGGACGAAAAACAGACTCACAAAATGAGCCTGCATCCGCAGCGATGAACAGACTTCACGAATATCATGCCAAGATGTGAGGTGCCAGACAAGAGGGCTACGCAGGAATCGAAAGAATACTTGTCAAACAGCACAACACCGGTGACGTCAGTCGCTACACGTTGAGGGGATATTCTTTGGAAGAAATCTGAGCATTTATGGACGTGTTCAATGTGCAACGAGGATGACCTGTCGACTAAACTAAACTAAACTAAACTAAACTAAACTAAACTAAACTAAACTAAACTAAACTAAACTATGCTAAACTAAACTAGACTAAGCTAAACTAAACTAAACTAAACTAGACTAGACTAAATAGACTAAACTAAATTAAACTAAACTAGACTAAATTATACAAAACTAGACTAATCTAGACTAAACTAAACTAGACTAAACTAAACTAAAGTAGACTAAACTAGACTAAACTAGACTAAACTAGACTAAACCAGACTAAACTAAACTAGACTAGACTAAACTAAACTAAACTAGACTAAATTAGACTAAACTAAACTAAAAAACTAAACTAAAAAACTAAACTAGACCAAACTAAACTAAACTAGACTGAACTAGACTAATCTAGACTAAACTATACAAAACTAAACTAAACTAAACTAGACTAATCTAGCCTAAACTAGACTAAACTAGACTAAACTAAACTAAACTAACTAAACTAGACTAAACTAGACTAGACTAGACTAAACTAAACTAAACTAAACTAAACTAAGCTAGACTAAACTTAACTCTATTAGACTAAAATAGACTAAAATAGACTAAACTAAACTAGACTAAACTAAACTAAACTAGACAAAACTAGACAAAACTAGACTAAACTAAACTAAACTAAACTAGACTAAACTAAACTAAACTAAACTAAACTAAACTAAAAACTGAACTGAACTGAACTGAACTGAACTAAACTAAACTAAACTAAACTAAACTAAACTAAACTAAACTAAACTAAACTAAACTAAACTAAACTAAACTAAACTAAACTAAACTAAACTGAACTGAACTGAACTGAACTAAACTAAACTAAACTAAACTAAACTAAACTAAACTAAACTATTGTTTAATTGTGGCTATAAGTAGGACCACGCATATATTTATGTGCTATAAATAGAACCACGCATATATTTTTGTTATATTAATAGAGCCACGCATATATGTATGTGATATTAGTAGGGTCACGTACATATGTATGTGATATTAGTAGGGTCACGCTATAGTTATGTGCTATAATTTGGACCACATATATATTTATGTGCTATAAGTAGGACCACACATATATTTATGTGCTATAAGTAGGACCACACATATATGTATGTGCTACAAGTATGACTACTCCCCTGGTTACATTTTTCCTTTGTGGACCACTCCCTGGCTGTGTGTGTGGCTATTCATCTGGCTATATGTGTGGCTATTCACCTGGCTATATGTGTGGCTATTCACCTAGCTATATGTGTGGCTATTCACCTGGCTATATGTGTGGCTATTCACCTGGCCATGTGTGTGGCTATTCACCTGGCTATATGTGTGGCTATTCACCTGGTCATATGTGTGGCTATTCACCTAGCAGTGTGTCTGGCTATTCACCTGGCTATATGTGTGGCTATTCACCTGGCTATATGTGTGGCTATTCACTTGGTCATATGTGTGACTATTCACCTGGCTATATGTGTGACTATTCACCTGGCAGTGTGTATGGCTATTCACCTGGTCATATGTGTGGCTATTCAGCTGGTCATGTGTGTGGCTATTCAGCTGGTCATGTGTGTGGCTATTCACCTGGCTATATGTGTGGCATCACCTGGCTATATGTGTGGCTATTCACCTGGCTATATGTATGGCTATTCACCTGGCTATATGTGTGGCTATTCACCTGGCCATGTGTGTGGCTATTCACCTGGCTATATGTGTGGCTATTCACCTGGTCATATGTGTGGCTATTCACCTGGCTATATGTGAGGCTATTCACCTGGCTGTGTGTGTGGCTGTTCACCTGGCTATATATGTGGCTATATATAATTAAGTGACACTTATGCCAGACGTTTGAGAGTCACGCGTCACACTTTATTAGAAGACTTTTTGCAGACTTGTAGCAGGCGAGCCAGATTTGAGTTAAATTATGACTCAACTTTACTATATTTACATCAAACTTCTGACTCAACTTTACCTTATTTTCCCCAAAACTTCTGACGCAACTTACAGTACACATGTGGACTAATAGTGAGAAAAATGTAACATGAATGTAACGATTAAAATGTCACAGGAATGTAACGATTAAAATGTCACAGGAATGTAACGATTAAAATGTCACAGGAATGTAACGATTAAAATGTAACAGGAATGTAACGATTAAAATGTCACAGGAATGTAACGATTAAAATGTCACAGGAATGTAACGATTAAAATGTAACAGGAATGTAACGATTAAAATGTAACAGGAATGTAACGATTAAAATGTAACAGGAATGTAACGATTAAAATGTAATACATCTTTACATTGTGAAGAAGTTGTGACATATCAGTGATAACATTGTGATAACATTGTGACAGAATTGTCACTAATTCCAATAACTAATTCCAATAAGCTTAAGACAAGGAAGGAATCTAAAGGGCAGCACCCCGCCAGCTCGGTTCAGTGCTGTCACATGAACAACATTACGTCATCTACTGGCGACGCAAGCAAGTAACACCCCCTCCCCTCCCCCCTCTCTTCTAACAAAGAAATCTATTCACAGTAACAGTTTAACAACAGGCCTCTCATTCTTTTCTGCTCGGAATCTCCGACTTCAGGAGCCTACCTGATCGTCAGCCTGACCATCTTTGCCCTGGGCCGGTTCAGCCCCTATGAGTGGCACAACCCGCACCCGTGCAACCCGCATCCTTGCAACCCGGACCGAGATGTTCTCATCAACACGTTCAACATCTCCAACAGTTTGTGGTTCACCGTCGGCACACTCATGCAACAGGGATCAGGTTTGTAGGGGTCATGTTTGTAGGGGTCATGTTTGTATGGGTCATGTCTATAGGGGTCATGTTTGTAGGGGTCATGTCTATAGGGGTCATATTTACAGGGGTCATGTTTGTAGAGGTCATGTTTGTAGGGGTCATGTTTGTATGGGTCATGTTTGTAGAGGACATGTTTGTAAGAGTATGTTTGTATGGGTCATGTCTATAGGGGTCATATTTACAGGGGTCATGTTTGTATGGGTCATGTCTATAGGGGTCATATTTACAGGTGTCATGTTTGTATGGGTCATGTTTGTATGGGTCATGTTTGTAGGGGTTGTGTTTATATTGGTCATGTCTATAGGGGTCATATTTACAGGGGTCATGTTTGTATGGGTCATGTTTGTATGTGTCATGTTTGTATGGGCCATGTCTATAGGGGTCATATTTACAGGGGTCATGTTTGTAGAGGTCATGTTTGTATGGGTCATGTTTGTATGGGTCATGTCTATAGGGGTCATATTTACAGGGGTCATGTTTGTAAGGGTCATGTTTGTAGCGGTCATGTTAGTAGGGGTCATATTTACAGGGGACATGTTTGTAGGGACCAGGTCAGTTTGTTGGGATCGTATTTGTAGGGATCAGGTCAGTTTGTGCGGGTCATATCAGTTTGTAGCGATCATATAATTTGTGGTCAAATCATTTTGTGGGTATCATGTTTGTAGGGATCAGATCAGTTTGTAGGGATCAAGTCAGATTGTAAGGATCAAGTCAGTTTGTAGGGATCAGGTCAGTTTGTAAGGATCAAGTCAGTTTGTAGGGATCAAGTCAGTTTGTAGGGATCAAGTCAGTTTGTAGGGATCAAGTCAGTTTGTAGGGATCAAGTCAGTTTGTAAGGATCAAGTCAGTTTGTAAGGATCAAGTCAGATTGTAAGGATCAAGTCAGTTTGTAAGGATCAAGTCAGATTGTAAGGATCAAGTCAGTTTGTAAGGATCAAGTCAGTTTGTAAGGATCAAGTCAGATTGTAAGGATCAAGTCAGTTTGTAAGGATCAGTCAGATTGTAAGGATCAAGTCAGTTTGTAAGGATCAAGTCAGTTTGTAGGGATCAAGTCAGTTTGTAGGGATCAAGTCAGTTTGTAAGGATCAAGTCAGTTTGTAAGGATCAAGTCAGTTTGTAGGGATCAAGTCAGTTTGTAGGGATCAAGTCAGTTTGTAAGGATCAAGTCAGTTTCAAGTCAGTTTGGGATCAAGTCAGTTTGTTCAAGTCAGTTTGTAGGGATCAAGTCAGTTTGTAGGGATCAAGTCAGTTTGTAAGGATCAAGTCAAGATCAAGTTTGTAAGGATCAAGTCAGTTTGTAAGGATCAAGTCAGTTTGTAAGGATCAAGTCAGATTGTAAGGATCAAGTCAGATTGTAAGGATCAAGTCAGTTTGTAAGGGTCAAGTCAGTTTGTAAGGATCAAGTCAGTTTGTAAGGATCAAGTCAGATTGTAAGGATCAAGTCAGTTTGTAAGGATCAAGTCAGTTTGTAAGGATCAAGTCAGTTTGTAAGGATCAAGTCAGTTTGTAGGGATCAAGTCAGTTTGTAGGGATCAAGTCAGTTTGTAAGGATCAAGTCAGTTTGTAAGGATCAAGTCAGTTTGTAGGGATCAAGTCAGTTTGTAAGGATCAAGTCAGTTTGTAGGGATCAAGTCAGTTTGTAAGGATCAAGTCAGTTTGTAGGGATCAAGTCAGTTTGTAGGGATCAAGTCAGTTTGTAAGGATCAAGTCAGTTTGTAGGAATCAAGTCAGTTTGTAAGGATCAAGTCAGTTTGTAAGGATCAAGTCAGTTTGTAGGGATCAAGTCAGTTTGTAGGGATCAAGTCAGTTTGTAGGGATCAAGTCAGTTTGTAAGGATCAAGTCAGTTTGTAAGGATCAAGTCAGTTTGTAGGGATCAAGTCAGTTTGTAGGAATCAAGTCAGTTTGTAGGGATCAAGTCAGTTTGTAGGGATCAAGTCAGTTTGTAAGGATCAAGTCAGATTGTAAGGATCAAGTCAGTTTGTAGGGATCAAGTCAGTTTGTAAGGATCAAGTCAGATTGTAAGGATCAAGTCAGTTTGTAAGGATCAAGTCAGATTGTAAGGATCAAGTCAGTTTGTAAGGATCAAGTCAGTTTGTAAGGATCAAGTCAGTTTGTAAGGATCAAGTCAGATTGTAAGGATCAAGTCAGTTTGTAAGGATCAAGTCAGATTGTAAGGATCAAGTCAGTTTGTAAGGATCAAGTCAGTTTGTAGGGATCAAGTCAGTTTGTAAGGATCAAGTCAGTTTGTAGGGATCAAGTCAGTTTGTAGGGATCAAGTCAGTTTGTAAGGATCAAGTCAGTTTGTAGGGATCAAGTCAGTTTGTAGGGATCAAGTCAGTTTGTAGGGATCAAGTCAGTTTGTAAGGATCAAGTCAGTTTGTAGGGATCAAGGCAGTTTGTAGGGATCAAGTCAGTTTGTAGGGATCAAGTCAGTTTGTAGGGATCATGTCAGTTTGTAGGGATCAAGTCAGTTTGTAGGGATCAAGTCAGTTTGTAGGGATCAAGTCAGTTTGTAGGGATCAAGTCAGTTTGTAAGGATCAAGTCAGTTTGTAGGGATCAAGTCAGTTTGTAGGGATCAAGTCAGTTTGTGTCACACCAAACATTTTCCTGTCTCTCTGACACAAACTGACACACTTGTTGATTATAGAGAGTCGGGGGGGGGTAACTATAACAATTAGAATAGAGAGACGGTGGGGGTATCTATAACAATTAGAATAGAGAGACGGGGGAGCATCTATAACAATTAGAATAGAGAGACGGGTGGAGGGTATCTATAACAATTAGAATAGAGAGACGGGAGGGGGATCTATAACAATTAGAATAGAGAGATGGGGGGGGATCTATAACAATTAGAATAGAGAGACGGGGGGGGGATCTATAACAATTAGAATAGAGAGACGGGGGGGGGGAATCTATAACAATTAGAATAGAGAGACGGGGGGGATCTATAACAATTAGAATAGAGAGACGGGGGGGATCTATAACAATTAGAATAGAGAGACGGGGGGGGGATCTATAACAATTAGAATAGAGAGACATTGGGGGTGGGGTCTATAACAATTAGAATAGAGAGACGGGGGGATTTATAACAATTAGAATAGAGAGACGGGGGGGATCTAAAACAATTAGAATAGAGAGACGGTGGGGGGTATCTATAACAATTAGAATACAGAGACGGTGGGGGGTATCTATAACAATTAGAATAGAGAGACGGGAGGGATCTATACCAATTAGAATAGAGAGACAAGGGGGGTATCTATAACAATTAGAATATAGTGACGGGGGGTATCTATAACAATTAGAATAGAGAGACGGGGGTATCTATAACAATTAGAATAGAGAGATGGGGGGTATCTATAACAATTAGAATAGAGAGACGGGGGGATCTATAACAATTAGAATAGAGAGTCGGGGGGTATCTATAACAATTAGAATAGAGAGACGGGGGAGCATCTATAACAATTAGAATAGAGAGACTGGGGTGGGTATCTATAACAATTAGAATAGAGAGTCGGGGGGTATCTATAACAATTAAAATAGAGAGTCGAGTGGGGGGGGTATCTATAACAATTAGAATAGAGAATCGGGGGTATCTATACCGTTTAGAATAGAGGGTCGGGGGGGGGGTATATATAACAATTAGAATAGAGAGTCGGGAGGGTATCTATAACAATTAGAATAGAGAGTCGAGTGGGGGGATCTATAACAATTAGAATAGAGAATCGGGGGTATCTATACCGTTTAGAATAAAGTGTCGGGGGTATCTATTACAATTAGAATAGAGAGTCGGGGGGGGGGTATCTATAACAATTAGAATAGAGAGACGGGGGGTATCTATAACAATTAGAATAGAGAGTCGGGGGGTATCTATAACAATTAGAATAGAGAGTCGGGGGATATCTATAACAATTAGAATAGAGAGTCGGGGGTATCTATAACAATTAGAATAGAGAGTCGGGGGGGGGGTATCTATAACAATTAGAATAAAGAGTCGGAGGGGGGGGGGGTGGTTATCTATAGCAATGTACTGTGTGTGGTACAAGTGTGTGTGTGTGGTAGAAGTATGTGTGTGGTAAAAATGTATGTGGTAGAAGTGTGTGTATTAGAAGTGTGTTGTACAAGTGTGTGTGTGTGTGATAGAAGTGTGTGTGTGGTAGAAATGTATGTCTGGAAGAAGTATGTGTGTCAGAAATGTGTGTGTGGAAGAAGTGTCTATGTGGTAGAAGTGCCTGTGTGGTAGAAGTGTGTGTTTGGTAGAAGTGCGCGTGTGGTAGAATTGTGCGTGTGGTAGAAGTATGTGTGTAGTAGAAGTGTGTGTGTTGTAGAAGTGTACGTGTGGTAGAAGTGTGCGTGTGGTAGAAGTATCTATGTGGTAGAAGTGTCTATGTGGTAGAAGTGCGTTTGGTAGAAGTGTTTTTTTAGGATTGTGCGTGTGGTAGAAGTGTGTGTGTGGTGGAAGTATCTGTGTGGTAGAAGTGTGTGTGTGGTAGAAGAGTCTGTTTGTTAGAAGTTTGTGTGTGGCATAAGTGTGCGTGTGGTAGAAGTGTGTGTGTGTGGTAGAAGTGTCTGTGTGGTAGAAGTTTTTGTGTGGTATAAGTGTCTGTGTGGTAGAAGTGTGCGTGTGGTAGAAGTGTCTGTGTGGTAGACATGGCTGTATGGTAGAAGTGTCTGTGTGGTAGAAGATTCTGTGTGGTAGAAGTATGCGTGTGGTAGAAGTGTCTGTGTGGTAGAAGTGTCTGTGTGGTAGAAGATTCTGTGTGGTAGAAGTATGCGTGTGGTAGAAGTGTCTGTGTGGTAGAAGATTCTGTGTGGTAGAAGTGTCTGCGTAGTAGACGGGTCAGTATGGTAGATGTGTCTGTGTGGTAGAAGTGTCTGTGTAGTAGACGGTTCAGTATGGTAGATGTGTCTGTGTGGTAGAAGTGTCTGTGTGGTAGAAGTGTCTGTGTAGTAGACGGGTCAGTATGGTAGATGTGTCTGTGTGGTAGAAGTGTCTGTGTAGTAGACGGGTCAGTATGGTAGATGTGTCTGTGTGGTAGAAGTGTCTGTGTGGTAGAAGTGTCTGTGTAGTAGACGGGTCAGTATGGTAGATGTGTCTGTGTGGTAGAAGTGTCTGTGTGGTAGGAGTGTATGTGTGGTAGGAGTGCCTGTGTGGTAGGAGTGTCTGTGTGTTAGGAGTGTATGTGTGTTAGGAGTGTATGTGTGGTAGAAGTGTCTATGTGGTAGAAGTGTCTGTGCGGTAGGAGTGTCTGTGTGTTAGGAGTGTATGTGTGGTAGAAGTGTCTGTGTGGTAGAAGTGTCTGTGTGGTAGAAGTGTCTGTGTGGTAGAAGTGTCTGTGTGGTAGGAGTGTTTGTGTGGTAGAAGTGTGCGTGTGGTAGAAATGTCTGTGTGGTAGAAGTGTCTGTGTGGTAGAAATGTCTGTGTGGTAGAAGTGTCTGTGTAGTAGAAGTGTCTGTGTGGTAGAAGTGTCTGTGTAGTAGAAGTGTCTGTGTGGTAGAAGTGTCTGTGTGGTAGAAGTGTCTGTGTGGTAGAAGTGTCTGTGTAGTAGAAGTGTCTGTGTGGTAGAAGTGTCTGTGCGGTAGACGTGTCTGTGTAGTAGAAGTGTCTGTGTGGTAGAAGTGTCTGTGTGGTAGAAGTGTCTGTGTAGTAGAAGTGTCTGTGTGGTAGAAGTGTCTGTGTGGTAGAAGTGTCTGTGTGGTAGAAGTGTCTGTGTGGTAGACGTGTCTGTGTAGTATAAGTGTCTGTGTGGTAGAAGTGTCTGTGTGGTAGAAGTGTCTGTATGGTAGAAGTGTGCGTGTGGTAGAGGTGTCTGTGTGGTAGGAGTGTCTGTGTGGTAGAAGTGTGCGTGTGGTAGAAGTGTGTGTGTGGTAGATGTGTCTGTGTGGTAGAAGTGTCTGTGTTGTACAAGTGTCTGTGTGGTAGAAGTGTCTGTGTGGTATAGGTTTGCGTGTGGTAGAAATGTGCGTGTAGTAGAAGTGTGCGTGTGGTAGAAGTGTGTGTGTGGTCGAAGTATGCGTGTGGTAGAAGTGTGCGTGTGGTAGAAGTGTGCGTGTGTGGAAGAAGTGTACGTGTTGTAGAACTGTACGTGTTGTTGAAGTGTGCGTGTGGTAGAAGAGTGGTGTGTGTTAGAAGTGTGCGTGTGGTAGAAGTGTGCGTGTGGTAGAAGTGTACGTGTGGTAGAGGTGTGCGTGTGTGGTAGAAGTGTGCTTGTGGTAGAATTTTGTGTGTGGTAGAAGTGTGCGTGTGGTAGAAGTGTGCGTGTGGTAGAAGTGTACGTGTGGTAGAGGTGTGCGTGTGTGGTAGAAGTGTGCTTGTGGTAGAATTTTGTGTGTGGTAGAAGTGTGCGTGTGGTAGAAGTGTGCGTGTGGTAGAAATGTGCGTGTGTGGTAGACTTTTGCGTGTGGTATAAGTGTGCGTGTGTGGTAGAAGTGTGCGTGTGGTAGAAATGTGCGTGTGGTAGAAGTGTGCGTGTGGTAGAAATGTGCGTGTGGTAGAAGTGTGCGTGTGGTAGAAGTGTGCGTGTGGTAGAAGTGTGCGTGTGGTAGTAGTGTGTATGTGGTAGAAGATTGCGTAAGGTAGAAGTGTGCGTGTGTGGTAGAAGTGTGCGTGTGTGGTAGAAGTGTACGTGTGGTGGAGGTGTGCGTGTGGTAGAAGTTTGCTTGTGGTAGAAGTGTGCGTGTGGTAGAAGTGTCTGTGTGGTAGAAGTGTGCGTGTGGTAGAAGTGTGCGTGTGGTAGAATTTTGCGTGTGGTAGAAAAGTGCTTGTGGTAGAATTTTGCGTGTGTGGTAGAAGTGTGCGTGTGGTAGAAGTGTGCGTGTGTGGTAGAAGTGTGCGTGTGGTAGAATTTTGTGTGTGGTAGAAGTGTGAGTGTGGTAGAAGTGTGCGTGTGGTAGAAGTTTGCGTATGGTATAAGTGTGCGTGTTTGGTAGAAGTGTGCTTGTGGTAGAAGTGTACGTGTGGTAGATGTGTGCATGTGGTAGAAGTGTGCGTGTGGTAGAAGTGTCTGTGTGGTAGAATTTTGCGTGTGGTAGAATTTTGCGTGTGGTAAAAGTGTGCGTGTGGTAGAATTGTGCGTGTGGTAGAAGTTTTCGTGTGGTAGAAGTGTGCGTGTGGTAGAAGTGTGCGTGTGGTAGAAGTGTCGTATGGGGTAGAAGTGTGCGTGTGGTAGAAGTGTGCGTCTGGTAGAAGTGTGCGTGTAGTAGAAGTGTGCGTGTGGTAGAAGTGTGCGTCTGGTAGAAGTGTGCGTGTGGTAGAAGTGTGCTTCTGGTAGAAGTGTGCGTGTGGTAGAAGTGTGCGTGTGGTAGAAGTGTCGTATGGGGTAGAAGTGTGCGTGTGGTAGAAGTGTGCGTCTGGTAGAAGTGTGCGTGTAGTAGAAGTGTGCGTGTGGTAGAAGTTTGCGTGTAGTAGAAGTGTGTATGTGTGGTAGAAGTGTGTTTGTGGTAGAAGTGCGATTGTGGCAGAAGTGCGATTGTGGTAGAAGTGCGATTGTGATAGAAGTGCGAATGTGGTAGAAGTGCGATTGTGGTAGAAGTGCGATTGTGGTAGAAGTGTGTATGTGTGGTAGAAGTGCGTTTGTGGTAGAAGTGCGCATGTGGTAGAAGTGAGATTGTGCTAGAAATGCGATTTTGGTAGAAGTGCGAATGTGGTAGAAGTGCGATTGTGGTAGAAGTGCGATTGTGGTAGAAATGCGATTGTGGTAGAAGTGCGCATGTGGTAGAAGTGCGATTGTGGTAGAAGTGCGATTGTGGTAGAAGTGCGATTGTGGTAGAAGTGCGATTGTGGTAGAAGTGCGATTGTGGTAGAAGTGAGATTGTGCTAGAAATGCGATTGTGGTAGAAGTGCGAATGTGGTAGAAGTGCGATTGTGGTAGAAGTGCGCATGTGGTAGAAGTTCGATTGTGGTAGAAGTGCGCATGTGGTAGCAGTGCGATTGTGGTAGAAGTGCGATTGTGGTAGAAGTGCGCTTGTGGTAGAAGTGCGCATGTGGAAGAAGTGCGATTGTGGTAGAAGTGCGATTGTGGTAGAAGTGCGATTGTGGTAGAAGTGCGATTATGGTAGAAGTGCGATTGTGATAGAAGTACGATTGTGGTAGAAGTGCGATTGTGGTAGTAATGCGATTGTGGTAGAAGTGCGTTTGTGGTAGAAGTGAGATTGTGGTAGGCATGCGATTGTGGTAGAAGTGCGATTGTGGTAGAAGTGCGATTATGGTAGAAGTGCGATTGTGGTAGAAGTGCGATTGTGGTAGAAGTGCGATTGTGGTAGTAATGCGATTGTGGTAGAAGTGCGTTTGTGGTAGAAGTGAGATTGTGGTAGGCATGCGATTGTGGTAGAATTGCGATTGTGGTAGAAGTGCGATTGTGGTAGAAGTGCGATTGTGGTAGAAGTGCGATTGTGGTAGAAGTGCGATTGTGGTGGAAGTGCGATTGTGGTAGAAGTGAAATTATAAATTTTTCTGTGCTTTGAGTTGCTGATTGGAGGGTAGCAGACCGCTACGTGATGTAGTCGTGACACTGACAGAGTTGATGGAGATCGCTACGTGATGTAGTCGTGACACTGACTGAGTTGATGGAGCACGCTACGTGATGTAGTCGTGACACTGAATGAGTTGATGGAGATCGCTACGTGATGTAGTCGTGACACTGACTGAGTTGATGGAGATCGCTACATGATGTAGTCGTGACACACTGACTGAGTTGGTGGAGATCTCTACGTGATGTAGTCGTGACACACTGACTGAGTTGGTGGAGATCTCTACGTGATGTAGTCGTGACACACTGACTGAGTTGGTGGAGATCTCTACGTGATGTAGTCGTGACACACTGACTGAGTTGGTGGAGATCTCTACATGATGTAGTCGTGACACACTGACTGAGTTGATGGAGATCTCTACATGATGTAGTCGTGACACACTGACTGAGTTGGTGGAGATCTCTACATGATGTAGTCGTGACACACTGACTGAGTTGGTGGAGATCTCTACGTGATGTAGTCGTGACACACTGACTGAGTTGATGGAGATCGCTACATGATGTAGTCGTGACACACTGACTGAGTTGGTGAAGATCTCTACGAGATGTAGTCGTGACACACTGACTGAGTTGATGGAGATCGCTACATGATGTAGTCGTGACACACTGACTGAGTTGGTCGAGATCTCTACGTGATGTAGTCGTGACACACTGACTGAGTTGGTGGAGATCTCTACGTGATGTAGTCGTGACACACTGACTGAGTTGGTGGAGATCTCTACGTGATGTAGTCGTGACACACTGACTGAGTTGGTGGAGATCTCTACGTGATGTAGTCGTGACACACTGACTGAGTTGGTGGAGATCTTTACGTGATGTAGTCGTGACACACTGACTGAGTTGGTGGAGATCTCTACGTGGTGTAGTCGTGACACACTGCCCGAGTTGATGGAGATCGCTACATGATGTAGTCGTGACACACTGACTGTTTTGATGGAGATCGCTACGTGATGTAGTCAAGACACTGACTAAGTTGATGGAGATCGCTACGTGATGTAGTCATGACACTGACTAAGTTGATGGAGATCGCTACGTGATGTAGTCATGACACTGACTAAGTTGATGGAGATCGCTACGTGATGTAGTCGTGACACACTGACTGAGTTGGTGGAGATCTCTACATGATGTAGTCGTGACACACTGACTGAGTTGGTGGAGATCTCTACGTGATGTAGTCGTGACACACTGACTGAGTTGTTGGAGATCTCTACGTGATGTAGTCGTGACACACTGACTGAGTTGGTGGAGATCTCTACATGATGTAGACGTGACACACTGACTGAGTTGGTGGAGATCTCTACGTGATGTATTCGTGACACACTGACTGAGTTGGTGGAGATCTCTACGTGATGTAGTCGTGACACACTGACTGAGTTGATGGAGATCGCTACGTGATGTAGTCGTGGCACACTGACTGAGTTGGTGGAGATCTCTACGTGATGTAGTCGTGACACACTGACTAAGTTGATGGAGATCGCTACGTGATGTAGTCGTGACACACTGACTGAGGTGGTGGAGATCTCTACGTGATGTAGTCGTGACACACTGACTGAGTTATTGGAGATCTCTACGTGATGTAGTCGTGACACACTGACTGAGTTGGTGGAGATCTCTACATGATGTAGTCGTGACACACTGACTGAGTTGATGGAGATCGCTACATGATGTAGTCGTGACACACTGATTGAGTTGGTGGAGATCTCTACATGATGTAGTCGTGACACACTGACTGAGTTGGTGGAGATCTCTACATGATGTAGCCGTGACACACTGACTGAGTTGGTGGAGATCTCTACGTGATGTAGTCGTGACACACTGACTGAGTTGATGGAGATCGCTACGTGATGTAGTCATGACACACTGACTGAGTTGGTGGAGATCTCTACGTGATGTAGTCGTGACACACTGACTGAGTTGATGGAGATCGCTACATGATGTAGTCGTGACACACTGACTGAGTTGATGGAGATCTCTACATGATGTAGTCGTGACACACTGACTGAGTTGATGGAGATCGCTACGTGATGTAGTCGAGACACACTGACTGAGTTGATGGAGATCGCTACATGATGTAGTCGTGACACACTGACTGAGTTGATGGAGATCGCTACATGATGTAGTCGTGACACACTGACTGAGTTGATGGAGATCGCTACATGATGTAGTCGTGACACACTGACTGAGTTGATGGAGATCTCTACGTGATGTAGTCGTGACACACTGACTGAGTTGATGGAGATCGCTACATGATGTTGTCGTGACACACTGACTGAGTTGGTGGAGATCTCTACGTGATGTAGTCGTGACACACTGACTGAGTTGGTGGAGATCTCTACGTGATGTAGTCGTGACACACTGACTGAGTTGGTGGAGATCTCTACGTGATGTAGTCGTGACACACTGGCTGAGTTGATGGAGATCGCTACATGATGTAGTCGTGACACACTGACTGTTTTGATGGAGATCGCTACGTGATGTAGTCAAGACACTGACTAAGTTGATGGAGATCGCTACGTGATGTAGTCATGACACTGACTAAGTTGATGGAGATCGCTACGTGATGTAGTCATGACACTGACTAAGTTGATGGAGATCGCTACGTGATGTAGTCGTGACACACTGACTGAGTTGGTGGAGATCTCTACGTGATGTAGTCATGACACACTGCCCGAGTTGATGGAGATCTCTACGTGATGTAGTCGTGACACACTGCCCCATTTGATGGAGATCTCTACATGATGTAGTCGTGACACACTGCCCGAGTTGATGGAGATCTCTACGTGATGTAGTCGTGACACACTGCCCGAGTTGATGGAGATCTCTACGTGATGTAGTCGTGACACACTGACTGAGTTGATGGAGATCGCTACGTGATGTAGTCGTGACACACTGACTGAGTTGGTGGAGATCTCTACGTGATGTAGTCGTGACACACTGACTGAGTTGATGGAGATCTCTACGTGATGTAGTCGTGACACACTGACTGAGTTGATGGAGATCTCTACGTGATGTAGTCGTGACACACTGACTGAGTTGGTGGAGATCTCTACGTGATGTAGTCGTGACACACTGACTGAGTTGATGGAGATCGCTACGTGATGTAGTCGTGACACACTGACTGAGTTGATGGAGATCTCTACGTTATGTAGTCTTGACACACTGACTGAGTTGGTGGAGATCTCTACATGATGTAGTCGTGACACACTGACTGAGTTGGTGGAGATCTCTACGTGATGTAGTCGTGACACACTGACTGAGTTGATGGAGATCTCTACGTGATGTAGTCGTGACACACTGACTGAGTTGATGGAGATCGCTACGTGATGTAGTCGTGACACATTGAATGAGTTGATGGAGATCGCTACGTGACGTAGTCGTGATACACTGACTGAGTTGATGGAGATCGCTACGTGATGTAGTCGTGACACACTGACTGAGTTGATGGAGATCGCTACGTGATGTAGTCGTGACACACTGACTGAGTTGGTGGAGATCTCTACGTGATGTAGTCGTGACACACTGACTGAGTTGATGGAGATCGCTACGTGATGTAGTCGTGACACACTGACTAAGTTGATGGAGACCGCTACGTGATGTAGTCGTGACACACTGACTGAGTTGATGGAGACCGCTACGTGATGTAGTCGTGACACACTGAGTTGATTAAGACCGCTACGTGATGTAGTCGTGACACAATGACTGAGTTGATGGAGATCGCTACGTGATGTAGTCGTGACACACTGACTGAGTTGATGGAGATCGCTACATGATGTTGTCGTGACACACTGACTGAGTTGATGGAGACCGCTACGTGATGTAGTCGTGACACAGTGACTGAGTTGATGGAGATCGCTACGTGATGTAGTCGTGACACAACACCCTAAGAGAGTTGTAGAAACACAACACCCCAGATAGTGGTAGAGACACAACACCACAGGGAGTGGTAGAAAGGCAACACATAAGAGAGTGTTAGAAAGACAACACATAAGAGAGTGTTAGAAAGAAAACACCAAGAGAGTGGTAGAAAGACAACACATAAGATAGTGTTAGAAAGACAACACATAAGATAGTGTTAGAAAGACAACACATAAGATAGAGTGGTGAAAAGACAAAACCCCAGATAGTGGTAGAAAGGCAACACATAAGAGAGTGGTAGAAACAGAAAACCCCAGAGAGTGTAGAAAGAAACACATAAGAGTGTGGTAGAAAGACAACACATAAGAGAGTGGTAGAAAGACAACATAAGAGAGAATATGAAAAGAAAACCCCAGATAGTGGTAGAAAGACAACACATAAGATAGAATGTGAAACAGAAAACCCAGATAGTGGTAGAAAGGCAACAGATAAGAGAGAATATGAAACAGAAAACCCAGAGAGTGGTAGAAAGACAACACATAAGAGTGTGTGAAACAGAAACACATAAGAGTGTGGTAGAAAGACAACACATAAGAGAGAATATGAAACAGAAAACCCCAGAGTGTGGTAGAAAGACAACACATAAGAGAGAATAGAAAAGAAAACCCAAGAGTGTGGTAGAAAGACAACACATAAGAGAGAATATGAAACAGAAAACCCCAGAGAGTGGTAGAAAGACAACACATAAGAGAGTGGTAGAAAGACAACACATAAGAGAGTGGTAGAAAGACAACACATAAGAGAGTGGTAGAAAGACAACACATAAGAGAGAATATGAAACAGAAAACCTCAGAGAGTCCCAGAAGCTGAAGTGCTATAGCCTCCCGTCCAGTAGACATCCCCGGGACGATGTTTGCTCTTCCATATCTGGCCACTTGTAAAGTGGCGACATTACTTTTCTGTCATCGATCTCTCCAGCCGATAATGTCGGCCTTCCTGAGAACAGCTGCTAACTGGAAAGTGTTGAGTGGGTCACAACTTCCACGTCAACCAGCGATCCACTCAACAACACAGAAATGTTTCCTCAACTCTTGTCTATTTATTTTATATCTCAAAGTTGTATCTCTCTATCAACCCTTCCTTCCCTATTTGGTAGTTATTTTTCTTTCCTTTAGAGAAATAACGATAGTCAAGACAACACAGAGAACATTCGAGGCAGCTGAGATGTGGTTTATCACAAAAATGCTACGAATTCTATGGATAGCAAAAATTACAAATGAAGAATGTTTAACACGAGCTGGAGAAACCAGAAATATCAAAATCATACGGAAGAGACAATCTACATTAATGGGCATGTTGTGCGGAGAGAAGGCATTGAGAATAGTAAAACAACAGGCAGAATGAATAGAAAGAAGACATTGAGAATAGTAAAACAATAGGTGGAATGAATAGAAAGAAAGCATTGAGAATAGTAAAACAACAGGCAGAATGAATAGAAAGAAGACATTGAGAATAGTAAAACAACAGGCAGAATGAATAGAAAGAAGACATTGAGAATAGTAAAACAACAGGCAGAATGAATAGAAAGAATGCATTGAGAATAGTAAAACAACAGGCAGAATGAATAGAAAGAAGGCATTGAGAATAGTAAAACAACAGGCAGAATGAATAGAAAAAAGGCATTGAGAATAGTTTAAACAACAGGCAGAATGAATAGAAAGAAGACATTGAGAATAGTAAAAGAACAGGCAGAATGAATAGAAAGAAGACATTGAGAATAGTAAAACAACAGGCAGAATGAATAGATAGAAGGCATTGAGAATAGTAAAACAACAGGCAGAATGAATAGAAAGAAGACATTGAGAATAGTAAAACAACAGGCAGAATGAATAGAAAGAAGACATTGAGAATAGTAAAACAACAGGCAGAATGAATAGAAAGAAGGCATTGAGAATAGTAAAACAACAGGCAGAATGAATAGAAAGAAGACATTGAGAATAGTAAAACAACAGGCAGAATGAATAGAAAAAAGGCATTGAGAATAGTAAAACAACAGGCAGAATGAATAGAAAGAAGACATTGAGAATAGTAAAAAACAACATGCAGAATGAATAGAAAGAATGCATTGAGAATAGTAAAACAACAGGCAGAATGAATAGAAAGAAGGCATTGAGAATAGTAAAACAACAGGCAGAATGAATAGAAAGAAGGCATTGAGAATAGTAAAACAACAGGCAGAATGAATAGAAAGAAGACATTGAGAATAGTAAAACAACAGGCAGAATGAATAGAAAGAAGGCATTGAGAATAGTAAAACAACAGGCAGAATGAATAGAAAAAAGGCATTGAGAATAGTTTAAACAACAGGCAGAATGAATAGAAAGAAGACATTGAGAATAGTAAAAGAACAGGCAGAATGAATAGAAAGAAGACATTGAGAATAGTAAAACAACAGGCAGAATGAATAGATAGAAGGCATTGAGAATAGTAAAACAACAGGCAGAATGAATAGAAAGAAGACATTGAGAATAGTAAAACAACAGGCAGAATGAATAGAAAGAAGACATTGAGAATAGTAAAACAACAGGCAGAATGAATAGAAAGAAGGCATTGAGAATAGTAAAACAACAGGCAGAATGAATAGAAAGAAGACATTGAGAATAGTAAAACAACAGGCAGAATGAATAGAAAGAAGGCATTGAGAATAGTAAAACAACAGGCAGAATGAATAGAAAGAAGACATTGAGAATAGTAAAACAACATGCAGAATGAATAGAAAGAATGCATTGAGAATAGTAAAACAACAGGCAGAATGAATAGAAAGAAGGCATTGAGAATAGTAAAACAACAGGCAGAATGAATAGAAAGAAGAACAGAGGAAAACAAAAAGAAAAATGATTGAACAGTTTATCGAAATTGAACAATAAAAGATCAACAACTGAAATGATGACGGAATGAAGAGATGTTGATCGCCTACGCCAGCCGGCATTGCACCTCATGATGATGATGCTGATGCTGATGATGCTGATAGAAATAATTCCACTGCTGACATTAGAACAAGAAACACCACCACGAACATCATCAAGACAGCAGCCATTACGCTACCACACCTTGTCTATTCGCCACCATATACACCAAGCTCAACACCACGACTACCACAATCACCACAGAGATCACCACAATCACAACAGAGATTACCACAATCACAACAGAGATTACCACAGAGATCACCACAATCACAACAGAGATTACCACTGAGATCACCATAATCACCACAGAGATCACCGCAGTCATTACAGAGATCACCACAATCACAACAGAGATCACCGCAATCAATACAGAGATCACCACAATCACAAGAGAGATTACCACAGAGATCACCATAATCACAACAGAGATTACCACAGAGATCACCACAATCACAACAGAGATTACCACTAAGATCACCACAATCACAACAGAGATTACCACAGAGATCACAACAATCACAACAGAGATTACCACAGAGATCACAACAATCACAACAGAGATTACCACAGAGATCACAACAATTACAACAGAGATTACCACAGAGATCACCACAATCACAACAGATATTACCACAGAGATCACCACAATCACAACAGAGATCACCACAATCACAACAGATATTACCACAGAGATCACAACAATCACAACAGAGATTACCACAGAGATCACCACAATCACAATAGAGATCACCACTGAGATCACAACAATCACCACAGAGATCACCACAATCACCACAGAGATCACCAAATTTACAACAGAGATTACCACAATCACAACAGAGATCACCACAGAGATTACCACAATCGCAACAGAAATTACTGCAGAGATCACCGCAATCACAACAGAAATTACCGCAGAGATCACCACAATCATAACAGAGATCACCACAATCACAATGGAGATCACCACAATCACAACAGAAATTACCACACAGATCACCACAATCATAACAGAAATTACCACACAGATCACCACAATCATAACAGAAATTACCACACAGATCACCACAATCATAACAGAAATTACCACATAAATCACCACAATGACAACATAGATCATCACAATCAGAACAGAGATTACCACAGAGATCACCACAATCACAACATATATCACCACAATCGCCACAGAGATCACCACAACCACAACAGAGATTACCACAGAGATCTCCACAATCACAACATATATCACCACAATCGCCACAGAGATCACCACAGTGACAATAGAGATCATCACAGTCACAATAGACATCACCACAGTCACAATAGACATCACCACCATCACCACAGAGATTATCATCATCACCACAGAGATCACCACCATCACCATAAATAACAGAGATCGCCACAAATATCACCACAATCGCCACAGAGATCACCACAGTCACAATAGAGATCCCCTCCATCACCACAAAGCTCACCACCTTCACCACAGAGACCAACATCACCACCAGAGAGATCACCAACATCACCACAGAGGTCACCATCGTCACCACCACAGAGACCACCACCATCACCACAGAGATCACCAACATCACCACAGAGGTCACCATCATCACCACCACAGAGATCTCCATCATCACCATAGAGGTACCCTCATCACCACAGAGATCACCACCATCACCACAGCAATCACAATAATCACCACAGAGGTCACCATCATCACCACAGAGGTCACGATAATCATCATAGACGTCACCATAATCACCACAGAGGTCAACATCATCACCACAGACGTCACCATAATCACCACAGAGGTCAACATCATCACCACAGAGGTCAACATCATCACCACAGAGGTCAACATCATCACCACAGAGGTCACCATCATCACCACAGAGAGCAACATCATCACCACAGACGTCACCATAATCACCACAGAGGTCAACATCATCACCACAGAGGTCAACATCATCACCACAGAGGTCAACATCATCACCACAGACGTCACCATAATCACCACAGAGGTCAACATCATCACCACAGAGGTCAACATCATCACCAATAGAGGTCATCATCAGCATCAAAACCATCTATTTTCGCATTCACAACCACCACCATCACAACTATCTCCATCACAACCACCACCATCACAACTATCTCCATCACAACCACCACCATCACAACCATCACCATCACAACTATCTCCATCACATCTATCTCCATCACAACCACCACCATCACAACTATCTCCATCACAACCACCACCATCACAACCACCACCATCACAACTATCTCCATCACAACCACCACCATCACAACCACCACCATCACAACCACCACCATCACAACTATCTCCATCACAACCACCACTATTAAAACCACCAGCATCACAACTATCTCCATCACATCAATCACCATCACAACCACCACCATCACAATTATCTCCATCACAACCACCACCATCACAACCACCACCATCACAACTATCTCCATCACAACAACCACCATCACAACCACCACCATCAGAACCACCACCATCACAACCATCACCATCACAACTATCTCCATCACAACCACCACCATCTTATCCACCACCATCACAACTATCTCCATCACAACCACCACCATCACAACCACCACCATCACAACCACCACCATCACAACTATCACCATCACAACTACCACCATCACAACCACCACCATCACAATCACCACCATCACAATTATCTCCATCACAACTACCACCATCACAACAACCACCATCACAACCACCACCATCACAACTATCTCCATCACAACCACCACCATCACAACCACCACCATCACAACTATCTCCATCACAACCACCACCATCACAACCACCACCATCACAACTATCTCCATCACAACCACCACCATCACAACCACCACCATCACAACCACCACCATCACAACTATCTCCATCACAACCACCACTATCACAACCACCACCATCACAACTATCTCCATCACAACAACCACCATCACAACCACCACCATCACAACTATCTCCATCACAACCACCACCATCACAACTATCTCCATCACAACAACCACCATCACAACCACCACCATCACAACCATCACCATCACAACTATCTCCATCACAACCACCACCATCTTATCCATCAACCTCACAACTATCTCCATCACAACCACCACCATCACAACCACTACCATCACAACTATCACCATCACAACTACCACCATCTCAAACACCACCATCACAATCACCACCATCACAACTATCTCCATCAAAACTACCACCATCACAACAACCACCATCACAACCACCACCATCACAACTATCTCCATCACAACCACCACCATCACAACCACCACCATCACAACTATCTCCATCACAACCACCACCATCACAACTATCTCCATCACAACCACCACCATCACAACTATCTCCATCACAACTATCTCCATCACAACCACAACCATCACAACTATCTCCATCACAACCACCACCATCACAAACACCACCATCACAACTATCTCCATCACAACCACCACCGTCACAACCACCACCATCACAACTATCTCCATCACAACCACCACCATCACAACCACCACCATCACAACCACCACCATCACAACTATCTCCATCACAACTACCACCATCACAACCACCACCATCACAACCACCACCATCACAACTATCTCCATCACAATTATCTCCATCACAACCACCACCATCACAATCACCACCATCACAACCACCACCATCACAACTATCTCCATCACAACCACCACCATCACAATCACCACCATCACAACTATCTCCACCACAATCACCACCATCACAACCACCACCATCATAACTATCTCCACCACAATCACCACCATCACACCCACCACCATCACAACTATCTCCATCTCAACCACCACCATCACAACCACCACCATCACAACCATCACAACCACCACCAACACAAACATAAATATCATAACCACCTGAAGCACTTCGATCACAACCATCACAACCACCACCAACACAATCACCGCCCTCACAACCACCGCATCACAACCAACACCAACACAACCACAACCATCACAACCATCACAACCACCACCATCACAAACATAAATATCACAACCACCACCATCACAAACATAAATATCACAACCACCGCCATCACAAACATAAATATCACAACCACCACCATCACAAACATAAATATCACAACCACCACCAACACAACCACCACCCTCACAACCACCGCATCACAACCACAACCATCACAACCACCACCAACACAACCACAACCATCACAAACACCACCAACACAACCACCACCAACACAACCACAACCATCACAACCACCACCAACACAACCACCACCAACACAACCACAACCATCACAACCACCACCAACGCAACCACAACCATCACAACCACAACCATCACAACCACCACCAACACAACCACAACCATCACAACCACAACAATCACAACCACCACCAACACAACCACCACCAACACAACCACAACCATCACAACCACCACCAACACAACCACAACCATCACAACCACAACCATCACAACCACCACCAACACAACCACAACCATCACAACCACAACCATCACAACCACCACCAACACAACCACAACCATCACAACCACCACCATCACAAACATAAATATCACAACCACCACCATCACAAACATAAATATCACAACCACCACCATCACAAACATAAATATCACAACCACCACCATCACAAACATAAATAACACAACCACCACCATCACAAACATAAATATCACAACCACCACCATCACAAACACAAATATCACAACCACCTGAAGCACTTCGATCACAACCATCCACCAACATGCCCCATCACCTCCGTTATCAAAACAAACAAAAGTGTTCACCATCGACAAAACCAAACTGACAGAAGAATCCAAGGTGTAGGCCTCGTTAAACCCTCCAGAGTGGCGGTGGTGAATCCCCAGTAATGGCTGTCTATTTAGGTTTCATTTGGCGGCTAATGTTTGCTGGTGTCCAACTAAGAGTCCTTAGTCTATTTGTCCAGAAACAGAACGGCGTGTATCCGAGTCGTTTATCTCTTCTCTCTGTTTAGTGGGAACATTGACTTTAGTCAGCAAATAGTGTCTGCTTATTGCTAGACGTCGGGGATCACAGTTTTACCGGCTACAAATACCTCGTCGGTAATCAGACGTAACATTTGAGTCAATTTGTTGAGGTTACACTGTCCATGATGGTAACTGGGCACTTCCAGCAAACTCGGCAATCAACTCGAGAGTAGTTCTATGTCTTCCTCAAAGCTATCAATATTTCTCAATTGGTCGAAACTGGTCTTGTATTTTGTCTGCTGACTCTCATGTGTTTGCTCTTTTATATGTTGACTAAGATTACTTATTTTAAATTTACTGTTGTTATTTGTAGATTAATATTACAATATGTACTGTTCTCTTCGTTGACTAGGATCTGCATTCACTGTTTCCTGGCTCAGCTGTTTCCGTGTGGCTCCCCCACTGCGACGGGAGACAGGAGTAAAGAACCACAGTTACCTGCCACGCATGTTGCAAGATGTGACTAAGGAGGTTTGGAATCGTCGTCTGTGCAGTCGAGTAGTACGTGCACGGAGCAACTTTCTCAACAGAATTTGCGGATGTATTTTGGGAAATGCTGTGACATGTGATGGAGCGGATATGGGGAATTGCAATGAAACTGGTTCGATAGATAGAACAGAAAAAAATAGAACAGAAAAGAATAGAACATTACATAATAGAATCTATCAGAACTAAAATTCATTTTTAAAAAAATGCTTACTGTTGTCTAGGTCGATTGAAATCCATCTTGTCCGCGCTGCCCAGTTGCCTGTGTTCCAGTGGCCTGTATCGTCTCATTAGTTTGGTTACATATTATCGATGTCTAGATTGCCCTTTGTCGACCGTCTCTCTGTTCTCTCATTGCATTATTTCTGCATTTTCTCAGCCGCCAGTCACGTGATAGTCCTTCCTATCTCTGACGTCACTGTTCGAACTGACCTACTTTCATCTGCCCAACCTATTCGCACACTGACGTTTGTGAGCTAGGCTTGCTGTTACCAAATCTAGATTGACGGGAAACAGCCTGAGAGATGCGATCAGAAAAGAAGAACTGAGAAAAATGCTAGGAATAATCCACGCCGTAGAATAAACAGCAGATAAAATGGATTGTCCATATGATATGGCAGAAAGAGGAAAACACAACGAGCCTTCAATAAACGTTGTGAGAACACCAGACCCAAATGCCGACCACGAAATAGATGGATTGACGGAATATTAGAAACACTAGGAAACATAACAGCAGGAGAGGCCAACAAAGAAGCAATAGACCGCGAATTATATCTCCCCTCGACGCTGAAAGGCACAGAGAAGGACTATAAGATGCTCTGTGGGTTTTGTTGATGTCTTACCTAAGGAAGTCCTCTGACAGCAACACCGGAACTGCTTCTTGTGGTGAACTTGAGCTCCGTAAAGCTATTGGCATTCATTAACTCACGTGTTCTCGTCGACAGACATCAACCCCCGGGCAGTCAGCACGCGCATTGTCGGAGGCATCTGGTGGTTCTTCACACTCATCATCATCTCGTCCTACACAGCCAACCTGGCGGCCTTCCTGACAGTGGAGAGGATGGTGTCGCCCATTGAGAGCGCCGAGGCCTTGTCCAGGCAGACAGAGATCGAGTACGGTACTCGGGTCAGCTCTTCCACCCTGTCTTTCTTCATGGTAAGTACTTACCCACACCCGATCTCTATCAGCACCCTTGATGGTAAGTACTTACTCACACCCGATCTCTATCAGCACCCCTGATAGTAAGTACTTACCCACACCCGATCTCTATCAGCACCCCTGATGGTAAGTACTTACTCACACCCGATCTCTATCAGCACCCCTGATAGTAAGTACTTACCCACACCCGATCTCTATCAGCACCCCTGATGGTAAGTACTTACCCACACCCGATCTCTATCAGCACCCATGATAGTAAGTACTTACCCACACTCGATCTCTATCAGCACCCCTGATGGTAAGTACTTACCCACACCCGATCTCTATCAGCACCCCTGATAGTAAGTACTTACCCACACCCGATCTCTATCAGCACCCTTGATGGTAAGTACTTACCCACACCCGATCTCTATCAGCACCCCTGATAGTAAGTACTTACCCACACTCGATCTCTATCAGCACCCCTGATGGTAAGTACTTACCCACACTCGATCTCTATCAGCACCCCTGATGGTAAGTACTTACCCACACCCGATCTCTATCAGCACCCCTGATGGTAAGTACTTACCCACACTCGATCTCTATCAGCACCCCTGATGGTAAGTACTTACCCACACCCGATCTCTATCAGCACCCATGATGGTAAGTACTCCACTGTTGGGAACTTCCCCGGTGAAGCGGAGTCCATGCATGTGATCTGAAATCCTCTACAGTGTGCGTGATAGTGTGTTCTGTGTTGATTGCAAAATACGTCATCATCGGAATACCGGCCAATATGACGGTTAGGCGGCAGGAACTTTTAATTGCTGTGTCTGAAAAGTGTTCCTTGTTGCAGTTTTCCCATATTGAAGTCCGGCTTGCTGCAGGAGCTACTGAGTTAAGTGCTCTATGCACACCGTGAGCTGTGTGTTTCATCCGTTTTGATCATGTTTCGATATTCCAATTGTTTACGATGAATGCTGATATCGTATGACAGGGAACAGTTGGCCGTGTTCACTTTCTATGCGGTTTCGCCTTATGTCTTTTGGCGTGTGCTGAGACTGCTATAATGGGGACAACAGCCACCGTTCTTTGTTTGGGAGATGAGATATTAATTCGGATGATTCCACTGGCACGGGCGGTTGAGCAATTATGGATTTTAATTCGTTTGCAGTGATACCGGGGCCTTCCATAACCAAACCCGATCTCTATCAGCACCCATGATGGTAAGTACTTACCCACACCCGATCTCCATCAGCACCCTTGATGGTAAGTACTTACCCACACCCGATCTCTATCAGCACCCTTGATGGTAAGTACTTACCCACACCCGATCTCTATCAGCACCCATGGTAAGTACTTACCCACACCCGATCTCTATCAGCACCCTTGATGGTTATTACTTACCCACACCCGATCTTTATCAGTACCCATTGTAAGTACTTACCCACACCCGATCTCTATCAGCACCCTTGATGGTAAGTACTTACCCACACCCGATCTCCATCAGCACCCATGGTAATTACTTACCCACACTCGATCTCTATCAGCACCCTTCATGGTAAGTACTTACCCACACTCGATCTCTATCAGCACCCCTGATGGTATGTACTTACCCACACTCGATCTGTATCAGCACTCCTCATGGTGAGTTATGGTTATAGTTATGGAAGGCCCCGGTATCACTACAAACGCATTAAAAATCATAATTGCTCAACCGTCCGTGCCAGTGGAATCATCCGAATTACTAACTCATCTCCAAAACAAAGAAAGTTAGCTGTAGTCCACAACATAGCAGTCTTAGCACATGCCAAATGACATAAGGCGAAACCGCACAGAAAGTAAACACAGCCAACTGTTCCGTGTCATACGATATCAGCATTCATCGTAAACCATTGGAATATCGAAACATGATCAACACGGATGATACACACAGCTCACGGTGTGCACAGAGCACTTAACTCAGTAGCTCCTGCAGCAAGCCGGACTTGGAATATGAGGAAACTGCAACAAGGAACACTTTTCAGACACAACAATTAAAAGTTCCTGACGCCTAACCGTCATATTGACCGGTATTCCAACGATGACGTATATTGAACTGCAATCAACACAGAACACACTATCACGCACACTGTAGAGGATTTCAGATCACATGCATGGACTCCGCTTCACCGGGGAAGTTCCCAACAGTGGAACTTTTTATCTATACACTGATCTGCATTGGAGAGATAGAATTAACCATCTTTCCGGCACAAAAAAACGTAACAGTGGACGTTGACGCAAATATAACCGCGCCATCTTGAAACCGGAAGTCTCATGGTGAGTACTTACCCACACTCGATCTCTATCAGCACCCCTCATGGTAAGTATTTACCCACACCCGATCTGAATCAGCACCCCTCATGGTAAGTACTTACTCATGTTTATACTTGATCTATCAATGAGTACTTGTCATGTTTGCCCATTTCATTTTTATGCGAGCATGTATCATATTCTCCACTCTCAGTATATCTTAGCATTTAACATCTTCACAATGGGCCAACACCTAACATCTCCACACTGAGTCAACATTCCACAACTCCACAATGGGCCAACACCTCACATCTCCACACTGAGTCAACATTCCACAACTCCACAATGGGCCAACACCTCACATCTCCACACTGAGTCCACATTCCACAACTCCACAATGGACCAACACCTCACATCTCCACACTGAGTCAACACTCCACATCTCCACAATGGGCCAACACCGCACATCTCCATACTGAGTCAACACTCCACATCTCCACAATGGGCCAACACCTCACATCTCCACACTGAGTCAACACTCCACATCTTCACAATGGGCCAACACCTCACATCTCCACACTGAGTCAACACTCCACATCTCCACTCTCTCTGTTCTCCGCATATGTGGTGGACGCGATTTCTCTGACAACACAAGACGTGACACTATCTGCTCTCCCATGTCAACGAGCTTCACCTTGGTTGACTACACCACTTGTGTTCTTGAATCAGCTACTCACAGCGTATGATGATCACATGAATGATATTGCTACAACTGGGTGGAGATCATATTACTGGCATCACTACAATTGGGTGGAGATCATATTACTGGCATCACTACAACTGGGTGGTCATCAGATTAATTGTGTTGGTACAGCTCTGGTGGTGATCAGATTAATTGTGTTGGTACAGCTCTGGTGGTGATCAGATTAATTGTGTTGGTACAGCTCTGGTGGTGATCAGATTAATTGTGTTGGTACAGCTCTGGTGGTGATCAGATTAATTGTGTTGGTACAGCTCTGGTGGTGATCAGATTAATTGTGTTGGTACAGCTTTGGTGGTGATCAGATTAATTGTGTTGGTACAGCTCTGGTGGTGATCAGATTAATTGTGTTCGTACAACTCTGGTGGTGATCATATTAATTGTGGTGGTGCAACTCTGATGGTTATCAGTTTAATTGTGTTGGTACAACTCTGATGGTGATCAGATTGTGTTGGTACAGCTCTGGTGGTGATCAGATTGTGTTGGTACAACTCTAGTGGTGATCAGATTGCGTTGGTACAACTCTGGTGGTGATCATATTGTGTTGTTACAACTCTGATGGTGATCATATTATTGGTTATTGGTTATTGGTTATGGAAGGCCTCGGTATCACAGCAAACGAATTAAAATCCATAATTGCTCAACCGCCCGTGCCAGTGGAATCATCCGAATTACTAACTCATCTCCCAAACAAAGAAAGGTAACTGTAGTCCCCATCGTAGCAGTCTCAGCACACGCCAAAAGACATAAGGCGAAATCGCGCAGAAAGTGAACACAGCCAACTGTTCCCTGTCATACGATATCATCAGTCATCGTAAACACGCGGGATATCGAAGCAGGATCAAAACGGATGAGACACACAGCTCACGGTGTGCACAGAGCACTTAACTCAGTAGCTCCTGCAACAAGCCGGACTTGGAATATGAGGAAACTGCAAGAAGGAACACTTTTCAGACATAGCCTTCAATGGTTCCTGCCGCCTATCCACCATATACCATGGGAGTTCACGTCCTCCCGAAAATGATGATCGTCATAGCACTTGATGATGTTAGGCCGTCATTGATGACTCCAATTCCAAACATATAGACACACAGTGGTGGTAAGTTATCATTTCCAATCCAACAGAAGCCACATGACCTGTAGTTCGTAAAACCACAGAGAGAATATGATTTTGTGACCTTCACTGATTCACTCTTAGATGTGAATGTGTAGTTTACACAAGAGGAGAAGTTTTTAACTACAGTGATCCCATTTAAGGCAATTCTGGGATAGCAAGGCAAGTCTCCTTTATAGCAGCAGAACTTGATGTTCTCTGCTCCCTTCTTGTAGCTGCTGCCACACGATTCTGATGTCTCATTAACTTGGACATCATTCAAGAACAATGTCAGATTAACATTCCATAGATATGGCTCTGCTGATGAAATGCTTGGTGCAACAGTTGTATCAATCATACTGGAGGCTCCTGGTCTGTGGTCATTAATATCACAAACGGCACATGATGTTGTTATATTCAGTATTTCTTTCTGGGGTGTAAATATGTGGCACACACATGGAGAGTGGTTTGTGGTCACAGTAATCCCATTAAAGGCAATTCTAGGGTAGCATGGCATAGCTGTTTCAGAACAGCACAATCCTGTGATGTTTTCTGTGTTTCCTATAAAGCTGCTGGTGCTACACAATACTGACCAATTAAAGGTGTGGACATTATTCACTTGCAATGACAAAACTGCTTTGTTTACATCATAAACCTCTGGAAGCGAATCATTTATGGGACTAATAGTACAATTTATTCTTCCATCGGGGATATCTTCATTGAGTACCCAAAAAAAGGTCTTTGGTTAAAAAGCACATATGCTTTTGAGTTAAACACAAAATGAGCCCACTTCATAGATTCAAAATGATCCTTGCCAATGCCATCCGTTTGCACAAGTTAGGTCCTTAGCTACCAAGGTCACAAACGTCTGAAACGAAGCCATCGAATTAACGACTTTATCTACAGCGAAGGTTAACGAACTGTGAACAAACATTTATGTTCAAACCCTTGAAAACATTTTCAAAAATCTACCAACTCGCTGCAATAACATATATCGTGTTGTTCAATGTAAACATTGCTTAGTCCATAGCTCGAATATAAATAAGCTGCCATTTTGGTGCGTCCCATTGTTATAGTGTGACTCAGTCATGGGCGATAATGGAAGAATAAAAGAATATGACGATAGACAGAAGAATAAAAGAATGATGCGATGACGATGTGAGGTAGGATAGTTTTAGGCGGCGTAGAAAAGACAATCTTCAGAGGATTAGCAAGGAGACGTTAAGTCTACCCAACTCAGTCGCTGAGTCGTAATCAACTTTAAGATTACAGGTAAAAGGCGCACAGATGTCCAGTCTGAAGCTTGTAAGTTATGTAACGCGACGAAGGGGCGATAAGCTCCAGTCGCGCAGGTGTGGACACGGAGTAGAGTAGCACTAAGACTAGACCGGAAACTCTTATATCGGCGGACGCCTTGAAGTCCAGAGAAGACCTGAGATGAAAGCGGACAATTAAACTGCCCCGCGTAAACAAAGGGCCAAGGGAGGAGTTATGTTGTAGGTTTTTAGTTGTGGGAAAAGGTTTGAGAAGATTGACAGGTTGTCGATTAAAGTAATAAACTATGGACATGGTCAAGAAAGGCGGAGTTAAGAAGTAGTGACGGTCAACAGACGTAGGTTAGGCCGTATCAGTGGTCGGGGGGTGTGGTCACCGGGGACTTAACGCCGAGACCCTGGGAACTAGAGATGCGCAGAATGCTTTGGGAAGGGGCAGTAGCTAGAGGACACTAAGAAGCCAGGGCTTGACTGAAACGGACGGTCGGCAAGACTCAGAGACATTCAGCTACAGTCGGCCAGACTCAGTGAGACTTTACTGAACTTGAAACAAGAACACGACAAGAACTTAAGTTGGACTTATACAATTGAAATAATTCGTTTAGAGGATTGGTGATACGTATTGGACTTAGATGTATAATAGTTGAAGGAAGTCCAACTGTGTAACTATGAGTCGAGTCAAGATACTAGTTCCTCAGAACTATCAGATAGAGACATGCAGATATTAACAAAGAACACTATACGGTCACAAAAGTTATTTGACAATTCATCATCGCCGATAGGCTATGTCAAATAACGACATTTTGTAAAACCACACACATGAAGTCACTAATAAAAACGGTGTTTATACTTGTTCAAAAAAGGATGATGAGTTATATGTGTGTGTCAATGAAAGAACAAGTAGTAAGTAAGTTAGAAGGAAGTTTGAAGAAGCCCTGCAACACCATGACGTCATCCTGGTGATCATATTGTGTTGGTACAGCTCTGGTGGTGATCAGATTGTGTTGGTACAACTCTGGTGGTGATCATATTGTGTTGGTACAGCTCTGGTGGTGATCATATTGTGTTGGTACAACTCTGGTGGTGATAAGATTGTGTTAGTACAGCTCTGGTGGTGATCATATTGTGTTGGTACAACTCTGGTGGTGCTCAGATTGTGTTGGTACAACTCTGATGAATGGAATGAGTTTGGGAATCCTAACATTGGAGCTACTATTATTATTAGTTCAGTTCTGGCACTGGGTATCTTGATAATGGAGATTAGAAAGGCATGAACCAACACAGTCACATACAGGGGAGTGTAGACGACGGTCTAGAGAAGAGGTGCCACAGATTGATACAAAGTAGATTAGGCCGACAGTCTAGAGAAGAGGTGTCACAGATTGATACAAAGTAGATTAGGCCGACGGTCTAGAGAAGAGGTCTCACAGATTGATACAAAATAGATTAGGCCGACGGTCTAGAGAAGACGTGTCACAGGATGATAGAAAGGAGATTAGCCGAAGACTTACAAATGAGGAATCACAGGATGATACAATAAAGATTAGGCGAAGCTTAGAGAATAGGAGTCACAGGTTGGTGCAAAGGAGACTAGACCAACGGTTTAGAGAAGAGGTATCACAAGTTGGTACAAAGTAGATTAGACCGATAATCTAGCACAAATATCAACGTCCATTTTCCAAGTGGTGTAGATTTGCTTGCATCCACTCTTGCGCTAACCTCTGACCCGTAAGTTGATGTCTGTGACATAAAACTGCTGATTCCCTTATCGTGGTTCACACAGAAAGTATTCCTGGAAGATTTACCGCAGTTTTACAGCACTGCCCGTCACCGGCATTATTTCCTCGTGCCTGATTGCCCACTGATCCGGGCCGTGGCCCGCCCGTCTGCCCGTCAAATGCGATTTCACAGGCCCAATGTCTGGCGCTAGGATATCGACAGCGACTAGCCTGGACATACACTGACAGATGCTGGCGATAAAGCACGCTTTCTTTACACAAATCTTTTCCTGAAAGAAATTCTTCAAATTCTGGACAAATCCAGTGTTTTAGCTCAAAGCTGAGTAGACCCGAGTCAGAGCAATGGAGGAAGTACCGTCCGTTCAGAAATTCTTGCCAAAACTCAAAATCTACGTTATCGATAACTGTGGAATTTTTCATGAAAACTTATCTTTGTCCCAGGCTTTCGTAGAATATGTGTTTCTATGAACAAAGTGATCGATGACTTTGCTGATGTCACGATTGTGAGAAAACACACAAGAAGGGCTGGGAGTTCAAGGTTTTACAGTAAATCTCCTCAATGACGAGCACACTGTTACAAGTGATCAAACAATCCTGTCTCAAAGCGGATGTCAGGACCGAAAACGGCGAGTGACTTTCTCGGCACCCTGTTGGGCACGTTCAGTGGAGTTAGCTCCCATAGTCAAGGTGCACCCCAAAACACAGTTTATGAGCACTCTAACGCTTCTAGATCACGTGTGGTCAATCATCACAGAGAGTCACTGTCATTCTGTGCAGACATATAGCGGTAAATCATCACAGAGAGTCACTGTCATTCTGTGCAGACATATGGTGGTCAATCATCACAGAGAGTCACTGTCATTCTGTGCAGACATATGGTGGTCAATCATCACAGAGAGTCACTGTCATTCTGTGCAGACATATGGTGGTCAATCATCACAGAGTCACTGTCATTCTGTGCAGACATATGGTGGTCAATCATCACAGAGAGTCACTGTCATTCTGTGCAGACATATGGTGGTCAATCACAACATCCAGGAACCAGAACACAGCACACAGAACACAGCACACAGAACACAGCAAGCGCTGGCTGGAGACATCTTTGATCTCATGGACTTTCAACTCAAATGTTACAGCCAATTAAGTGGATGATTTTGAAAACTGGATGATTTTGCAAAGTGGCTGATTTTGAGAAAGATGTTATTAGACGTGAGATTTTGAAAATGTTTCAGACAAATCAGCTTGTTACTCTCCGCAGACTAAAACTGCAGTCAGAAATGAAATGCCAAACATAACTTTTAAAACCTTCTCTGCGCAAAGTGACAAGATCCGATGGTTTCACAAAATCTGCAGGAAGATTGTGACGAGCCACGATTGCTAATCAGATTAAACAGGCTACTTGAGGTAGATCTCACACGGAAGGATGGAAGGCTACGGCGTCCTGTGTTTGCACGAAACGTGGATTAATGCTCAACATAGCTTTGAGAAAGAATGGCAATCACGTGACAGATAGAAGAAAAGGGAAATACCCAGCTGCAAAGGACAGGCCCATTATAATAGGCGCATGGGGGCAGCAGAAGATGGACTTGTCCATCAAGGCAGAGCTTCTTTTACAAGACAAGTCAACAGACAGTTGGGACTACCACTCTGACACGAGTGGACACATTTTCAGAGATTGGATAGAGGACACCATTCTGTCCACCCTAGAACGACCGTCATGCTAGTAATGGACAATGTGTCCTACCATAATGTTGTAGAGGAGCAAGACAAAGATCCGACTTCATCAAACACAAAACGTGGCTTACACAGAAAAATGTTTCCCTTCAGCCCCAGCAGTTGAGATCAAAGTTCTTGCAGTTTCAGAAACAAGTAAAGAAGCCACATAATTTTTTTTGATTAACAAAATACCACCGTCCTGGCTAGAACAAAATGTGGTGAAAACACCGTCCTGACTAGAACAAAATGTAGTGAAACCACCGTCCTGGCTAGAAAAAAATGTGGTGACAATACCGTTCTGACTAAGAATGAGAAAGTTTAGTCAGCGTCCATCCTGACTGTGGACTTTAAGAATTGGAGTCAGTATCTGACTGTGAATTAAAGAACTGAAATCAGTATCACACTGTGAGTTTAAGAACTGGAGTCAGTATCTGACTGTGAATTAAAGAACTGAAATCAGTATCACACTGTGAAGTTAAGAACTCCAAGTCAGTATCTAACTGTGAATTAAAGGACTGGAATCAGTATCTGACTGTGAATTAAAGGACTGGAATCAGTATCTGACTGTGAATATAAGAAATGGAATCAGTATCTAACTGTGAATTAAAGAACTGGAATCAGTATCTGACTGTGAAGTTAAGAACTCCCAGTCAGTATCTGACTGTGAATTAAAAGACTGGAATCAGTATCTGACTGTGAATTAAAAGACTGGAATCAGTATATGACTGTGAATATAAGAAATGGAGTCAGTATCTGACTGTGAATTGAAGAAATTGAGGTAGTATATGACTGTGAATTAAAGAACTGTAATAAGTATCTGACTGTGAAGTTAAGAACTCCCAGTCAGTATCTGACTGTGAATTAAAAGACTGGAATCAGTATCTGACTGTGAATTAAAAGACTGGAATCAGTATCTGACTGTGAATATAAGAAATGGAGTCAGTATCTATCTGTGAATTAAAGAACTGGAATCAGTATCTGACTGTGAAGTTAAGAACTCCCAGTCAGTATCTGACTGTGAATTAAAAGACTGGAATCAGTATCTGACTGTGAATTAAAGGACTGGAATCAGTATCTGACTGTGAATATAAGAAATGGAATCAGTATCTAACTGTGAATTAAAGAACTGGAATCAGTATCTGACTGTGAAGTTAAGAACTCCCAGTCAGTATCTGACTGTGAATTAAAAGACTGGAATCAGTATCTGACTGTGAATTAAAAGACTGGAATCAGTATATGACTGTGAATATAAGAAATGGAGTCAGTATCTGACTGTGAATTGAAGAAATTGAGGTAGTATCTGACTGTGAATTAAAGAACTGTAATAAGTATCTGACTGTGAAGTTAAGAACTCCCAGTCAGTATCTGACTGTGAATTAAAAGACTGGAATCAGTATCTGACTGTGAATTAAAAGACTGGAATCAGTATCTGACTGTGAATATAAGAAATGGAGTCAGTATCTATCTGTGAATTAAAGAACTGGAATCAGTATCTGACTGTGAAGTTAAGAACTCCCAGTCAGTATCTGACTGTGAATTAAAAGACTGGAATCAGTATCTGACTGTGAATTAAAAGACTGGAATCAGTATCTGACTGTGAATATAAGAAATGGAGTCAGTATGTATCTGTGAATTAAAGAACTGGAATCAGTATCTGACTGTGAAGTTAAGAACCCCCAGTCAGTATCTGACTGTGAATTAAAAGACTGGAATCAGTATCTGACTGTGAATTAAAAGACTGGAATCAGTATATGACTGTGAATATAAGAAATGGAGTCAGTATCTGACTGTGAATTTAAGAAATGGAGTCAGTATCTGACTGTGAATTTAGGAAATGAGTCAGTATCTAACTGTGAATTTAAGAAATGGAGTCAGTATCTGACTGTGAATATAAGAAATGGAGTCAGTATCTGACTGTGAATATAAGAAATGGAGTCAGTATCTGACTATGAATTTAAGAAATGAGTCAGTATCTGACTGTGAATTAAAAGACTGGAATCAGTATCTGACTGTGAATATAAGAAATGGAGTCAGTAACTGACTGTGAATTTAAGAAATGGAGTCAGTATCTGACTGTGAATTAAAGAACTGGAATCAGTATCTGACTGTGAAGTTAAGAACTCCCAAGCAGTATCTAACTGTGAATTAAAGGACTGGAATCAGTATCTGATTGTGAATTTAGGAAATGAGTCAGTATCTAACTGTGAATTTAGGAAATGAATCAGTATCTGACTGTGAATTTAGGAAATGAGTCAGTATCTAACTGTGAATTTAAGAAATGGAGTCAGTATCTGACTGTGAATTTAAAAAATGGAGTCAGTATCTAACTGTGAATTTAAGAAATGGAGTCAGTATCTACCTGTGAATGTAAGAACCGGAGTCAGTATCTGACTGTGAATTTAAGAACTGGAGCCAGTATCTGACTGTGAATTTATGAACTGGAGCCAGTATCTGACTGTGTAAAAGACAAACTTATTGGAAGCTAACATCAAAGATAGAAAGCCCGGTTGACTGGTGGCCATCTCCACTCGCCGTCCGTCCTCCCTTGTTGCCACTAATTGAACATGTCACTTAAGTGGACAGCGAAATGTTACCCGCGGTCAGCGTACCCTAGGCCATGCGGGGACAGTGCACATAGAGGTCAGTTTTTGCCCTGATCGGGACAACTAATTTCCTCGTAATTTGTTAGTTTTTGTTAGCGCTTCCACATATTTGATTGCGGCCCTCGGGTTCCATGCATGGCATGTATCGCTGGACTGTCCGGGGCAATTGCCACTGACAAATTTGTTTTGTGGCAACAAAGGGCGGACAACACAAGTTTTGTAATCCCGGACAGAGAACTGCCCCGGCTTGTCGGTTTAGATCAATGCAGCGGAAATTCTCATATCAATTATTGATTAGCTCCCCTTGTTCCCGCAGAATTGTCTTTTTTTCTGGCTTACTCTATTTTTCTTACATATCCTGTTATAACTCTCACTAAAGTACATTATGTTTGTTGGTTGTGTCACTAGAACTCTCAATAAAGTAGATTATGTTTGTTGGTTGTGTCACTATAACTCTCACTAAAGTAGATTACATTTGTTGGTTGTATCACTAGAACTCTCACTAAAGTAGATTACATTTGTTGGTTGTATCACTATAACTCTCACTAAAGTAGATTACATTTGTTGGTTGTATCACTATAACTCTCACTAAAGTACATTATGTTTGTTGGTTGTGTCACTATAACTCTCACTAAAGTAGATTACATTTGTTGGTTGTATCACTATAACTCTCACTAAAGTACATTATGTTTGTTGGTTGTGTCACTAGAACTCTCACTAAAGTTTATTATGTTTGTTGGTTGTGTCACTAGAACTCTCACTAAAGTAGATTACATTTGTTGGTTGTGTCACTAGAACTCTCACTAAAGTAGATTACATTTGTTGGTTGTATCACTAGAACTCTCAATAAAGTACATTATGTTTGTTGGTTGTGTCACTAGAACTCTCAATAAAGTACATTATGTTTGTTGGTTGTGTCACTAGAACTCTCAATAAAGTACATTATGTTTGTTGGTTGTGTCACTAGAACTCTCACTAAAGTTTATTATGTTTGTTGTTTGTGTCACTAGAACTCTCACTAAAGTAGATTACATTTGTTGGTTGTATCACTAGAACTCTCACTAAAGTTTATTATGTTTGTTGGTTGTATCACTAGAACTCTCACTAAAGTATTTTATGTTTGTTGGTTGTATCACTAGAAATCTCAATAAAGTACATTATGTTTGTTGTTTGTGTCACTAGAAATCTCACTAAAGTTTATTATGTTTGTTGGTTGTATCACTAGAACTCTCACTAAAGTAGATTATGTTTGTTGGTTGTATCACTAGAACTCTCACTAAAGTTTATTATGTTTGTTGGTTGCATCACTAGAACTCTCACTAAAGTAGATTACATTTGTTGGTTCTGTCACTACAACTCTCACTAAAGTACATTATGTTTGTTGGTTGTGTCACTAGAACTCTCACTAAAGTAGATTACATTTGTTGGTCCTGTCACTACAACTCTCACTAAAGTACATTATGTTTGTTGGTTGCATCACTAGAACTCTCACTAAAGTAGATTACATTTGTTGGTTCTGTCACTACAACTCTCACTAAAGTACATTATGTTTGTTGCTTGTATCACTAGAACTCTCACTAAAGTACATTATGTTTGTTGGTTGTGTCACTAGAACTCTCAAAAAAGTAGATTATGTTTGTTGGTTGTGTCACTAGAACTCTCACTAGAGTACATTATGTTTGTTGGTTGTGTCACTAGAACTCTCACTAAAGTACATTATGTTTGTTGGTTGTGTCACTAGAACTCTCAAAAAAGTAGATTATGTTTGTTGGTTGTGTCACTAGAACTCTCACTAAAGTACATTACGTTTGTTGGTTGTGTCACTAGAACTCTCTCTAAAGTACATTATGTTTGTTGGTTGTGTCACTAGAACTCTCAATAAAGTACATTATGTTTGTTGGTTGTGTCACTAGAACTCTCAATAAAGTACATTACGTTTGTTGGTTGTGTCACTAGAACTCTCAATAAAGTACATTATGTTTGTTGGTTGTGTCACTAGAACTCTCAATAAAGTACATTATGTTTGTTGGTTGTGTCACTAGAACTCTCACTAAAGTACATTATGTTTGTTGGTTGTGTCACTAGAACTCTCAAAAAAGTACATTATGTTTGTTGGTTGTGTCACTAGAACTCTCAATAAAGTAGATTATGTTTGTTCGTTGTATCACTAGAACTCTCACTAAAGTACATTATGTTTGTTGGTTGTATCACTAGAACTCTCAATAAAGTACATTATGTTTGTTGGTTGTGTCACTAGAACTCTCAATAAAGTACATTATGTTTGTTGGTTGTGTCACTAGAACTCTCAAAGAAGTAGATTACATTTGTTGGTTGTATCACTAGAACTCTCAATAAAGTAGATTACATTTGTTGGTTGTGTCACTAGAACTCTCAATAAAGTAGATTACATTTGTTGGTTGTATCACTAGAACTTTCACTAAAGTTTATTATGTTTGTTGGTTGTATCACTAGAACTCTCACTACAGTTTATTATGTTTGTTGCTTGTATCACTAGAACTCTCACTAAAGTAGATTACATTTGTTGGTTGTATCACTAGAACTCTCACTAAAGTTTATTATGTTTGTTGCTTGTATCACTAGAACTCTCACTAAAGTTTATTATGTTTGTTGGTTGTATCACTAGAACTCTCACTAAAGTAGATTACATTTGTTGGTTGTATCACTAGAACTCTCACTAAAGTACATTATGTTTGTTGGTTGTATCACTAGAACTCTCACTAAAGTAGATTACATTGGTTGGTTGTATCACTAGAACTCTCACTAAAGTAGATTATGTTTGTTGGTTGTATCACTAGAACTCTCACTAAAGTAGATTACATTTGTTGGTTGTATCACTAGAACTCTCACTAAAGTTTATTATGTTTGTTGGTTGTATCTCTAGAACTCTCACTAAAGTTTATTACATTTGTTGCTTGTATCACTATAACTCTCACTAAAGTAGATTACATTTGTTGGTTGTATCACTAGAACTCTCACTAAAGTTTATTATGTTTGTTGGTTGTATCACTAGAACTCTCACTAAAGTAGATTTTGTTTGTTGGTTGTATCATTAGAACTCTCACTAAAGTAGATTATGTTTGTTGGTTGTATCACTAGAACTCTCACTAAAGTTTATTATGTTTGTTGCTTGTATCACTAGAACTCTCAATAAAGTAGATTACATTTGTTGGTTGTGTCACTAGAACTCTCAATAAAGTAGATTACATTTGTTGGTTGTGTCACTAGAACTCTCACTAAAGTTTATTATGTTTGTTGCTTGTATCACTAGAACTCTCAATAAAGTAGATTACATTTGTTGGTTGTATCACTAGAACTCTCACTAAAGTTTATTATGTTTGTTGGTTGTATCACTAGAACTCTCACTAAAGTTTATTACATTTGTTGCTTGTATAACTATAACTCTCACTAAAGTAGATTACATTTGTTGGTTGTATCACTAGAACTCTCAATAAAGTTTATTATGTTTGTTGCTTGTATCACTAGAACTCTAACTAAAGTAAATTATGTTTGTTGGTTGTGTCACTAGAACTCTCACTAAAGTACATTATGTTTGTTGGTTGTGTCACTAGAACTCTCAATAAAGTACATTATGTTTGTTGGTTGTGTCACTAGAACTCTCAATAAGGTACATTACGTTTGTTGGTTGTGTCACTAGAACTCTCAATAAAGTACATTACGTTTGTTGGTTGTGTCACTAGAACTCTCAATAAAGTACATTATGTTTGTTGGTTGTGTCACTAGAACTCTCACTAAAGTACATTATGTTTGTTGGTTGTGTCACTAGAACTCTCAATAAAGTACATTATGTTTGTTGGTTGTGTCACTAGAACTCTCAATAAAGTAGATTATGTTTGTTGGTTGTATCACTAGAACTCTCACTAAAGTACATTATGTTTGTTGGTTGTATCACTAGAACTCTCAATAAAGTACATTATGTTTGTTGGTTGTGTCACTAGAACTCTCAATAAAGTACATTATGTTTGTTGGTTGTGTCACTAGAACTCTCACTAAAGTAGATTACATTTGTTGGTTGTATCACTATAACTCTCACTAAAGTACATTATGTTTGTTGGTTGTGTCACTAGAACTCTCAATAAAGTAGATTACATTTGTTGGTTGTATCACTAGAACTTTCACTAAAGTTTATTATGTTTGTTGGTTGTATCACTAGAACTCTCACTACAGTTTATTATGTTTGTTGCTTGTATCACTAGAACTCTCACTAAAGTAGATTACATTTGTTGGTTGTATCACTAGAACTCTCACTAAAGTTTATTATGTTTGTTGCTTGTATCACTAGAACTCTCACTAAAGTTTATTATGTTTGTTGGTTGTATCACTAGAACTCTCACTAAAGTAGATTACATTTGTTGGTTGTATCACTAGAACTCTCACTAAAGTTTATTATGTTTGTTGGTTGTATCACTAGAACTCTCACTAAAGTAGATTACATTTGTTGGTTGTATCACTAGAACTCTCACTAAAGTACATTATGTTTGTTGGTTGTATCACTAGAACTCTCACTAAAGTAGATTACATTGGTTGGTTGTATCACTAGAACTCTCACTAAAGTACATTATGTTTGTTGGTTGTATCACTAGAACTCTCACTAAAGTAGATTACATTTGTTGGTTGTATCACTAGAACTCTCATTAAAGTTTATTATGTTTGTTGGTTGTATCACTAGAACTCTCACTAAAGTTTATTACATTTGTTGCTTGTATCACTATAACTCTCACTAAAGTAGATTACATTTGTTGGTTGTATCACTAGAACTCTCACTAAAGTTTATTATGTTTGTTGCTTGTATCACTAGAACTCTCACTAAAGTAGATTATGTTTGTTGGTTGTATCACAAGAACTCTCACTAAAGTAGATTATGTTTGTTGGTTGTATCACTAGAACTCTCACTAAAGTAGATTATGTTTGTTGGTTGTATCACTAGAACTCTCACTAAAGTTTATTATGTTTGTTGCTTGTATCACTAGAACTCTCAATAAAGTAGATTACATTTGTTGGTTGTGTCACTAGAACTCTCAATAAAGTAGATTACATTTGTTGGTTGTGTCACTAGAACTCTCACTAAAGTTTATTATGTTTGTTGCTTGTATCACTAGAACTCTCAATAAAGTAGATTACATTTGTTGGTTGTATCACTAGAACTCTCACTAAAGTTTATTATGTTTGTTGGTTGTATCACTAGAACTCTCACTAAAGTTTATTACATTTGTTGCTTGTATAACTATAACTCTCACTAAAGTAGATTACATTTGTTGGTTGTATCACTAGAACTCTCACTAAAGTTTATTATGTTTGTTGCTTGTATCACTAGAACTCTCACTAAAGTAGATTATGTTTGTTGGTTGTATCATTAGAACTCTCACTAAAGTAGATTATGTTTGTTGGTTGTATCACTAGAACTCTCACTAAAGTAGATTATGTTTGTTGGTTGTATCACTAGAACTCTCACTAAAGTAGATTATGTTTGTTGGTTGTGTCACTAGAACTCTCACTAAAGTACATTATGTTTGTTGGTTGTGTCACTAGAACTCTCACTAAAGTAGATTACATTTGTTGGTTGTATCACTAGAACTCTCACTAAAGTTTATTATGTTTGTTGGTTGTGTCACTAGAACTCTCACTAAAGTTTATTATGTTTGTTGGTTGTGTCACTAGAACTCTCAATAAAGTAGATTATGTTTGTTGGTTGTGTCACTAGAACTCTCAATAAAGTAGATTATGTTTGTTGGTTGTGTCACTAGAACTCTCAATAAAGTACATTATGTTTGTTGTTTGTGTCACTAGAACTCTCAATAAAGTAGATTATGTTTGTTGGTTGTGTCACTAGAACTCTCAATAAAGTAGATTATGTTTGTTGGTTGTATCACTAGAACTCTCAATAAAGTAGATTATGTTTGTTGTTTGTATCACTAGAACTCTCAATAAAGTAGATTATGTTTGTTGGTTGTGTCACTAGAACTCTCAATAAAGTAGATTATGTTTGTTGGTTGTATCACTAGAACTCTCAATAAAGTAGATTATGTTTGTTGGTTGTATCACTAGAACTCTCAATAAAGTAGATTATGTTTGTTGTTTGTATCACTAGAACTCTCAATAAAGTAGATTATGTTTGTTGGTTGTATCACTAGAACTCTCACTAAAGTACATTATGTTTGTTGGTTGTGTCACTAGAACTCTCAATAAAGTACATTATGTTTGTTGGTTGTGTCACTAGAACTCTCAATAAAGTACATTATGTTTGTTGGTTGTGTCAGTAGAACTCTCACTAAAGTTTATTATGTTTGTTGTTTGTGTCACTAGAACTCTCACTAAAGTAGATTACATTTGTTGGTTGTATCACTAGAACTCTCACTAAAGTTTATTATGTTTGTTGTTTGTATCACTAGAACTCTCACTAAAGTAAATTACATTTGTTGGTTGCATCACTAGAACTCTCACTAAAGTAGATTACATTTGTTGGTTGTATCACTAGAACTCTCACTAAAGTAGATTACATTTGTTGGTTGTATCACTAGAACTCTCACTAAAGTTTATTATGTTTGTTGGTTGTGTCACTAGAACTCTCACTAAAGTACATTATGTTTGTTGGTTGTGTCACTAGAACTCTCACTAAAGTACATTATGTTTGTTGGTTGTATCACTAGAACTCTCACTTAAGTTTATTATGTTTGTTGGTTGTGTCACTAGAACTCTCACTAAAGTACATTATGTTTGTTGGTTGTGTCACTAGAACTCTCACTAAAGTACATTATGTTTGTTGGTTGTATCACTAGAACTCTCACTAAAGTTTATTATGTTTGTTGGCTGTGTCACTAGAACTCTCACTAAAGTTTATTATGTTTGTTGGTTGTGTCACTAGAACTCTCAATAAAGTAGATTATGTTTGTTGGTTGTGTCACTAGAACTCTCAATAAAGTAGATTATGTTTGTTGGTTGTGTCACTAGAACTCTCAATAAAGTACATTATGTTTGTTGTTTGTATCACTAGAACTCTCAATAAAGTAGATTATGTTTGTTGATTGTGTCACTAGAACTCTCAATAAAGTAGATTATGTTTGTTGGTTGTATCACTAGAACTCTCAATAAAGTAGATTATGTTTGTTGTTTGTATCACTAGAACTCTCAATAAAGTAGATTATGTTTGTTGGTTGTGTCACTAGAACTCTCACTAAAGTACATTATGTTTGTTGGTTGTGTCACTAGAACTCTCAATAAAGTACATTATGTTTGTTGGTTGTGTCACTAGAACTCTCAATAAAGTAGATTATGTTTGTTGGTTGTATCACTAGAACTCTCACTAAAGTACATTATGTTTGTTGGTTGTATCACTAGAACTCTCAATAAAGTACATTATGTTTGTTGGTTGTGTCACTAGAACTCTCAATAAAGTACATTATGTTTGTTGGTTGTGTCACTAGAACTCTCACTAAAGTAGATTACATTTGTTGGTTGTATCACTATAACTCTCACTAAAGTACATTATGTTTGTTGGTTGTGTCACTAGAACTCTCAATAAAGTAGATTACATTTGTTGGTTGTATCACTAGAACTTTCACTAAAGTTTATTATGTTTGTTGGTTGTATCACTAGAACTCTCACTACAGTTTATTATGTTTGTTGCTTGTATCACTAGAACTCTCACTAAAGTAGATTACATTTGTTGGTTGTATCACTAGAACTCTCACTAAAGTTTATTATGTTTGTTGCTTGTATCACTAGAACTCTCACTAAAGTTTATTATGTTTGTTGGTTGTATCACTAGAACTCTCACTAAAGTAGATTACATTTGTTGGTTGTATCACTAGAACTCTCACTAAAGTTTATTATGTTTGTTGGTTGTATCACTAGAACTCTCACTAAAGTAGATTACATTTGTTGGTTGTATCACTAGAACTCTCACTAAAGTACATTAAGTTTGTTGGTTGTATCACTAGAACTCTCACTAAAGTAGATTACATTGGTTGGTTGTATCACTAGAACTCTCACTAAAGTACATTATGTTTGTTGGTTGTATCACTAGAACTCTCACTAAAGTTTATTATGTTTGTTGGTTGTATCACTAGAACTCTCACTAAAGTTTATTACATTTGTTGCTTGTATCACTATAACTCTCACTAAAGTAGATTACATTTGTTGGTTGTATCACTAGAACTCTCACTAAAGTTTATTATGTTTGTTGCTTGTATCACTAGAACTCTCACTAAAGTAGATTATGTTTGTTGGTTGTATCACAAGAACTCTCACTAAAGTAGATTATGTTTGTTGGTTGTATCACTAGAACTCTCACTAAAGTAGATTATGTTTGTTGGTTGTATCACTAGAACTCTCACTAAAGTTTATTATGTTTGTTGCTTGTATCACTAGAACTCTCAATAAAGTAGATTACATTTGTTGGTTGTGTCACTAGAACTCTCAATAAAGTAGATTACATTTGTTGGTTGTGTCACTAGAACTCTCACTAAAGTTTATTATGTTTGTTGCTTGTATCACTAGAACTCTCAATAAAGTAGATTACATTTGTTGGTTGTATCACTAGAACTCTCACTAAAGTTTATTATGTTTGTTGGTTGTATCACTAGAACTCTCACTAAAGTTTATTACATTTGTTGCTTGTATAACTATAACTCTCACTAAAGTAGATTACATTTGTTGGTTGTATCACTAGAACTCTCACTAAAGTTTATTATGTTTGTTGCTTGTATCACTAGAACTCTCACTAAAGTAGATTATGTTTGTTGGTTGTATCATTAGAACTCTCACTAAAGTAGATTATGTTTGTTGGTTGTATCACTAGAACTCTCACTAAAGTAGATTATGTTTGTTGGTTGTATCACTAGAACTCTCACTAAAGTAGATTATGTTTGTTGGTTGTGTCACTAGAACTCTCACTAAAGTACATTATGTTTGTTGGTTGTGTCACTAGAACTCTCACTAAAGTAGATTACATTTGTTGGTTGTATCACTAGAACTCTCACTAAAGTTTATTATGTTTGTTGGTTGTGTCACTAGAACTCTCACTAAAGTTTATTATGTTTGTTGGTTGTGTCACTAGAACTCTCAATAAAGTAGATTATGTTTGTTGGTTGTGTCACTAGAACTCTCAATAAAGTAGATTATGTTTGTTGGTTGTGTCACTAGAACTCTCAATAAAGTACATTATGTTTGTTGTTTGTGTCACTAGAACTCTCAATAAAGTAGATTATGTTTGTTGGTTGTGTCACTAGAACTCTCAATAAAGTAGATTATGTTTGTTGGTTGTATCACTAGAACTCTCAATAAAGTAGATTATGTTTGTTGTTTGTATCACTAGAACTCTCAATAAAGTAGATTATGTTTGTTGGTTGTGTCACTAGAACTCTCAATAAAGTAGATTATGTTTGTTGGTTGTATCACTAGAACTCTCAATAAAGTAGATTATGTTTGTTGGTTGTATCACTAGAACTCTCAATAAAGTAGATTATGTTTGTTGTTTGTATCACTAGAACTCTCAATAAAGTAGATTATGTTTGTTGGTTGTATCACTAGAACTCTCACTAAAGTACATTATGTTTGTTGGTTGTGTCACTAGAACTCTCAATAAAGTACATTATGTTTGTTGGTTGTGTCACTAGAACTCTCAATAAAGTACATTATGTTTGTTGGTTGTGTCAGTAGAACTCTCACTAAAGTTTATTATGTTTGTTGTTTGTGTCACTAGAACTCTCACTAAAGTAGATTACATTTGTTGGTTGTATCACTAGAACTCTCACTAAAGTTTATTATGTTTGTTGTTTGTATCACTAGAACTCTCACTAAAGTAAATTACATTTGTTGGTTGCATCACTAGAACTCTCACTAAAGTAGATTACATTTGTTGGTTGTATCACTAGAACTCTCACTAAAGTAGATTACATTTGTTGGTTGTATCACTAGAACTCTCACTAAAGTTTATTATGTTTGTTGGTTGTGTCACTAGAACTCTCACTAAAGTACATTATGTTTGTTGGTTGTGTCACTAGAACTCTCACTAAAGTACATTATGTTTGTTGGTTGTATCACTAGAACTCTCACTTAAGTTTATTATGTTTGTTGGTTGTGTCACTAGAACTCTCACTAAAGTACATTATGTTTGTTGGTTGTGTCACTAGAACTCTCACTAAAGTACATTATGTTTGTTGGTTGTATCACTAGAACTCTCACTAAAGTTTATTATGTTTGTTGGCTGTGTCACTAGAACTCTCACTAAAGTTTATTATGTTTGTTGGTTGTGTCACTAGAACTCTCAATAAAGTAGATTATGTTTGTTGGTTGTGTCACTAGAACTCTCAATAAAGTAGATTATGTTTGTTGGTTGTGTCACTAGAACTCTCAATAAAGTACATTATGTTTGTTGTTTGTATCACTAGAACTCTCAATAAAGTAGATTATGTTTGTTGATTGTGTCACTAGAACTCTCAATAAAGTAGATTATGTTTGTTGGTTGTATCACTAGAACTCTCAATAAAGTAGATTATGTTTGTTGTTTGTATTACTAGAACTCTCAATAAAGTAGATTATGTTTGTTGGTTGTGTCACTAGAACTCTCAATAAAGTAGATTATGTTTGTTGGTTGTATCACTAGAACTCTCAATCAAGTAGATTATGTTTGTTGGTTGTATCACTAGAACTCTCAATAAAGTAGATTATGTTTGTTGTTTGTATCACTAGAACTCTCAATAAAGTAGATTACATTTGTTGGTTGTGTCACTAGAACTCTCACTAAAGTAGATTATGTTTGTTGGTTGTGTCACTAGAACTCTCACTAAAGTAGATTACATTTGTTGGTTGTATCACTAAAACTCTCACTAAAGTACATTATGTTTGTTGGTTGTGTCACTAGAACTCTCACTAAAGTTTATTATGTTTGTTGGTTGTGTCACTAGAACTCTCACTAATGTTTATTATGTTTGTTGGTTGTGTCACTAGAACTCTCACTAATGTTTATTATGTTTGTTGGTTGTGTCACTAGAACTCTCACTAAAGTAGATTACATTTGTTGGTTGTATCACTAGAACTCTCACTACAGTACATTATGTTTGTTGGTTGTGTCACTAGAACTCTCAATAAAGTACATTATGTTTGTTGGTTGTGTCACTAGAACTCTCAATAAAGTACATTATGTTTGTTGGTTGTGTCACTAGAACTCTCAATAAAGTACATTACGTTTGTTGGTTGTGTCACTATAACTCTCACTAAAGTAGATTACATTTGTTGTTTGTATCACTAGAACTCTCACTAAAGTAGATTACATTTGTTGGTTGTATCACTATAACTCTCACTAAAGTATTTTATGTTTGTTGGTTGTATCACTAGAAATCTCAATAAAGTACATTATGTTTGTTGTTTGTGTCACTAGAACTCTCACTAGAGTACATTATGTTTGTTGGTTGTATCACTAGAACTCTCACTAAAGTTTATTATGTTTCTTGGTTGTGTCACTAGAACTCTCACTAATGTTTATTATGTTTGTTGGTTGTGTCACTAGAACTCTCACTAATGTTTATTATGTTTGTTGGTTGTGTCACTAGAACTCTCACTAAAGTAGATTACGTTTGTTGGTTGTATCACTAGAACTCTCACTACAGTACATTATGTTTGTTGGTTGTGTCACTAGAACTCTCAATAAAGTACATTATGTTTGTTGGTTGTGTCACTAGAACTCTCACTAAAGTAGATTACATTTGTTGGTTCTGTCACTACAACTCTCACTAAAGTACATTATGTTTGTTGGTTGCATCACTAGAACTCTCACTAAAGTAGATTACATTTGTTGGTTCTGTCACTACAACTCTCACTAAAGTACATTATGTTTGTTGCTTGTATCACTAGAACTCTCACTAAAGTACATTATGTTTGTTGGTTGTGTCACTAGAACTCTCACTAAAGTACATTATGTTTGTTGGTTGTGTCACTAGAACTCTCAATAAAGTAGATTATGTTTGTTGGTTGTGTCACTAGAACTCTCACTAAAGTACATTACGTTTGTTGGTTGTGTCACTAGAACTCTCACTAAAGTACATTATGTTTGTTGGTTGTGTCACTAGAACTCTCAATAAAGTACATTATGTTTGTTGGTTGTGTCACTAGAACTCTCAATAAAGTACATTACGTTTGTTGGTTGTGTCACTAGAACTCTCACTAAAGTTTATTATGTTTGTTGGTTGTGTCACTAGAACTCTCACTAAAGTAGATTACATTTGTTGGTTGTGTCACTAGAACTCTCACTAAAGTAGATTACATTTGTTGGTTGTATCACTAGAACTCTCAATAAAGTACATTATGTTTGTTGGTTGTGTCACTAGAACTCTCAATAAAGTACATTATGTTTGTTGGTTGTGTCACTAGAACTCTCAATAAAGTACATTATGTTTGTTGGTTGTGTCACTAGAACTCTCACTAAAGTTTATTATGTTTGTTGTTTGTGTCACTAGAACTCTCACTAAAGTAGATTACATTTGTTGGTTGTATCACTAGAACTCTCACTAAAGTTTATTATGTTTGTTGCTTGTATCACTAGAACTCTCACTAAAGTTTATTATGTTTGTTGGTTGTATCACTAGAACTCTCACTAAAGTAGATTACATTTGTTGGTTGTATCACTAGAACTCTCACTAAAGTTTATTATGTTTGTTGGTTGTATCACTAGAACTCTCACTAAAGTAGATTACATTTGTTGGTTGTATCACTAGAACTCTCACTAAAGTACATTATGTTTGTTGGTTGTATCACTAGAACTCTCACTAAAGTAGATTACATTGGTTGGTTGTATCACTAGAACTCTCACTAAAGTACATTATGTTTGTTGGTTGTATCACTAGAACTCTCACTAAAGTAGATTACATTTGTTGGTTGTATCACTAGAACTCTCACTAAAGTTTATTATGTTTGTTGGTTGTATCACTAGAACTCTCACTAAAGTTTATTACATTTGTTGCTTGTATCACTATAACTCTCACTAAAGTAGATTACATTTGTTGGTTGTATCACTAGAACTCTCACTAACGTTTATTATGTTTGTTGCTTGTATCACTAGAACTCTCACTAAAGTAGATTATGTTTGTTGCTTGTATCACTAGAACTCTCACTAAAGTAGATTATGTTTGTTGGTTGTATCACTAGAACTCTCACTAAAGTAGATTATGTTTGTTGGTTGTATCACTAGAACTCTCACTAAAGTAGATTATGTTTGTTGGTTGTATTACTAGAACTCTCACTAAAGTTTATTATGTTTGTTGCTTGTATCACTAGAACTCTCAATAAAGTAGATTACATTTGTTGGTTGTGTCACTAGAACTCTCAATAAAGTAGATTACATTTGTTGGTTGTGTCACTAGAACTCTCACTAAAGTTTATTATGTTTGTTGCTTGTATCACTAGAACTCTCAATAAAGTAGATTACATTTGTTGGTTGTATCACTAGAACTCTCACTAAAGTTTATTATGTTTGTTGGTTGTATCACTAGAACTCTCACTAAAGTTTATTACATTTGTTGCTTGTATAACTATAACTCTCACTAAAGTAGATTACATTTGTTGGTTGTATCACTAGAACTCTCACTAAAGTTTATTATGTTTGTTGCTTGTATCACTAGAACTCTCACTAAAGTAGATTATGTTTGTTGGTTGTGTCACTAGAACTCTCACTAATGTACATTATGTTTGTTGGTTGTGTCACTAGAACTCTCAATAAAGTACATTATGTTTGTTGGTTGTGTCACTAGAACTCTCAATAAAGTACATTACGTTTGTTGGTTGTGTCACTAGAACTCTCAATAAAGTACATTATGTTTGTTGGTTGTGTCACTAGAACTCTCAATAAAGTACATTATGTTTGTTGGTTGTGTCACTAGAACTCTCAATAAAGTAGATTATGTTTGTTGGTTGTGTCACTAGAACTCTCAATAAAGTACATTATGTTTGTTGGTTGTGTCACTAGAACTCTCAATAAAGTAGATTATGTTTGTTGGTTGTATCACTAGAACTCTCACTAAAGTACATTATGTTTGCTGGTTGTATCATTAGAACTCTCAATAAAGTACATTATGTTTGTTGGTTGTGTCACTAGAACTCTCAATAAAGTACATTATGTTTGTTGGTTGTGTCACTAGAACTCTCAAAGAAGTAGATTACATTTGTTGGTTGTATCACTAGAACTCTCAATAAAGTAGATTACATTTGTTGGTTGTGTCACTAGAACTCTCAATAAAGTAGATTACATTTGTTGGTTGTATCACTAGAACTCTCACTAAAGTTTATTATATTTGTTGCTTGTATCACTAGAACTCTCACTAAAGTTTATTATGTTTGTTGGTTGTATCACTAGAACTCTCACTAAAGTAGATTACATTTGTTGGTTGTATCACTAGAACTCTCACTAAAGTTTATTATGTTTGTTGGTTGTATCACTAGAACTCTCACTAAAGTAGATTACATTTGTTGGTTGTATCACTAGAACTCTCACTAAAGTACATTATGTTTGTTGGTTGTATCACTAGAACTCTCACTAAAGTAGATTACATTGGTTGGTTGTATCACTAGAACTCTCACTAAAGTACATTATGTTTGTTGGTTGTATCACTAGAACTCTCAATAAAGTAGATTATGTTTGTTGTTTGTATCACTAGAACTCTCAATAAAGTAGATTACATTTGTTGGTTGTGTCACTAGAACTCTCACTAAAGTAGATTATGTTTGTTGGTTGTGTCACTAGAACTCTCACTAAAGTAGATTACATTTGTTGGTTGTATCACTATAGAACTCTCACTAAAGTACATTATGTTTGTTGGTTGTGTCACTAGAACTCTCACTAAAGTACATTATGTTTGTTGGTTGTGTCACTAGAACTCTCACTAATGTTTATTATGTTTGTTGGTTGTGTCACTAGAACTCTCACTAAAGTAGATTACATTTGTTGGTTGTGTCACTAGAACTCTCACTAAAGTAGATTACATTTGTTGGTTGTATCACTAGAACTCTCACTAAAGTACATTATGTTTGTTGGTTGTGTCACTAGAACTCTCAATAAAGTACATTATGTTTGTTGGTTGTGTCACTAGAACTCTCAATAAAGTACATTATGTTTGTTGGTTGTGTCACTAGAACTCTCACTAAAGTTTATTATGTTTGTTGTTTGTGTCACTAGAACTCTCACTAAAGTAGATTACATTTGTTGGTTGTATCACTAGAACTCTCACTAAAGTTTATTATGTTTGTTGGTTGTGTCACTAGAACTCTCACTAAAGTACATTATGTTTGTTGGTTGTGTCACTAGAACTCTCACTAATGTTTATTATGTTTGTTGGTTGTGTCACTAGAACTCTCACTAAAGTAGATTACATTTGTTGGTTGTGTCACTAGAACTCTCACTAAAGTAGATTACATTTGTTGGTTGTATCACTAGAACTCTCACTAAAGTACATTATGTTTGTTGGTTGTGTCACTAGAACTCTCAATAAAGTACATTATGTTTGTTGGTTGTGTCACTAGAACTCTCAATAAAGTACATTATGTTTGTTGGTTGTGTCACTAGAACTCTCACTAAAGTTTATTATGTTTGTTGTTTGTGTCACTAGAACTCTCACTAAAGTAGATTACATTTGTTGGTTGTATCACTAGAACTCTCACTAAAGTATTTTATGTTTGTTGGTTGTATCACTAGAAATCTCAATAAAGTACATTATGTTTGTTGTTTGTGTCACTAGAAATCTCACTAAAGTTTATTATGTTTGTTGGTTGTGTCACTAGAACTCTCACTAGAGTACATTATGTTTGTTGGTTATATCACTAGAACTCTCACTAAAGTTTATTATGTTTCTTGGTTGTGTCACTAGAACTCTCACTATAGTACATTATGTTTGTTGGTTGTATCACTAGAACTCTCACTAAAGTTTATTATGTTTGTTGGTTGCATCACTAGAACTCTCACTAAAGTAGATTACATTTGTTGGTTCTGTCACTACAACTCTCACTAAAGTACATTATGTTTGTTGGTTGTGTCACTAGAACTCTGACTAAAGTAGATTACATTTGTTGGTTCTGTCACTACAACTCTCACTAAAGTACATTATGTTTGTTGGTTGCATCACTAGAACTCTCACTAAAGTAGATTACATTTGTTGGTTCTGTCACTACAACTCTCACTAAAGTACATTATGTTTGTTGCTTGTATCACTAGAACTCTCACTAAAGTACATTATGTTTGTTGGTTGTGTCACTAGAACTCTCAAAAAAATAGATTATGTTTGTTGGTTGTGTCACTAGAACTCTCACTAGAGTACATTATGTTTGTTGGTTGTGTCACTAGAACTCTCACTAAAGTACATTATGTTTGTTGGTTGTGTCACTAGAACTCTCAATAAAGTAGATTATGTTTGTTGGTTGTGTCACTAGAACTCTCACTAAAGTACATTACGTTTGTTGGTTGTGTCACTAGAACTCTCATTAAAGTACATTATGTTTGTTGGTTGTGTCACTAGAACTCTCAATAAAGTACATTATGTTTGTTGGTTGTGTCACTAGAACTCTCAATAAAGTAGATTATGTTTGTTGGTTGTGTCACTAGAACTCTCACTAAAGTACATTACGTTTGTTGGTTGTGTCACTAGAACTCTCACTAAAGTACATTATGTTTGTTGGTTGTGTCACTAGAACTCTCAATAAAGTACATTATGTTTGTTGGTTGTGTCACTAGAACTCTCAATAAAGTACATTACGTTTGTTGGTTGTGTCACTAGAACTCTCAATAAAGTACATTATGTTTGTTGGTTGTGTCACTAGAACTCTCAATAAAGTACATTATGTTTGTTGGTTGTGTCACTAGAACTCTCACTAAAGTACATTATGTTTGTTGGTTGTGTCACTAGAACTCTCAATAAAGTACATTATGTTTGTTGGTTGTGTCACTAGAACTCTCAAAGAAGTAAATTACATTTGTTGGTTGTATCACTAGAACTCTCAATAAAGTAGATTACATTTGTTGGTTGTGTCACTAGAACTCTCAATAAAGTAGATTACATTTGTTGGTTGTATCACTAGAACTTTCACTAAAGTTTATTATGTTTGTTGGTTGTATCACTAGAACTCTCACTACAGTTTATTATGTTTGTTGCTTGTATCACTAGAACTCTCACTAAAGTAGATTACATTTGTTGGTTGTATCACTAGAACTCTCACTAAAGTTTATTATGTTTGTTGCTTGTATCACTAGAACTCTCACTAAAGTTTATTATGTTTGTTGGTTGTATCACTAGAACTCTCACTAAAGTAGATTACGTTTGTTGTTTGTATCACTAGAACTCTCACTAAAGTTTATTATGTTTGTTGGTTGTATCACTAGAACTCTCACTAAAGTAGATTACATTTGTTGGTTGTATCACTAGAACTCTCACTAAAGTACATTATGTTTGTTGGTTGTATCACTAGAACTCTCACTAAAGTAGATTACATTGGTTGGTTGTATCACTAGAACTCTCACTAAAGTACATTATGTTTGTTGGTTGTATCACTAGAACTCTCACTAAAGTACATTATGTTTGTTGGTTGTATCACTAGAACTCTCACTAAAGTTTATTATGTTTGTTGGTTGTATCACTAGAACTCTCACTAAGGTTTATTACATTTGTTGCTTGTATCACTATAACTCTCACTAAAGTAGATTACATTTGTTGGTTGTATCACTAGAACTCTCACTAAAGTTTATTATGTTTGTTGCTTGTATCACTAGAACTCTCACTAAAGTAGATTATGTTTGTTGGTTGTATCACTAGAACTCTCACTAAATTAGATTATGTTTGTTGGTTGTATCACTAGAACTCTCACTAAAGTAGATTATGTTTGTTGGTTGTATCACTAGAACTCTCACTAAAGTAGATTATGTTTGTTGGTTGTATCACTAGAACTCTCACTAAAGTTTATTATGTTTGTTGGTTGTATCACTAGAACTCTCAATAAAGTAGATTACATTTGTTGGTTGTGTCACTAGAACTCTCAATAAAGTAGATTACATTTGTTGGTTGTGTCACTAGAACTCTCACTAAAGTTTATTATGTTTGTTGCTTGTATCACTAGAACTCTCAATAAAGTAGATTACATTTGTTGGTTGTATCACTAGAACTCTCACTAAAGTTTATTATGTTTGTTGGTTGTATCACTAGAACTCTCACTAAAGTTTATTACATTTGTTGCTTGTATAACTATAACTCTCACTAAAGTAGATTACATTTGTTGGTTGTATCACTAGAACTCTCACTAAAGTTTATTATGTTTGTTGCTTGTATCACTAGAACTCTCACTAAAGTAGATTATGTTTGTTGGTTGTGTCACTAGAACTCTCACTAAAGTACATTATGTTTGTTGGTTGTGTCACTAGAACTCTCAATAAAGTACATTATGTTTGTTGGTTGTGTCACTAGAACTCTCAATAAAGTACATTACGTTTGTTGGTTGTGTCACTAGAACTCTCAATAAAGTACATTATGTTTGTTGGTTGTGTCACTAGAACTCTCAATAAAGTACATTATGTTTGTTGGTTGTGTCACTAGAACTCTCACTAAAGTACATTATGTTTGTTGGTTGTGTCACTAGAACTCTCAATAAAGTACATTATGTTTGTTGGTTGTGTCACTAGAACTCTCAATAAAGTAGATCATGTTTGTTGGTTGTATCACTAGAACTCTCACTAAAGTACATTATGTTTGTTGGTTGTATCACTAGAACTCTCAATAAAGTACATTATGTTTGTTGGTTGTGTCACTAGAACTCTCAATAAAGTACATTATGTTTGTTGGTTGTGTCACTAGAACTCTCAAAGAAGTAGATTACATTTGTTGGTTGTATCACTAGAACTCTCAATAAAGTAGATTACATTTGTTGGTTGTGTCACTAGAACTCTCACTAAAGTAGATTACATTTGTTGGTTGTATCACTAGAACTTTCACTAAAGTTTATTATGTTTGTTGGTTGTATCACTAGAACTCTCACTACAGTTTATTATGTTTGTTGCTTGTATCACTAGAACTCTCACTAAAGTAGATTACATTTGTTGGTTGTATCACTAGAACTCTCACTAAAGTTTATTATGTTTGTTGCTTGTATCACTAGAACTCTCACTAAAGTTTATTATGTTTGTTGGTTGTATCACTAGAACTCTCACTAAAGTAGATTACATTTGTTGGTTGTATCACTAGAACTCTCACTAAAGTTTATTATGTTTGTTGGTTGTATCACTAGAACTCTCACTAAAGTAGATTACATTTGTTGGTTGTATCACTAGAACTCTCACTAAAGTACATTATGTTTGTTGGTTGTATCACTAGAACTCTCACTAAAGTAGATTACATTGGTTGGTTGTATCACTAGAACTCTCACTAAAGTACATTATGTTTGTTGGTTGTATCACTAGAACTCTCACTAAAGTAGATTACATTTGTTGGTTGTATCACTAGAACTCTCACTAAAGTTTATTATGTTTGTTGGTTGTATAACTAGAACTCTCACTAAAGTTTATTACATTTGTTGCTTGTATCACTATAACTCTCACTAAAGTACATTACATTTGTTGGTTGTATCACTAGAACTCTCACTAAAGTTTATTATGTTTGTTGCTTGTATCACTAGAACTCTCACTAAAGTAGATTATGTTTGTTGGTTGTATCACTAGAACTCTCACTAAAGTAGATTATGTTTGTTGGTTGTATCACTAGAACTCTCACTAAAGTAGATTATGTTTGTTGGTTGTATCACTAGAACTCTCACTAAAGTACATTATGTTTGTTGGTTGTATCACTAGAACTCTCACTAAAGTTTATTATGTTTGTTGCTTGTATCACTAGAACTCTCAATAAAGTAGATTACATTTGTTGGTTGTGTCACTAGAACTCTCAATAAAGTAGATTACATTTGTTGGTTGTGTCACTAGAACTCTCACTAAAGTTTATTATGTTTGTTGCTTGTATCACTAGAACTCTCAATAAAGTAGATTACATTTGTTGGTTGTATCACTAGAACTCTCACTAAAGTTTATTATGTTTGTTGGTTGTATCACTAGAACTCTCACTAAAGTTTATTACATTTGTTGCTTGTATAACTATAACTCTCACTAAAGTAGATTACATTTGTTGGTTGTATCACTAGAACTCTCACTAAAGTTTATTATGTTTGTTGCTTGTATCACTAGAACTCTCACTAAAGTAGATTATGTTTGTTGGTTGTATCACTAGAACTCTCACTAAAGTAGATTATGTTTGTTGGTTGTATCACTAGAACTCTCAATAAAGTAGATTATGTTTGTTGGTTGTATCACTAGAACTCTCACTAAAGTAGATTATGTTTGTTGGTTGTATCACTAGAACTCTCACTAAAGTTTATTATGTTTGTTGCTTGTATCACTAGAACTCTCAATAAAGTCGATTACATTTATTGGTTGTGTCACTAGAACTCTCAATAAAGTAGATTACATTTGTTGGTTGTGTCACTAGAACTCTCACTAAAAATTATTATGTTTGTTGCTTGTATCACTAGAACTCTCAATAAAGTAGATTACATTTGTTGGTTGTGTCACTAGAACTCTCAATAAAGTAGATTATGTTTGTTGGTTGTGTCACTAGAACTCTCACTAAAGTTTATTATGTTTGTTGGTTGTATCACTAGAACTCTCACTAAAGTTTATTATGTTTGTTGGTTGTATCACTAGAACTCTCACTAAAGTAAATTACATTTGTTGGTTGCATCACTAGAACTCTCACTAAAGTAGATTACATTTGTTGGTTGTATCACTAGAACTCTCACTAAAGTAGATTACATTTGTTGGTTGTATCACTAGAACTCTCACTAAAGTTTATTATGTTTGTTGGTTGTGTCACTAGAACTCTCACTAAAGTACATTATGTTTGTTGGTTGTGTCACTAGAACTCTCACTAAAGTACATTATGTTTGTTGGTTGTATCACTAGAACTCTCACTTAAGTTTATTATGTTTGTTGGTTGTGTCACTAGAACTCTCACTAAAGTAGATTATGTTTGTTGGTTGTGTCACTAGAACTCTCACTAAAGTACATTATGTTTGTTGGTTGTGTCACTAGAACTCTCAATAAAGTACATTATGTTTGTTGGTTGTGTCACTAGAACTCTCACTAAAGTACATTACGTTTGTTGGTTGTGTCACTAGAACTCTCAATAAAGTACATTATGTTTGTTGGTTGTATCACTAGAACTCTCAATAAAGTACATTATGTTTGTTGGTTGTGTCACTAGAACTCTCACTAAAGTACATTATGTTTGTTGGTTGTGTCACTAGAACTCTCAATAAAGTACATTATGTTTGTTGGTTGTGTCACTAGAACTCTCAATTAAGTAGATTATGTTTGTTGGTTGTATCACTAGAACTCTCACTAAAGTACATTATGTTTGTTGGTTGTATCACTAGAACTCTCAATAAAGTACATTATGTTTGTTGGTTGTATCACTAGAACTCTCACTAAAGTTTATTATGTTTGTTGCTTGTATCACTAGAACTCTCACTAAAGTAGATTATGTTTGTTGGTTGTATCACTAGAACTCTCACTAAAGTAGATTATGTTTGTTGGTTGTATCACTAGAACTCTCACTAAAGTAGATTATGTTTGTTGGTTGTATCACTAGAACTCTCACTAAAGTAGATTATGTTTGTTGGTTGTATCACTAGAACTCTCACTAAAGTTTATTATGTTTGTTGGTTGTATCACTAGAACTCTCAATAAAGTAGATTACATTTGTTGGTTGTGTCACTAGAACTCTCAATAAAGTAGATTACATTTGTTGGTTGTGTCACTAGAACTCTCACTAAAGTTTATTATGTTTGTTGCTTGTATCACTAGAACTCTCAATAAAGTAGATTACATTTGTTGGTTGTATCACTAGAACTCTCACTAAAGTTTATTATGTTTGTTGGTTGTATCACTAGAACTCTCACTAAAGTTTATTACATTTGTTGCTTGTATAACTATAACTCTCACTTAAGTAGATTACATTTGTTGGTTGTATCACTAGAACTCTCACTAAAGTTTATTATGTTTGTTGCTTGTATCACTAGAACTCTCACTAAAGTAGATTACTGTTTGTTGGTTGTGTCACTAGAACTCTCAGTAATTATGTTTGTTGGTTGTGTCACTAGAACTCTCAATAAAGTACATTTGTTGGTTGTGTCACTAGAACTCTCAATAAAGTACATTATGTTTGTTGGTTGTGTCACTAGAACTCTCAATAAAGTACATTATGTTTGTTGGTTGTGTCACTAGAACTCTCACTAAAGTACATTATGTTTGTTGGTTGTGTCACTAGAACTCTCAATAAAGTACATTATGTTTGTTGGTTGTGTCACTAGAACTCTCAATAAAGTAGATTATGTTTGTTGGTTGTATCACTAGAACTCTCACTAAAGTACATTATGTTTGTTGGTTGTGTCACTAGAACTCTCAATAAAGTACATTATGTTTGTTGGTTGTGTCACTAGAACTCTCAATAAAGTAGATTATGTTTGTTGGTTGTATCACTAGAACTCTCACTAAAGTACATTACATTTGTTGGTTGTATCACTAGAACTCTCAATAAAGTAGATTACATTTGTTGGTTGTATCACTAGAACTCTCAATAAAGTAAAGTATCACTAGAATTCACTGTTTGTTGGTTGTATCACTAGAACTCTCACTACAGTTTATTATGTTTGTTGCTTGTATCACTAGAACTCTCACTAAAGTAGATTACATTTGTTGGTTGTATCACTAGAACTCTCAATAAAGTTTATTATGTTTGTTGCTTGTATCACTAGAACTCTCACTAAAGTTTATTATGTTTGTTGCTTGTATCACTAGAACTCTCAATAAAGTAGATTACATTTGTTGGTTGTGTCACTAGAACTCTCAATAAAGTAGATTACATTTGTTGGTTGTGTCACTAGAACTCTCACTAAAGTTTATTATGTTTGTTGCTTGTATCACTAGAACTCTCAATAAAGTAGATTACATTTGTTGGTTGTATCACTAGAACTCTCACTAAAGTTTATTATGTTTGTTGGTTGTATCACTAGAACTCTCACTAAAGTTTATTACATTTGTTGCTTGTATAACTATAACTCTCACTAAAGTAGATTACATTTGTTGGTTGTATCACTAGAACTCTCACTAAAGTTTATTATGTTTGTTGCTTGTATCACTAGAACTCTCACTAAAGTAGATTATGTTTGTTGGTTGTATCACTAGAACTCTCACTAAAGTTTATTATGTTTGTTGCTTGTATCACTAGAACTCTCAATAAAGTAGATTACATTTGTTGGTTGTGTCACTAGAACTCTCACTAAAGTACATTATGTTTGTTGGTTGTGTCACTAGAACTCTCAATAAAGTAGATTATGTTTGTTGGTTGTGTCACTAGAACTCTCACTAAAGTACATTACGTTTGTTGGTTGTGTCACTAGAACTCTCACTAAAGTACATTATGTTTGTTGGTTGTGTCACTAGAACTCTCAATAAAGTACATTATGTTTGTTGGTTGTGTCACTAGAACTCTCAATAAAGTAGATTATGTTTGTTGGTTGTGTCACTAGAACTCTCACTAAAGTACATTACGTTTGTTGGTTGTGTCACTAGAACTCTCACTAAAGTACATTATGTTTGTTGGTTGTGTCACTAGAACTCTCAATAAAGTACATTATGTTTGTTGGTTGTGTCACTAGAACTCTCAATAAAGTACATTACGTTTGTTGGTTGTGTCACTAGAACTCTCAATAAAGTACATTATGTTTGTTGGTTGTGTCACTAGAACTCTCAATAAAGTACATTATGTTTGTTGGTTGTGTCACTAGAACTCTCACTAAAGTACATTATGTTTGTTGGTTGTGTCACTAGAACTCTCAATAAAGTACATTATGTTTGTTGGTTGTGTCACTAGAACTCTCAAAGAAGTAGATTACATTTGTTGGTTGTATCACTAGAACTCTCAATAAAGTAGATTACATTTGTTGGTTGTGTCACTAGAACTCTCAATAAAGTAGATTACATTTGTTGGTTGTATCACTAGAACTTTCACTAAAGTTTATTATGTTTGTTGGTTGTATCACTAGAACTCTCACTACAGTTTATTATGTTTGTTGCTTGTATCACTAGAACTCTCACTAAAGTAGATTACATTTGTTGGTTGTATCACTAGAACTCTCACTAAAGTTTATTACATTTGTTGCTTGTATCACTATAACTCTCACTAAAGTAGATTACATTTGTTGGTTGTATCACTAGAACTCTCACTAAAGTTTATTATGTTTGTTGGTTGTGTCACTAGAACTCTCAATAAAGTACATTATGTTTGTTGGTTGTGTCACTAGAACTCTCACTAAAGTACATTATGTTTGTTGGTTGTGTCACTAGAACTCTCAATAAAGTACATTATGTTTGTTGGTTGTGTCACTAGAACTCTCAAAGAAGTAGATTACATTTGTTGGTTGTATCACTAGAACTCTCAATAAAGTAGATTACATTTGTTGGTTGTGTCACTAGAACTCTCAATAAAGTAGATTACATTTGTTGGTTGTATCACTAGAACTTTCACTAAAGTTTATTATGTTTGTTGGTTGTATCACTAGAACTCTCACTACAGTTTATTATGTTTGTTGCTTGTATCACTAGAACTCTCACTAAAGTAGATTACATTTGTTGGTTGTATCACTAGAACTCTCACTAAAGTTTATTACATTTGTTGCTTGTATCACTATAACTCTCACTAAAGTAGATTACATTTGTTGGTTGTATCACTAGAACTCTCACTAAAGTTTATTATGTTTGTTGCTTGTATCACTAGAACTCTCACTAAAGTAGATTATGTTTGTTGGTTGTATCACTAGAACTCTCACTAAAGTAGATTATGTTTGTTGGTTGTATCACTAGAACTCTCACTAAAGTAGATTATGTTTGTTGGTTATATCACTAGAACTCTCACTAAAGTAGATTATGTTTGTTGGTTGTATCACTAGAACTCTCACTAAAGTTTATTATGTTTGTTGCTTGTATCACTAGAACTCTCAATAAAGTAGATTACATTTGTTGGTTGTGTCACTAGAACTCTCAATAAAGTAGATTACATTTGTTGGTTGTGTCACTAGAACTCTCACTAAAGTTTATTATGTTTGTTGCTTGTATCACTAGAACTCTCAATAAAGTAGATTACATTTGTTGGTTGTGTCACTAGAACTCTCACTAAAGTTTATTATGTTTGTTGGTTGTATCACTAGAACTCTCACTAAAGTTTATTACATTTGTTGCTTGTATAACTATAACTCTCACTAAAGTAGATTACATTTGTTGGTTGTATCACTAGAACTCTCACTAAAGTTTATTATGTTTGTTGCTTGTATCACTAGAACTCTCACTAAAGTAGATTATGTTTGTTGGTTGTGTCACTAGAACTCTCACTAAAGTACATTATGTTTGTTGGTTGTGTCACTAGAACTCTCAATAAAGTACATTATGTTTGTTAGTTGTGTCACTAGAACTCTCAATAAAGTACATTACGTTTGTTGGTTGTGTCACTAGAACTCTCAATAAAGTACATTATGTTTGTTGGTTGTGTCACTAGAACTCTCAATAAAGTACATTATGTTTGTTGGTTGTGTCACTAGAACTCTCACTAAAGTACATTATGTTTGTTGGTTGTGTCACTAGAACTCTCAATAAAGTACATTATGTTTGTTGGTTGTGTCACTAGAACTCTCAATAAAGTAGATCATGTTTGTTGGTTGTATCACTAGAACTCTCACTAAAGTACATTATGTTTGTTGGTTGTATCACTAGAACTCTCAATAAAGTACATTATGTTTGTTGGTTGTGTCACTAGAACTCTCAATAAAGTACATTATGTTTGTTGGTTGTGTCACTAGAACTCTCAAAGAAGTAGATTACATTTGTTGGTTGTATCACTAGAACTCTCAATAAAGTAGATTACATTTGTTGGTTGTGTCACTAGAACTCTCAATAAAGTAGATTAAATTTGTTGGTTGTATCACTAGTACTTTCACTAAAGTTTATTATGTTTGTTGGTTGTATCACTAGAACTCTCACTACAGTTTATTATGTTTGTTGCTTGTATCACTAGAACTCTCAATAAAGTAGATTACATTTGTTGGTTGTGTCACTAGAACTCTCAATAAAGTAGATTACATTTGTTGGTTGTATCACTAGAACTCTCACTAAAGTACATTATGTTTGTTGGTTGTATCACTAGAACTCTCACTAAAGTAGATTACATTGGTTGGTTGTATCACTAGAACTCTCACTAAAGTACATTATGTTTGTTGGTTGTATCACTAGAACTCTCACTAAAGTAGATTACATTTGTTGGTTGTATCACTAGAACTCTCACTAAAGTTTATTATGTTTGTTGGTTGTATCACTAGAACTCTCACTAAAGTTTATTACATTTGTTGCTTGTATCACTAGAACTCTCACTAAAGTACATTACATTTGTTGGTTGTATCACTAGAACTCTCACTAAAGTTTATTATGTTTGTTGCTTGTATCACTAGAACTCTCACTAAAGTAGATTATGTTTGTTGGGTTTATCACTAGAACTCTCACTAAAGTAGATTATGTTTGTTGGTTGTATCACTAGAACTCTCACTAAAGTAGATTATGTTTGTTGGTTGTATCACTAGAACTCTCACTAAAGTAGATTATGTTTGTTGGTTGTATCACTAGAACTCTCACTAAAGTTTATTATGTTTGTTGCTTGTATCACTAGAACTCTCAATAAAGTAGATTACATTTGTTGGTTGTGTCACTAGAACTCTCAATAAAGTAGATTACATTTGTTGGTTGTGTCACTAGAACTCTCACTAAAGTTTATTATGTTTGTTGCTTGTATCACTAGAACTCTCAATAAAGTAGATTACATTTGTTGGTTGTATCACTAGAACTCTCACTAAAGTTTATTATGTTTGTTGGTTGTATCACTAGAACTCTCACTAAAGTTTATTACATTTGTTGCTTGTATAACTATAACTCTCACTAAAGTAGATTACATTTGTTGGTTGTATCACTAGAACTCTCACTAAAGTTTATTATGTTTGTTGCTTGTATCACTAGAACTCTCACTAAAGTAGATTATGTTTGTTGGTTGTATCACTAGAACTCTCACTAAAGTAGATTATGTTTGTTGGTTGTATCACTAGAACTCTCAATAAAGTAGATTATGTTTGTTGGTTGTATCACTAGAACTCTCACTAAAGTAGATTATGTTTGTTGGTTGTATCACTAGAACTCTCACTAAAGTTTATTATGTTTGTTGCTTGTATCACTAGAACTCTCAATAAAGTAGATTACATTTGTTGGTTGTGTCACTAGAACTCTCAATAAAGTAGATTACATTTGTTGGTTGTGTCACTAGAACTCTCACTAAAGTTTATTATGTTTGTTGGTTGTGTCACTAGAACTCTCAATAAAGTACATTATGTTTGTTGGTTGTGTCACTAGAACTCTCAATAAAGTAGATTATGTTTGTTGGTTGTGTCACTAGAACTCTCACTAAAGTACATTACGTTTGTTGGTTGTGTCACTAGAACTCTCACTAAAGTACATTATGTTTGTTGGTTGTGTCACTAGAACTCTCAATAAAGTACATTATGTTTGTTGGTTGTGTCACTAGAACTCTCAATAAAGTACATTACGTTTGTTGGTTGTGTCACTAGAACTCTCAATAAAGTACATTATGTTTGTTGGTTGTGTCACTAGAACTCTCAATAAAGTACATTATGTTTGTTGGTTGTGTCACTAGAACTCTCACTAAAGTAGATTATGTTTGTTGGTTGTGTCACTAGAACTCTCAATAAAGTACATTATGTTTGTTGGTTGTGTCACTAGAACTCTCAAAAAGTAGATTACATTTGTTGGTTGTATCACTAGAACTCTCAATAAAGTAGATTACATTTGTTGGTTGTGTCACTAGAACTCTCAATAAAGTAGATTACATTTGTTGGTTGTATCACTAGAACTCTCACTAAAGTTTATTATGTTTGTTGGTTGTATCACTAGAACTCTCACTAAAGTTTATTATGTTTGTTGCTTGTATCACTAGAACTCTCACTAAAGTAGATTACATTTGTTGGTTGTATCACTAGAACTCTCACTAAAGTTTATTATGTTTGTTGCTTGTATCACTAGAACTCTCACTAAAGTTTATTATGTTTGTTGGTTGTATCACTAGAACTCTCACTAAAGTAGATTACGTTTGTTGGTTGTATCACTAGAACTCTCACTAAAGTTTATTATGTTTGTTGGTTGTATCACTAGAACTCTCACTAAAGTAGATTACATTTGTTGGTTGTATCACTAGAACTCTCACTAAAGTACATTATGTTTGTTGGTTGTATCACTAGAACTCTCACTAAAGTAGATTACATTGGTTGGTTGTATCACTAGAACTCTCACTAAAGTACATTATGTTTGTTGGTTGTATCACTAGAACTCTCACTAAAGTAGATTACATTTGTTGGTTGTATCACTAGAACTCTCACTAAAGTTTATTATGTTTGTTGGTTGTATCACTAGAACTCTCACTAAAGTTTATTACATTTGTTGCTTGTATCACTATAACTCTCACTAAAGTAGATTACATTTGTTGGTTGTATCACTAGAACTCTCACTAAAGTTTATTATGTTTGTTGCTTGTATCACTAGAACTCTCACTAAAGTAGATTATGTTTGTTGGTTGTATCACTAGAACTCTCACTAAAGTAGATTATGTTTGTTGGTTGTATCACTAGAACTCTCACTAAAGTAGATTATGTTTGTTGGTTGTATCACTAGAACTCTCACTAAAGTAGATTATGTTTGTTGGTTGTATCACTAGAACTCTCACTAAAGTTTATTATGTTTGTTGCTTGTATCACTAGAACTCTCAATAAAGTAGATTACATTTGTTGGTTGTGTCACTAGAACTCTCAATAAAGTAGATTACATTTGTTGGTTGTGTCACTAGAACTCTCACTAAAGTTTATTATGTTTGTTGCTTGTATCACTAGAACTCTCAATAAAGTAGATTACATTTGTTGGTTGTATCACTAGAACTCTCACTAAAGTTTATTATGTTTGTTGGTTGTATCACTAGAACTCTCACTAAAGTTTATTACATTTGTTGCTTGTATAACTATAACTCTCACTAAAGTAGATTACATTTGTTGGTTGTATCACTAGAACTCTCACTAAAGTTTATTATGTTTGTTGCTTGTATCACTAGAACTCTCACTAAAGTAGATTATGTTTGTTGGTTGTGTCACTAGAACTCTCACTAAAGTACATTATGTTTGTTGGTTGTGTCACTAGAACTCTCAATAAAGTACATTATGTTTGTTGGTTGTGTCACTAGAACTCTCACTAAAGTACATTACGTTTGTTGGTTGTGTCACTAGAACTCTCAATAAAGTACATTATGTTTGTTGGTTGTGTCACTAGAACTCTCATAAAGTACATTATGTTTGTTGGTTGTGTCACTAGAACTCTCACTAAAGTACATTATGTTTGTTGGTTGTGTCACTAGAACTCTCAATAAAGTACATTATGTTTGTTGGTTGTGTCACTAGAACTCTCAATAAAGTAGAGTCATGTTTGTTGGTTGTGTCACTAGAACTCTCACTAAAGTACATTATGTTTGTTGGTTGTATCACTAGAACTCTCACTAAAGTACATTATGTTTGTTGGTTGTGTCACTAGAACTCTCAATAAAGTACATTATGTTTGTTGGTTGTGTCACTAGAACTCTCAATAAAGTAGATTACATTTGTTGGTTGTATCACTAGAACTCTCAATAAAGTAGATTACATTTGTTGGTTGTGTCACTAGAACTCTCAATAAAGTAGATTACATTTGTTGGTTGTATCACTAGAACTCTCACTAAAGTTATTATGTTTGTTGGTTGTATCACTAGAACTCTCATAAAGTTTATTATGTTTGTTGGTTGTATCACTAGAACTCTCACTAAAGTAGATTATGTTTGTTGGTTGTATCACTAGAACTCTCAATAAAGTAGATTACATTTGTTGGTTGTGTCACTAGAACTCTCAATAAAGTAGATTACATTTGTTGGTTGTATCACTAGAACTCTCACTAAAGTACATTATGTTTGTTGGTTGTATCACTAGAACTCTCACTAAAGTAGATTACATTTGTTGGTTGTATCACTAGAACTCTCACTAAAGTACATTATGTTTGTTGGTTGTATCACTAGAACTCTCACTAAAGTAGATTACATTTGTTGGTTGTATCACTAGAACTCTCACTAAAGTTTATTATGTTTGTTGGTTGTATCACTAGAACTCTCACTAAAGTTTATTACATTTGTTGCTTGTATCACTATAACTCTCACTAAAGTTATTACATTTGTTGGTTGTATCACTAGAACTCTCACTAAAGTTTATTATGTTTGTTGCTTGTATCACTAGAACTCTCACTAAAGTAGATTATGTTTGTTGGTTGTATCACTAGAACTCTCACTAAAGTAGATTATGTTTGTTGGTTGTATCACTAGAACTCTCACTAAAGTAGATTATGTTTGTTGGTTGTATCACTAGAACTCTCACTAAAGTAGATTATGTTTGTTGGTTGTATCACTAGAACTCTCACTAAAGTACATTATGTTTGTTGGTTGTATCACTAGAACTCTCACTAAAGTACATTATGTTTGTTGTTGTGTCACTAGAACTCTCACTAAAGTACATTATGTTTGTTGGTTGTGTCACTAGAACTCTCAATAAAGTACATTATGTTTGTTGGTTGTGTCACTAGAACTCTCAATAAAGTAGATTATGTTTGTTGGTTGTATCACTAGAACTCTCACTAAAGTACATTATGTTTGTTGGTTGTATCACTAGAACTCTCAATAAAGTACATTATGTTTGTTGGTTGTATCACTAGAACTCTCATAAAGTAGATTATGTTTGTTGGTTGTATCACTAGAACTCTCAAAAAGTAGATTATGTTTGTTGGTTGTATCACTAGAACTCTCAATAAAGTAGATTACATTTGTTGGTTGTGTCACTAGAACTCTCAATAAAGTAGATTACATTTGTTGGTTGTATCACTAGAACTCTCACTAAAGTTTATTATGTTTGTTGGTTGTATCACTAGAACTCTCAATAAAGTAGATTATGTTTGTTGGTTGTATCACTAGAACTCTCACTAAAGTAGATTACATTTGTTGGTTGTATCACTAGAACTCTCACTAAAGTAGATTACATTTGTTGGTTGTATCACTAGAACTCTCACTAAAGTACATTATGTTTGTTGGTTGTATCACTAGAACTCTCACTAAAGTTTATTATGTTGGTTGTTGTATCACTAGAACTCTCACTAAAGTACATTATGTTTGTTGGTTGTGTCACTAGAACTCTCACTAAAGTAGATTATGTTTGTTGGTTGTATCACTAGAACTCTCACTAAAGTTATTATGTTTGTTGGTTGTGTCACTAGAACTCTCACTAAAGTACATTACTTTGTTGGTTGTATCACTAGAACTCTCACTAAAGTACATTATGTTTGTTGGTTGTGTCACTAGAACTCTCACTAAAGTTATTATGTTTGTTGGTTGTGTCACTAGAACTCTCACTAAAGTACATTATGTTTGTTGGTTGTATCACTAGAACTCTCAATAAAGTAGATTATGTTTGTTGGTTGTATCACTAGAACTCTCACTAAAGTAGATTATGTTTGTTGGTTGTATCACTAGAACTCTCACTAAAGTAGATTATGTTTGTTGGTTGTATCACTAGAACTCTCACTAAAGTACATTATGTTTGTTGGTTGTATCACTAGAACTCTCAATAAAGTACATTATGTTTGTTGGTTGTGTCACTAGAACTCTCAATAAAGTAGATTACATTTGTTGGTTGTATCACTAGAACTCTCACTAAAGTAGATTATGTTTGTTGGTTGTGTCACTAGAACTCTCAATAAAGTAGATTACATTTGTTGGTTGTATCACTAGAACTCTCACTAAAGTTTATTATGTTTGTTGGTTGTATCACTAGAACTCTCACTAAAGTTTATTATGTTTGTTGCTTGTATCACTAGAACTCTCACTAAAGTAGATTATGTTTGTTGGTTGTATCACTAGAACTCTCACTAAAGTAGATTATGTTTGTTGGTTGTATCACTAGAACTCTCACTAAAGTAGATTATGTTTGTTGGTTGTATCACTAGAACTCTCACTAAAGTAGATTATGTTTGTTGGTTGTATCACTAGAACTCTCAATAAAGTAGATTATGTTTGTTGGTTGTATCACTAGAACTCTCACTAAAGTAGATTATGTTTGTTGGTTGTATCACTAGAACTCTCACTAAAGTTTATTATGTTTGTTGGTTGTATCACTAGAACTCTCACTAAAGTAGATTATGTTTGTTGGTTGTATCACTAGAACTCTCACTAAAGTTTATTACATTTGTTGGTTGTGTCACTAGAACTCTCACTAAAGTTTATTATGTTTGTTGGTTGTGTCACTAGAACTCTCACTAAAGTACATTATGTTTGTTGGTTGTGTCACTAGAACTCTCAATAAAGTAGATTATGTTTGTTGGTTGTGTCACTAGAACTCTCACTAAAGTAGATTATGTTGGTTGTGTCACTAGAACTCTCACTAAAGTAGATTATGTTTGTTGGTTGTGTCACTAGAACTCTCACTAAAGTACATTATGTTTGTTGGTTGTATCACTAGAACTCTCATAAAGTACATTATGTTTGTTGGTTGTGTCACTAGAACTCTCAATAAAGTACATTATTTGTTGGTTGTGTCACTAGAACTCTCAATAAAGTACATTATGTTTGTTGGTTGTGTCACTAGAACTCTCACTAAAGTAGATTATGTTTGTTGGTTGTGTCACTAGAACTCTCAATAAAGTAGATTATGTTTGTTGGTTGTGTCACTAGAACTCTCAAAAAGTAGATTACATTTGTTGGTTGTATCACTAGAACTCTCACTAAAGTAGATTACATTTGTTGGTTGTATCACTAGAACTCTCACTAAAGTAGATTACATTTGTTGGTTGTATCACTAGAACTCTCACTAAAGTTTATTATGTTTGTTGGTTGTATCACTAGAACTCTCACTAAAGTAGATTATGTTTGTTGGTTGTATCACTAGAACTCTCACTAAAGTAGATTATGTTTGTTGGTTGTATCACTAGAACTCTCACTAAAGTTTATTATGTTTGTTGGTTGTATCACTAGAACTCTCACTAAAGTTTATTATGTTTGTTGGTTGTATCACTAGAACTCTCACTAAAGTAGATTATGTTTGTTGGTTGTATCACTAGAACTCTCACTAAAGTTTATTATGTTTGTTGGTTGTATCACTAGAACTCTCACTAAAGTAGATTACATTTGTTGGTTGTATCACTAGAACTCTCACTAAAGTACATTATGTTTGTTGGTTGTATCACTAGAACTCTCACTAAAGTAGATTACATTGTTGGTTGTATCACTAGAACTCTCACTAAAGTACATTATGTTTGTTGGTTGTATCACTAGAACTCTCACTAAAGTAGATTACATTTGTTGGTTGTATCACTAGAACTCTCACTAAAGTTTATTATGTTTGTTGGTTGTATCACTAGAACTCTCACTAAAGTTTATTACATTTGTTGCTTGTATCACTAGAACTCTCACTAAAGTAGATTACATTTGTTGGTTGTATCACTAGAACTCTCACTAAAGTTTATTATGTTTGTTGGTTGTATCACTAGAACTCTCACTAAAGTAGATTATGTTTGTTGGTTGTGTCACTAGAACTCTCACTAAAGTACATTATGTTTGTTGGTTGTATCACTAGAACTCTCACTAAAGTACATTATGTTTGTTGGTTGTATCACTAGAACTCTCACTAAAGTAGATTATGTTTGTTGGTTGTGTCACTAGAACTCTCACTAAAGTAGATTATGTTTGTTGGTTGTGTCACTAGAACTCTCACTAAAGTACATTATGTTTGTTGGTTGTGTCACTAGAACTCTCAATAAAGTAGATTATGTTTGTTGGTTGTGTCACTAGAACTCTCACTAAAGTACATTACGTTTGTTGGTTGTGTCACTAGAACTCTCAATAAAGTACATTATGTTTGTTGGTTGTGTCACTAGAACTCTCAATAAAGTACATTATGTTTGTTGGTTGTGTCACTAGAACTCTCACTAAAGTACATTATGTTTGTTGGTTGTGTCACTAGAACTCTCAATAAAGTACATTATGTTTGTTGGTTGTGTCACTAGAACTCTCAATAAAGTAGATTATGTTTGTTGGTTGTATCACTAGAACTCTCACTAAAGTACATTATGTTTGTTGGTTGTATCACTAGAACTCTCAATAAAGTACATTATGTTTGTTGGTTGTGTCACTAGAACTCTCAATAAAGTACTTTATGTTTGTTGGTTGTGTCACTAGAACTCTCAAAGAAGTAGATTACATTTGTTTGTTGTATCACTAGAACTCTCAATAAAGTAGATTACATTTGTTGGTTGTGTCACTAGAACTCTCAATAAAGTAGATTACATTTGTTGGTTGTATCACTAGAACTTTCACTAAAGTTTATTATGTTTGTTGGTTGTATCACTAGAACTCTCACTACAGTTTATTATGTTTGTTGCTTGTATCACTAGAACTCTCACTAAAGTAGATTACATTTGTTGGTTGTATCACTAGAACTCTCACTAAAGTTTATTATGTTTGTTGCTTGTATCACTAGAACTCTCACTAAAGTTTATTATGTTTGTTGGTTGTATCACTAGAACTCTCACTAAAGTAGATTACATTTGTTGGTTGTATCACTAGAACTCTCACTAAAGTTTATTATGTTTGTTGGTTGTATCACTAGAACTCTCACTAAAGTAGATTACATTTGTTGGTTGTATCACTAGAACTCTCACTAAAGTACATTATGTTTGTTGGTTGTATCACTAGAACTCTCACTAAAGTAGATTGCATTGGTTGGTTGTATCACTAGAACTCTCACTAAAGTACATTATGTTTGTTGGTTGTATCACTAGAACTCTCACTAAAGTAGATTACATTTGTTGGTTGTATCACTAGAACTCTCACTAAAGTTTATTATGTTTGTTGGTTGTATCACTAGAACTCTCACTAAAGTTTATTACATTTGTTGCTTGTATCACTATAACTCTCACTAAAGTACATTACATTTGTTGGTTGTATCACTAGAACTCTCACTAAAGTTTATTATGTTTGTTGCTTGTATCACTAGAACTCTCACTAAAGTAGATTATGTTTGTTGGTTGTATCACTAGAACTCTCACTAAAGTAGATTATGTTTGTTGGTTGTATCACTAGAACTCTCACTAAAGTAGATTATGTTTGTTGGTTGTATCACTAGAACTCTCACTAAAGTAGATTATGTTTGTTGGTTGTATCACTAGAACTCTCAATAAAGTTTATTATGTTTGTTGCTTGTATCACTAGAACTCTCAGAAAAGTAGATTACATTTGTTGGTTGTGTCACTAGAACTCTCAATAAAGTAGATTACATTTGTTGGTTGTGTCACTAGAACTCTCACTAAAGTTTATTATGTTTGTTGCTTGTATCACTAGAACTCTCAATAAAGTAGATTACATTTGTTGGTTGTATCACTAGAACTCTCACTAAAGTTTATTATGTTTGTTGGTTGTATCACTAGAACTCTCACTAAAGTTTATTACATTTGTTGCTTGTATAACTATAACTCTCACTAAAGTAGATTACATTTGTTGGTTGTATCACTAGAACTCTCACTAAAGTTTATTATGTTTGTTGCTTGTATCACTAGAACTCTCAATAAAGTAGATTACATTTATTGGTTGTGTCACTAGAACTCTCAATAAAGTAGATTACATTTGTTGGTTGTGTCACTAGAACTCTCACTAAAGTTTATTATGTTTGTTGCTTGTATCACTAGAACTCTCAATAAAGTAGATTACATTTGTTGGTTGTGTCACTAGAACTCTCACTAAAGTTATTATGTTTGTTGGTTGTGTCACCAGAACTCTCACTAAAGTTTATTATGTTTGTTGGTTGTATCACTAGAACTCTCACTAAAGTAGATTACATTTGTTGGTTGTATCACTAGAACTCTCACTAAAGTAAATTATGTTTGTTGGTTGTATCACTAGAACTCTCACTAAAGTAGATTACATTTGTTGGTTGTATCACTAGAACTCTCACTAAAGTAGATTACATTTGTTGGTTGTATCACTAGAACTCTCACTAAAGTTTATTATGTTTGTTGGTTGTGTCACTAGAACTCTCACTAAAGTAGATTACATTTGTTGGTTGTGTCACTAGAACTCTCACTAAAGTAGATTATGTTTGTTGGTTGTATCACTAGAACTCTCACTAAAGTTTATTATGTTTGTTGGTTGTATCACTAGAACTCTCACTAAAGTTTATTATGTTTGTTGGTTGTGTCACTAGAACTCTCACTAAAGTACATTATGTTTGTTGGTTGTATCACTAGAACTCTCACTAAAGTAGATTATGTTTGTTGGTTGTATCACTAGAACTCTCACTAAAGTAGATTACATTTGTTGGTTGTGTCACTAGAACTCTCACTAAAGTTTATTATGTTTGTTGGTTGTGTCACTAGAACTCTCACTAAAGTAGATTATGTTTGTTGGTTGTGTCACTAGAACTCTCACTAAAGTACATTATGTTTGTTGGTTGTATCACTAGAACTCTCACTAAAGTAGATTATGTTTGTTGGTTGTGTCACTAGAACTCTCACTAAAGTAGATTATGTTTGTTGGTTGTATCACTAGAACTCTCAATAAAGTAGATTATGTTTGTTGGTTGTATCACTAGAACTCTCAATAAAGTAGATTATGTTTGTTGGTTGTGTCACTAGAACTCTCACTAAAGTAGATTATGTTTGTTGGTTGTATCACTAGAACTCTCAATAAAGTAGATTATGTTTGTTGGTTGTATCACTAGAACTCTCAATAAAGTAGATTATGTTTGTTGGTTGTATCACTAGAACTCTCAATAAAGTAGATTATGTTTGTTGGTTGTATCACTAGAACTCTCACTAAAGTAGATTATGTTTGTTGGTTGTGTCACTAGAACTCTCAATAAAGTACATTATGTTTGTTGGTTGTGTCACTAGAACTCTCAATAAAGTACATTATGTTTGTTGGTTGTGTCACTAGAACTCTCACTAAAGTTTATTATGTTTGTTGTTGTGTCACTAGAACTCTCACTAAAGTAGATTACATTTGTTGGTTGTATCACTAGAACTCTCACTAAAGTAGATTATGTTTGTTGGTTGTATCACTAGAACTCTCACTAAAGTAAATTACATTTGTTGGTTGCATCACTAGAACTCTCACTAAAGTAGATTACATTTGTTGGTTGTATCACTAGAACTCTCACTAAAGTAGATTACATTTGTTGGTTGTATCACTAGAACTCTCACTAAAGTTTATTATGTTTGTTGGTTGTGTCACTAGAACTCTCACTAAAGTACATTATGTTTGTTGGTTGTGTCACTAGAACTCTCACTAAAGTACATTATGTTTGTTGGTTGTATCACTAGAACTCTCACTTAAGTTATTATGTTTGTTGGTTGTGTCACTAGAACTCTCACTAAAGTACATTATGTTTGTTGGTTGTGTCACTAGAACTCTCACTAAAGTACATTATGTTTGTTGGTTGTATCACTAGAACTCTCACTAAAGTTTATTATGTTTGTTGGTTGTGTCACTAGAACTCTCACTAAAGTTTATTATGTTTGTTGGTTGTGTCACTAGAACTCTCAATAAAGTAGATTATGTTTGTTGGTTGTGTCACTAGAACTCTCAATAAAGTAGATTATGTTTGTTGGTTGTGTCACTAGAACTCTCAATAAAGTACATTATGTTTGTTGTTTGTATCACTAGAACTCTCAATAAAGTAGATTATGTTTGTTGGTTGTGTCACTAGAACTCTCAATAAAGTAGATTATGTTTGTTGGTTGTATCACTAGAACTCTCAATAAAGTAGATTATGTTTGTTGTTTGTATCACTAGAACTCTCAATAAAGTAGATTATGTTTGTTGGTTGTGTCACTAGAACTCTCAATAAAGTAGATTATGTTTGTTGGTTGTATCACTAGAACTCTCAATAAAGTAGATTATGTTTGTTGGTTGTATCACTAGAACTCTCAATAAAGTAGATTATGTTTGTTGTTTGTATCACTAGAACTCTCAATAAAGTAGATTATGTTTGTTGGTTGTATCACTAGAACTCTCAATAAAGTAGATTATGTTTGTTGGTTGTATCACTAGAACTCTCAATAAAGTAGATTATGTTTGTTGGTTGTATCACTAGAACTCTCAATAAAGTAGATTATGTTTGTTGTTTGTATCACTAGAACTCTCAATAAAGTAGATTATGTTTGTTGGTTGTGTCACTAGAACTCTCAATAAAGTTTATTATGTTTGTTGGTTGTGTCACTAGAACTCTCAATAAAGTAGATTATGTTTGTTGGTTGTGTCATTAGAACTCTCAATAAAGTAGATTATGTTTGTTGTTTGTATCACTAGAACTCTCAATAAAGTAGATTATGTTTGTTGGTTGTGTCACTAGAACTCTCAATAAAGTAGATTATGTTTGTTGTTTGTATCACTAGAACTCTCAATAAAGTAGATTATGTTTGTTGGTTGTGTCACTAGAACTCTCAATAAAGTACATTATGTTTGTTGGTTGTGTCACTAGAACTCTCAATAAAGTAGATTATGTTTGTTGGTTGTGTCACTAGAACTCTCAATAAAGTTTATTATGTTTGTTGGTTGTGTCACTAGAACTCTCAATAAAGTACATTATGTTTGTTGTTTGTGTCACTAGAACTCTCAATAAAGTAGATTATGTTTGTTGGTTGTGTCACTAGAACTCTCAATAAAGTACATTATGTTTGTTGTTTGTGTCACTAGAACTCTCAATAAAGTACATTATGTTTGTTGTTTGTATCACTAGAACTCTCAATAAAGTACATTATGTTTGTTGGTTGTGTCACTAGAACTCTCAATAAAGTACATTATGTTTGTTGTTTGTATCACTAGAACTCTCAATAAAGTACATTATGTTTGTTGGTTGTGTCACTAGAACTCTCAATAAAGTACATTATGTTTGTTGTTTGTGTCACTAGAACTCTCATGGAACTAGTTCTCAACCTCAACTCTTTCGAGTTTAATGACAACTTCTTCACCCAGATCAGTGGTGTAGCGGTGGGCACCAATGGGCCCTAGCTAAGTTTGTCTGTTGATGGGTTACCTGGAGCAGCAGATCATCCACACCTACCAGGGCTCTTTTCCCCTACTGTGCCACTGGTACATCGATGACTGCATCGGTCTGACTGACCTTTCCGAGAAGGAAATCTCCCTATCTATTGAACATGTTGGTTACACCGCCTAACCATATCACTCCCCACATGTCCACCTCCTCTGTTTCCTCCCTAGACATCACAGTTTCCCTATCTGTCTCTGGTCTCCCACTGTTTCCTCCGCTACAACTCTTCTCACCAGACATCAAGAACTCTGTTTACCTATTCAGTTACTCAGGATTCGTCGCCTTTTCCAGGACAATGAAGATGTCCAAGATGTAGCCCCCACCTGATGCTTGACTTCTTCCACTGACGCCTTTATCCCGAATCAGCTCTCCTTCCGGCTCTCTTACGGGTTGGCCGCACCTTATGTCAGGCTGCTCTCACACCTTCTACCCGCCCCCCTCTGTTAGGGTAGTACTTGCTCCCACCCATCTCCCCCAACCATCACTCCCACCCATCACCCTCACCCATCACCCTCACACATCATCCCCGCCCATCACTCTCACCAATCTCCCTCACCCATCTCCTCCACCCATCACCCTCACCCATCACACCCATCACGCCCATCCATCTCCCCCACCCATCACCCTCACCCATCTCCCCCACCCATCACCCCCACCCATCTCCTCCACCCATCACCCTAACCATCACCTTCACCCATCACCCCAACCCATCACCCTCACCCATCACCCCACCCATCTCCCAATCACACCCACCCATCACCCCCACCCATCACCCCCACCCATCTCCCCATCACCTTCACCCATCACCCTACCCATCACCCCCACCCATCACCCTCACCCATCTCCCCCCATCACCCTCACCCATCACCCCCACCCATCTCCCCATCACCTCCACCCATCACCCCCACCCATCTCCCCATCACCTTCACCCATCACCCCACCCATCACCCCCACCCATCTCCCCATCACCTTCACCCATCACCCCAACCCATCTCCCCATCACCCCCACCCATCACCCCCATCACGCCCACCCATCTCCCCCACCCATCACCCTCACCCATCTCCCCCACCCATCACCCCCACCCATCTCCCCACCCATAACCCTCACCATCACCTTCACCCATCACCCCAACCCATCTCCCCCATCACCCTCACCATCACCCTCACCCATCTCCCCATCACCCCACCCATCACCCCCACCCATCACCATCAACTTCACCCATCTCCCCCACCACCCATCACCCCTACCCATCACCCCCACCTATCTCCCCACCACCTATCACCCCACCCACTTCCCCCACCCATAACCCCCACTCATCTCCCCCACCCATCACTCCCACCCATCTCCCCCACCTATCACCCTTACCCATAACCCCCACCCATCTCCCCACCCATCACCCTCACCCATCTCCCCCACCCATCACCCTCACCCATCTCCCCTTCCCATCTCCCCCACCCATTACCCTCACCCATCACCCCGACACATCTTCCCACCACCCCCACCCATCTCCCCCACCCATCACCCATCACCCCAGCCATCTCGTCCACCATCACCCCCACTCATCTCCCCACCCATCACCCTCACCTATCACCTTCACCCATCACCCCCACTCATCTCCCCCACCCATCACCCCCACCCATCACCCTCACCCATCACCCCTCACCCATCTTCCTCCACCCATCACTCCCACCCATCACCCCCACCACCCACCACCCCACCCATCTCCCCCACCACCCATCGCCCCCACCCATCTCCCCACCACCTATCACCCTCACCATCTCCCCCACCACCCATCACCCCAGCCATCACCCCCACCCATCACCCCCAATCACCCCCACCCATCTCCCCCACCACCCATCGCCCCCACCACCCATCGCCCCCACCCATCTCCCCACCACCCATCACCCTCACCCATCTCCCCCACCACCCATCACCCCAGCCATCACCCCCACCCATCACCCCCAATCACCCCCACCCATCTCCCCCACCACCCCCACCCATCTCCCCACTACCCATCACCCCCACCCATCTCCCCCACCGCCCATCGCCCCCACCCATCTCCCCCACCACCATCTACCCCACCCATCTCCCCCACCATCCATCACCCCCACCCATCATCCCCGCACATCTTCCCCAATACCCCCACACCACCCCACCCATCATCCCCACCCATCACCCCCACCCATCACCTTCACCCATCATCCCCGCACATCTTCCCCAATACCCCCAGCCATCTCCCTCGCCACCCATCACCCCCACCTCTCTCCCCCACCCATCACTCCCACCCATCACCCACACCCATCTCCACCACTATCCATCACCCACACCCATCACCCTCACCCATCACCCCCACCCATCATCCATCACCCCTCACCCATCACCTTCACCCATCATCTTCACCACTACGCGGTAATCAGAATCATTGACCTCTACCGACCCACTCGACGATCGGACTCTGTATAATCTTCCCTGGCCCTTTCTTTATTTCACTTTAAACGTGACCACAGCCTCCGTCACATGCTTGTCATGAGCCACCTTCCTGCCTCCCCCCCCTCACAGTCTCCGTCACATGCTTGTCATGAGCCACCTTCCTGCCTCCCCCCCCCCCTCACAGCCTCCGTCACATGCTTGTCATGAGCCACCTTCCTGCCTCCCCCCCCCACAACGTCCGTCACATGCTTGTCATGAGCCACCTTCCTGCCCCCCCCCCCCCCCTCACAGCCTCCGTCACATGCTTGTCATGAGCCACCTTCCTGCCTCCCCCCCCCCAAGCCATCGGGGCACTATCCGTTGCTATCGCAGTCAATGAAAGACTTGCAAACACGTCCTCCGGACAGGTACAGTTCTCGTCCCTAATAGTCCTTTTGAGATCAGAGGAACATTATCTATGTCATCATATGTGAACGATGTAAGATGAGCTTCATTAGGCGAATCAGGATGCCGTCCCTGAAAGATTGCCGAGAATATCTGTATGACATCACTCGAGATGCAGGCAGCCAAGAGCATCCCACTTCAAATTGAAAGACCATCAGGTGAAGGCGGATGTCAAATTTAGTGGCCTGTTGTTATGTTCTTCTGACAGTCGTAGCCGATTCACCTCAGAGAATCGTCTGATCGCCCGCATGGGTTGCCTCACCCAAAGGGGCATCAATGTATCCCTTCTTCATGGGTAATCTATTACTCCTCTCACTTCCCCCACCTCCTCCTTCCTTTCCTTCTGTCATTCCCATCTCGCTTCCGTTTCACCCCTCTCTCCTCTCCTTTCTGACCTTCCTTGTTAATGTTTTGTCTTTTTCTTTCATTAGAGCTGCTTCACTACTCATGTCTGACTTTCCACCACACTGCATCACCAGTCCTAGCTAATTCCCCTATTACACCTCTGTTATCGCCATGTTACCTAAGAAATGCCGGGCTTTGTTTGCTTGTTTTCACTCCACATGTATACTGTCCTATCTTTGGTGTTCACTTGTGTCACGCTTGACTGCCTCTCACACCTCATTCTACTACCTTGTAATCTCGTCCGAATTATCGTCTAATTACGTGACTGATTTCCCTACCCACTCCTTCACCCTCTCCTCCTGCGTCCCATTTAACTCACAGTCATCTAGAATCTTGTCTCAGTTAAGTCTCGCTTTAATTGTATATATATTATAGCTTAGGAATTGTCACAACAGCCTGCTAAAAGTAATCTCGGAAAGGAAAATACAAGGTAAAAGAGGCAGAGGCAGAACAAGAATAACATCGAATAGTAATATCAAAAGATGAACAAGTCAGCATATGACAACTTGCGCTATCAAAGCAAGAGACAGAGTGGAATAGGGCTCTATGGTAGCCAACCTTCGATGCGGAGACGGCACCCTTGATGATGATGAATCTTCAGATATTATCTATTTGTATCCTCCGATGTGTAACACATCTCTCTTTAGTTCCATCAGTTCATCCCTTATCTCTCTGTTTACTTCTCCTTGACTTACCTGCCTCGCTTATCCTAGATGTAGTAGAGTTTATCTTGATTTCCTTGTCCGCTTGAGTGTTGTTCTCGTTTTATGTGGAGGCCTCATGTAGGCCGAAACGTCCGTATTTTGTTGTGTTCCTTGTATGTAAGAAGTGTACGTCGCACCCCACCACTTGCTCCTTGCTACCAGCTTTACCGCAGCACTGCAGTTATTTGCCTTTTCCCCAGTACATTATGTTTGTTGATATCTTCCGTTGTATTTGTTTGTAAAAGATCAATCTATTTATAGACACAGAATCTGTTACAGAATTAAAAGGACCAATGTGTGTGTGTGTGTGTGTGTGCGTGTGCGTGTGTGTGCGCGCGCGCGTACAAGAGAGAGACAGTACATTGATGAGGTTGTTATTTCATGTAGCCATTTCCATAACGGTGTGAGAGTTTGAGACAGCTTGGTATCGGGCTCATGGTACACTAGGGACCTAAGGCTTGAAGTGACCAAAAGCAGTCAGGAAATAACGGCACCTACTGATGATGGACAATCGGGATATTAAAACACAGCCAAACAGGGTGAGTGGGGCGTGCTTCTTGGGGGGGGGGCACATCAGGTGCAGGCGATGAGGATGGTGGTTTGGGGACATCGAAGAGACACTGAACATGACAACAGAAGAAGTACGAGATCTGGCTAGAGACAGATATTCTTTCAGACGGGTTGTGGTAAATGTAACGTTCTGTGGAAGATCTGGCTAGAGACAGAGATTCTTTCAGACGGGTTGTGGTAAATGTAACGTTCTGTAAAGGGCGTGCGACCTGATGATAATGGTGATTTATCAGTTTTACATGTTTCAGTCCAAATAAACAGACTGCAAGGTCTACGTTCACTTCTGGTATTGCCCATAGACGACGATCACCACAGTTATCACACCCTCCCGCCATGAACGATAAATATGATATCAGTCGTATTTGACACTTGTGGTTATGATGTCACTGATATGTGTGTTCCTCAGGAGTCGAACATCGACACCTATAAGCGGATGTACGCCTACATGAAGGACAGGCCGCACGTCCTGGCCGACACCTACCAGCAGGGCATCGACAGGGTTAAGAAGGGTAACTACGCCTTCTTCATGGAGAATTTGATGATCGACTACCAGGTCCAGAGGGACTGTGAGCTCATGCAGGTCGGAGGGCAGCTGGACTCGAAGGGATACGGTGTTGGCCTGCCCATAAGTTAGTTTCTCTCTTTGTTGTTTCTCCTTAAGGAAGTTTCTCTCTTTGTTGTTTCTCCTTAAGGAAGTTTCTCTCTTTGTTGTTTCTCTCTTTGTTGTCTCTCCATAAGTTAGTTTCTCTCTTTGTTGTTTCTCCATAAGTAAGTTTCTCTCTTTGTTGTTTCTCCATAAGTAAGTTTCTCTATTTGTTGTTTCTCCATAAGTAAGTTTCTCTCTTTGTTGTTTCTCTCTTTGTTGTTTCTCCATAAGTAAGTTTCTCTATTTGTTGTTTCTCCATAAGTAAGTTTCTCTCTTTGTTGTCTCTCCATAAGTTAGTTTCTCTCTTTGCTGTTTCTCCATAAGTAAGTTTCTCTCTTTGTTGTTTCTCCATAAGTAAGTTTCTCTCTTTGTTGTTTCTCCATAAGTATGTTTCTCTCTTTGTTGTTTCTCTCTTTGTTGTTTCTCCATAAGTAAGTTTCTCTCTTTGTTGTTTCTCTCTTTGTTGTTTCTCCATAAGTAAGTTTCTCTCTTTGTTGTTTCTCCATAAGTAAGTTTCTCTTTTTGTTGTTTCTCTCTTTGTTGTTTCCCCATAAGTAAGTATCTCTTTTTGTTGTTTCTCTCTTTGTTGTTTCTCCATAAGTAAGTTTCTCTCTTTGTTGTTTCTCCATAAGTAAGTTTCTCTTTTTGTTGTTTCTCTCTTTGTTGTTTCTCCATAAGTAAGTTTCTCTCTGTTGTTTCTCCATAAGTTAGTTTCTCTCTTTGTTGTTTCTCCATAAGTAAGTTTCTCTCTTTGTTGTTTCTCCATAAGTAAGTTTCTGTCTTTGTTGTTTCTCCATAAGTAAGTTTCTCTCTTTGTTGTTTATCCATAAGTAAGTTTCTCTCTTTGTTGTTTCTCCATAAGTAAGTTTCTCTTTTGTTGTTTCTCCATAAGTAAGTTTCTCTCTTTGTTGTTTCTCCATAAGTTAGTTTCTCTCTTTGTTGTTTCTCCATAAGTAAGTTTCTCTCTTTGTTGTTTCTCCATAAGTAAGTTTCTCTTTTTGTTGTTTCTCTCTTTGTTGTTTCTCCATAAGTAAGTTTCTCTCTTTGTTGTTTCTCCATAAGTAATTTTCTCTCTTTGTTGTTTCTTCATAAGCAAGTTTCTCTCTTTGTTGTTTCTCTCTTTGTTGTTTCTCCATAAGTAAGTTTCTCTCTTTGTTGTTTCTCCATAAGTAAGTTTCTCTCTTTGTTGTTTCTCCATAAGTAATTTTCTCTCTTTGTTGTTTCTCCATAAGCAAGTTTCTCTCTTTGTTGTTTCTGTCTTTGTTGTTTCTCCATAAGTAAGTTTCTCTCTTTGTTGTTTATCCAAAAGTTAGTTTCTCTCTTTGTTGTTTCTCCATAACTTAGTTTCTCTCTTTGTTGTTTCTCCATTAGTTATTTTCTCTTAGTTGTTCCCCTTTAGTTAGTTTCTCACTTTTTTGTTTCTCCTTAAGGAAGTTTCTCTCTTTGTTGTTTCTCTCTTTGTTCTTTCTCCATAAGTTAGTTTCTCTCTTTGTTGTTTCTCCATAAGCAAGTTTCTCTCTTTGTTGTTTCTCCATAAGTTAGTTTTTCTCTTTGTTGTTTCTCCATAAGTAAGTTTCTCTCTTAGTTGTTTCTCCATAAGTTAGTTTTTCTCTTTGTTGTTTCTCCATAAGTAAGTTTCTCTCTTTGTTGTTTCTCCATAAGTAAGTTTCTCTCCTTGTTGTTTCCCTTTAGTTAGTTTCTCTCTTTGTTGTTTCTCCTTAAGGAATTTTCTCTCTTTGTTGTTTCTCCATAAGTAAGTTTCTCTCTTTGTTTATTCTCCATAAGTTAGTTTTTCTTTTGTTTTTTCCCCATAAGTAAGTTTCTCTCTTTGTTGTTTCTCCATAAGTTAGTTTCTCTCTTTGTTGTTTCTCCATAAGTTAGTTTCTCTCTTTGTTTTTTTTATAAGAAAGTGTCTCTCTTTGTTGTTTTTCAATAAGTTAGTTTCTCTCTTTGTTGTTTCTCCTTAAGGAAGTTTCTCTCTTTGTTGTTTCTCCTTCAGGAAGTTTCTCTCTTTGTTGTTTCTCTCTTTGTTGTTTCTCCATAAGTAAGTTTCTCTCTTTGTTGTTTCTCGATAAGTAAGTTTCTCTCTTTGTTGTCTCTCCATAAGTTAGTTTCTCTCTTTGTTGTTTCTCCTTAAGGAAGTTTCTCTCTTTGTTGTTTCTCCTTCAGGAAGTTTCTCTCTTTGTTGTTTCTCTCTTTGTTGTTTCTCCATAAGTAAGTTTCTCTCTTTTTGTTTCTCCATAAGTAATTTTCTCTCTTTGTTGTTTCTCCATAAGCAAGTTTCTCTCTTTGTTGTTTCTCTCTTTGGTGTTTCTCTCTTTGTTGTTTCTCCATAAGTAATTTTCTCTTTTTGTTTTTTCTCGATAAGTTAGTTTCTCTCTTTGTTGTTTCTCCATAAGTAAGTTTCTCTCTTTGTTTATTCTCCATAAGTAAGTTTCTCTCTTTGTTGTTTCTCCATAAGTAAGTTTCTCTCTTTGTTTCTCCAAAAGTTAGTTTCTCTCTTTGTTGTTTCTCCATAAGTAAGTTTCTTTCTTTGTTTATTCTCCATAAGTAAGTTTCTCTCTTTGTTGTTTCTCCATAAGTAAGTTTCTCTCTGTTGTTTCTCCAAAAGTATGTTTCTCTCTTTGTTGTCTCTCCATAAGTAAGTTTCTCTCTTTGTTGTTTCTCCATAAGTAAGTTTATCTCTTTGTTGTTTCTCCATAAGCAAATTTCTTTCTTGGTTGTTTCTCCATAAGTAAGTTTCTCTCTTTCTTGTTTCCCCATAAGTAAGTTTCTCTCTTTGTTGTTTCTCCTTTAGTTAGTTTCTCTTTTTGTTGTTTCTCCTTAAGTTGTTTCTCACTTGGTTGTTACTTATTAAGTTATTTTCTATCTTGTTGTTTCTCCTTTTGTTAGTTTCTCTCTTTGTTGTTTCTCCTTTAGTTAGTTTCTCTCTTTGTTGAATCTCCATAAGCAAGTTTTTTCTTTGTTGTTTCTCCATAAGTTAGTTTCTTTCTTTGTTGTTTCTCCAAAAGCAAGTTTCTCTCTTTGTTGTTTCTCCATAAGCAAGTTTCTCTCTTTGTTGTTTCTCCATAAGTAAGTTTCTCACTTTGTTGTTTCTCCATAAGTAAGTTTCTCTCTCTTTTGTTTCTCCTTTAGTTAGTTTCTCTCTTTGTTGTTTCTCCTTAAGTTGTTTCTTACTTGGTTGTTTCTTCTTAAGTTATTTTCTATCTTTGTTGTTCCTCCTTAAGTTAGTTTCTCTCTTTGTTGTTACTCCATAAATAAGTTTCTCTCTTTGTTGTTTCTCCATAATTTAATTCCTCTCTTTGTTGTTTCTCGATAAGTTAATTCTCTCTTTGTTGTTTCTCCATAAGTTAGTTTCTCTCTTTGTTTCTCCATAAGTTAGTTTTTCTTTTTGTTTTTTCCCCATAAGTAAGTTTCTCTCTTTGTTATTTCTCCATAAGTTAATTCTCTCTTTGTTGTTTCTCCATAAGTTAGTTTCTCTCTTTGTTTCTCCATAAGTTAGTTTTTCTTTTTGTTTTTTCCCCATAAGTAAGTTTCTCTCTTTGTTGTTTCTCCATAAGTTAGTTTCTCTCTTTGTTGTTTCTCCATAAGTTAGTTTCTCTCTTTGTTTTTCTGATAAGAAAGTGTCTCTCTTTGTTGTTTTTCAATAAGTTAGTTTCTCTCTTTGTTGTTTCTCCTTAAGGAAGTTTCTCTCTTTGTTGTTTCTCCTTCAGGAAGTTTCTCTCTTTGTTGTTTCTCTCTTTGTTGTTTCTCCATAAGTAAGTTTCTCTCTTTGTTGTTTCTCGATAAGTAAGTTTCTCTTTGTTGTCTCTCCATAAGTTAGTTTCTCTCTTGTTGTTTCTCCTTAAGGAAGTTTCTCTCTTTGTTGTTTATCCATAAGTTAGTTCTCTCTTTCTTTTTTCTCGATAAGTTAGTTTCTCTCTTTGTTGTTTCTCCATAAGTAAGTTTCTCTCTTTGTTGTTTCTCCATAAGTAAGTGTCTCTCTTTGTTGTTTCCCGATAAGAAAGTGTCTCTCTTTGTTGTTTTTCAATAAGTTAGTTTCTCTCTTTGTTGTTTCCCCATAAGTAAGTGTCTCTCTTTGTTGTTTCTCGATAAGTTAGTTTCTCTCTTTGTTGTTTCTTAATGAGTTAGTTTCTCTCTTTGTTGCTACCCCATAAGTAAGTGTCTCTCTTTGTTGTTTCTCAATAAGTAAGTGTCCCTCTTTGTTGTTTTTCAATAAGTTAGTTTCTCTCTTTGTTGTTTCTCGATAAGTAAGTGTCTCTCTTTGTTGTTTTTCAATAAGTTAGTTTCTCTCTTTGTTGTTTCCCCATAAGTAAGTTTCTCTCTTTGTTGTTTCTCGATAAGTTAGTTTCTCTCTTTGTTGTTTCTTAATGAGTTAGTTTCTCTCTTGTTGCTTCCCATAAGTAAGTTTATCTCCTTGTTTCTCCATAAGTTAGTTTCTCTTCATGTCTTATTGATTACACACAAGTAAGTTTCTCAATATCTCTTTGTTTTTCAATAAGGAAATTATTTTCTTTGTACATAAGTAAGTGTTTCTCTCTGTAAATAATTACGTATTTCTCTCTGTCCATAAGTAAGTGTTTCTCTCTGTACATAAGTAAGTTTCTCTCTGTACATAAGTAAGTTTCTCTCTGTACATAAGTAAGTGTTTCTCTCTGTACATAAGTAAGTGTTTCTCTCTGTACATAAGTAAGTGTTCTCTCTGTACATAAGTAAGTGTTTCTCTCTGTATATAAATAAGTGTTCCTCTATGTACATAAGTATTTCTCTATGTATATAAGTAAATATTTCTCTCTGTACATAAGTATTTCTCTCTGTACATAAGTATTTCTCTCTGTACATAAGTAAGTTTCCTTCTCTTTCTCGATGATTGACCTCTCATAAGTAAGTGTTTCTCTCTAAGTACTTCTATGTACTAAAAGTCTGTCTATGTCTCAGAGTGCCCCGCTCTATTCTAAGATGTCTGTACTCAGAGTTCTTCCTTGTAACAAGTATTCCCCATTAAATAGACAAAACTAAACGTATTGGAAAATGTCCCCGCAGATTCCCCATTAAATAGACAAAATTAAACGTATTGTCAAATGTCCCCGCAGATTCCCCATTAAATAGACAAAATTAAACGTATTGTCAAATGTCCCCGCAGATTCCCCATTAAATAGACAAAATTAAACGTATTGTCAAATGTCCCCGCAGATTCCCCATTTCGAGACAAACTGACAATGGCAATCTTGGAGCTGCAGGAGGGAGGCAAGATCCAGATGTTGTACAACAAGTGGTGGAAGGAGACGAGCACGTGCTCAAGGTTAGGCTATCCGCGTGGTGATCGCCCTCAGCTAATCACCACATCGTTGTTTACATTACCACAATTAATAGTACCACAAACACCTAAGTTGCCATCACTACAACTATTAATACCACCACAGGAAGTCGAAATTACCAACATGACCAAAGTTACAACTACTACCACCAACACTACCACCACTATCAACACCACCCTACTTTCACCACCACCATCACTTTCACCACTACCACCACTTTCACCACCACAATCACTTTCACCACTACCACCTTCACTTTCACGACCACCATCACTTTCACCACCACCATCACTTTCACCACCACCATCATTTTCACCACTACCACAATCACTTTCACCACCACCACAACTTTCACCACTACAACCACTTTCACCACCACCATCACTCTCACCACTACCACCATCACTTTCACCACCACCATCACTCTCACCACCACCATCACTTTCACCACCACCATCACTTTCACCACAACCATCACTTTCACCACCACCATCACTTTCACCACTACCACCACTTTCACCACCACCATCTCTTTCACCACCACCATCACTTTCGCCACCACCATCACTTTCACCACTACCACCATCACTTTCACCACTACCACCATCACTTTCACCACTACCACCACTTTCACCACCACCATCACTTTCACCACCATCACTTTCACCACCACCCCACTACTTTCACCACCACCATCACTTTCACCACCACCACCACTTTCACCACCACCACCACCACCACTTTCACCACCACCATCACTTTCACCACCACCATCACTTTCACCACCACCATCACTTTCACCACCACCACCACTTTCAACACTACCGCCACTTTCACCACTACCACAACTTTCACCACAACCACGAACATTATCACTACTACCGAAGTTTACCACTACCTCCAACATTACCAATACCACCACTTTCACCACAACTACCAACATTACCACTACCACGAACATTACCACTACCTCCAACATTACCACTACCACGAACATTACCACTACCACCAACATTACCACTATTACCCATTTCACCCCTACCACCGTTATTACGACCTCTTTCACCACTACCACCACTACCACCAACACTACCACCAATTTCACCATCAACACTACCACCACTTTCACAACTTACACCAAAACCACCTCTAAATTCACTACCACCACTACCATCAACACTACCACCACTACCATCAACACTACCACCACTACCATCAACACTACCACCACTACCATCAACACTATCACCACTACCATCAACACTACCAACACTACCATCAACACTACCACCACTACCATCAACACTACCACCACTACTATCAACACTACCACTACTACCATCAACAATACCAACACTACCACCACTACCATCAACACTACCACTACTACCATCAACACTACCACCACAACACTACCACCACTACCATCAACACTACCACTACTACCATCAACACTACCACCACAACACTACCACCACTACCATCAACACTACCACTACTACCATCAACACTACCACCACAACACTACCACCACTACCATCAACACTACCACTACTACCATCAACACTACCACCACCATGACCAGCATATCTATCAAACGTTGACACCAACATGCGCTTGACGTCATGACAAAGTGTTGTCTTGTCTCTGCCAGGGACGACTCCACCGAATCCAAAGCAACGCTCTAGGCCTGGAGAACGTGGGTGGTATCTTCGTGGTGCTCGTCTGTGGTCTGACCTTGGCCGTGCTGGTCGCTGTTATTGAGTTCGTCTACAAGTCCAAGGAGAACGTCCAGGAAGATCGGGTCTGATCCCTTTCTTTGATTGACATAACACCATCAAAGTTGCCCTTGTTATCTCGTTATCGTTTCTTCGCTACCATCAAAGTTGCCCTTGTTATCTCGTTATCGTTTCTTCGCTACCATCATAGCTGTCCTTGTTGTCTCGTTATCGTTTCTTCGCTACCATCATAGCTGTCCTTGTTGTCTCGTTATCGTTTCTTCGCTACCATCATAGCTGTCCTTGTTGTCTCGTTATCGTTTCTTCGCTACCAGCATAGCTGTCCTTGTTATCTCGTTATCGTTTCTTCGCTACCATCAAAGTTGCCCTTGTTATCTCGTTATCGTTTCTTCGCTACCATCATAGCTGTCCTTGTTGTCTCGTTATCGTTTCTTCGCTACCAGCATAGCTGTCCTTGTTATCTCGTAATCGTTTCTTCGCTACCATCATAGCTGTCCTTGTTATCTCGTTATCGTTTCTTCGCTACCATCATAGCTGTCCTTGTTGTCTCGTTATCGTTTCTTCGCTACCAGCATAGCTGTCCTTGTTATCTCGTAATCGTTTCTTCGCTACCATCAAAGTTGCCCTTGTTATCTCGTTATCGTTTCTTCGCTACCATCATAGCTGTCCTTATTATCTCGTAATCGTTTCTTCGCTACCATCATAGCTGCCCTTGTTATCTCGTAATCGTTTCTTCGCTACTATCATAGCTGTCCTTGTTATCTCGTTATCGTTTCTTCGCTACCATCATAGCTGTCCTTGTTATCTCGTTATCGTTTCTTCGCTACCATCATAGCTGTCCTTGTTATCTCGTTATCGTTTCCTTGCTACCATCATAGCTGTCCTTGTTATCTCGTTATCGTTTCTTCGCTACCATCATAGCTGTCCTTGTTATCTCGTTATCGTTTCTTCGCTACCATCATAGCTGTCCTTGTTATCTCGTTATCGTTTCTTCGCTACCATCATAGTTGTCCTTGTTATCTCATTATCGTTTCTTCGCTACCATCATAGCTGTCCTTGTTATCTCGTTATCGTTTCTTCGCTACCAGCATAGCTGTCCTTGTTATCTCGTTATCGTTTCTTCGCTACCAGCATAGCTGTCCTTGTTATCTCGTTATCGTTTCCTTGCTACCATCATAGCTGTCCTTGTTATCTCGTTATCGTTTCTTCGCTACCATCATAGCTGTCCTTGTTACCTCGTTATCGTTTCTTCGCTACCAGCATAGCTGTCCTTGTTATCTCGTTATCGTTTCTTCGCTACCATCATAGCTGTCCGTGTTATCTCGTTATCGTTTCTTCGCTACCATCATAGCTGTCCTTGTTATCTCGTTATCGTTTCTTCGCTACCATCATAGTTGTCCTTGTTATCTCGTTATCGTTTCTTCGCTACCATCATAGCTGTCCTTGTTATCTCGTTATCGTTTCTTCGCTACCATCATAGTTGCCCTTGTTATCTCGTTATCGTTTCTTCGCTACCGTTATAGCTGTCCTTGTTATCTCGTTATCGTTTCTTCGCTACCATCATAGCTGTCCTTGTTATCTCGTTATCGTTTCTTCGCTACCATCATAGTTGTCCTTGTTATCTCGTTATCGTTTCTTCGCTACCATCATAGTTGTCCTTGTTATCTCGTTATCGTTTCTTCGCTACCATCATAGTTGTCCTTGTTATCTCGTTATCGTTTCTTCGCTACCAGCATAGCTGTCCTTGTTATCTCGTTATCGTTTCTTCGCTACCATCATAGCTGCCCTTGTTATCTCGTTATCGTTTCTTCGCTACCATCATAGCTGTCCTTGTTATCTCGTTTTCGTTTCTTCGCTACCATCATAGCTGTCCTTGTTATCTCGTTATCGTTTCTTCGCTACCATCATAGCTGTCCTTGTTATCTCGTTATCGTTTCTTCGCTACCATCATAGCTGTCCTTGTTATCTCGTTATCGTTTCTTCGCTACCATCATAGCTGTCCTTGTTATCTCGTTATCGTTTCTTCGCTACCATCATAGTTGTCCTTGTTATCTCGTTATCGTTTCTTCGCTACCATCATAGCTGTCCTTGTTATCTCGTTATCGTTTCTTCGCTACCATCATAGCTGTCCTTGTTATCTCGTTATCGTTTTTTCGCTACCATCATAGCTGTCCTTGTTATCTCGTTATCGTTTCTTCGCTACCATCATAGCCGTCCTTGTTATCTCGTTATCGTTTCTTCGCTACCATCATAGTTGTCCTTGTTATCTCGTTATCGTTTCTTCGCTACCATCATAGCTGTCCTTGTTATCTCGTTATCGTTTCTTCGCTACCATCATAGCTGTCCTTGTTATCTCGTTATCGTTTTTTCGCTACCATCATAGCTGTCCTTGTTATCTCGTTATCGTTTCTTCGCTACCATCATAGCCGTCCTTGTTATCTCGTTATCGTTTCTTCGCTACCATCATAGTTGTCCTTGTTATCTCGTTATCGTTTCTTCGCTACCATCATAGCTGTCCTTGTTATCTCGTTATCGTTTCTTCGCTACCATCATAGCTGTCCTTGTTATCTCGTTATCGTTTCTTCGCTACCATCATAGCTGTCCTTGTTATCTCGTTATCGTTTCTTCGCTACCATCATCCACACAAGCAGCATGTCTCCTCCTGGTCACACTTTGCATATCACGTGACATTACATGTGACTAAACACAACGACTGTCACAATGAAGCAGCTTCACAAAACTACAGCATAGCGAGGCTACAGGTTCACGGGGCTACACCTTCCCGAGGCTACAGGTTCACGGGGCTACACATTCCCGAGGCTACAGGTTCATAGGGCTACACCTTCCCGAGGCTACGCCTTCCGCAGGCTACGCCTTCCCGAGGCTACAGGTTTATGGGACTACACCTTCCCGAGGCTACATGTTCACGCGGCTACACATTCCCGAAGCTACAGGCTCACGGGCTACACGTTCCCGAGGCAACAGGTTCCCGGGGCTACATGTTCACGCGGCTACACCTTCTAGAGGCTACATTTACAGCTAGAAACAGCCCATTAAAAAAAAAGCAGCAACGTCACCAGTGACGTAAACATGCCGTTGACATCGGTGTTTGTCTGTGTAGACATAACTGTGTGTGTTTGTTCAAACATAATTTGGTATGTGTGTGTGTACATAAATGTAGTGGGATCACGACGTTAATTCATGCTTATTCGTGTATGTGTGTGAGTGAGTGTGCGTGTGAGAGTGTGTGTGTGTGTGTGTGTGTGTGTGTGTGTGTGTGTGTGTGTGTGTGTGTGTGTGTGTGTGTGTGTGTGTGTGTGTGTGTGTGTGTGTGTGTGCACCCCGCATCTACTTCACCGACAAAGCCATCAAGACCGCACAAAGAGCGACCATCCCCCAATGTCAGCAGTGTTTACACTCTACGCCACCAACGTCTGTATGGTTGTAACGACGTTCTTCTTATGTTATCTACAGTCGCTGTGCACAGATATGGTGCATGAGCTGCGATCTGCCGTTCGTTGCGGCAGCTCTTCCAGGCGTCTGAGGTCGAAGGTCAAAGGTCGGTGCCAAGACTGTACACAAGACAAGAAACAGCTAGACCATTCCAGGCAGACACAGCTGGTACGTTCTGATTGTGGTGGCTCGCATCTTGTGCTGTTACAAGAACTGTCATTTATTCTATTCACAGAATCAGATTCATTGCTCTCGTGGAATCCCCATATCCGCTCCACCACAGGCCCAGTATATCTTGAAGTGTGTGCCGACATCTTGAAGTGAATGCCGACTTCTTGAAGTGTGTGCCGACATCTTGAAGTGAATGCCGACATCTTGAAGTGTGTGCCGACATCTTGAAGTGAATGCCGACATTTTGAAGTGTGCGCTGACATCTTGAAGTGTGTACAGACTGATCGTTCCTGTCAGGAGTTGATTAATTTTTTTCCTTCCCTCTCTCACCCCTCCCCCTCCATCTCTCTCGTACTTTCTCTCTCTCTCTCTCTCTCTCTCTGAGATGTAACTTGTCCACCGTGCTCTCACAGCTCGCATTGTTGCTCCACATTACGTCCACGATGAGCTCTCCACCATGCTCAGACAGCTCCTACATCTAGAAATTATCATCTCAATAATTAAATAATTCACAAGTTCTGTTTGACCGTTCAACAGCATAGAGCCTAAACTTTAGACTGGGTCACACATTGTTTTTTTTATCACTTCTGAGTTTTCACTCTCATATTTTATTATTTCTTATATCATAAACACAGAATGAACTGCAAGAAATGATAAACATAATAGTAAAAGAAAGCATTAAGAAAGGTCTCAGTCTGAATAGTAAGAAAACAGAGGTAATGATCATATCGAAGAAACAATCATCACCAGCATAAAAATGAACAGGACAAATCTGAAACAAGTGCAACGAGTCAAATACATGGGCACAATAGTAGTGTATACCGGTGTTAACGAACGCCTTAAAAGAGGCCACACGTCTATATAAAAAGTGTCTGTGCATGTTTCATGCATTTTCTGTGCAAAATATGTTCAGCCGTGCAATCTCGCCGGTTCGGCTGTGCAACCTCCGTCATTTTGGCCCGCCGCCATCTTGGCCGATCAGGTGACCCCGCCGGTCAGATGACCCCGCAGCCATCTTGACTCGTGACCCCGCGCCAAGTAAACGCCACCGTGACCGCCATCTTGACACGTGACCCCGCCGCCATTTTGACTCGTGACCCCGCCGCCATTTTGACTCGTGACCCCGCCGCCATGTTGTCTAGTGTTCGCCACCGCCTTGTTGTTGCCGCCGGCCTCAGACGACAGGTAAAAAAACAATAGCGTCCGGACTTACATTTAAGAATATTAACATGAATGCGAAATTTATTCGGGACATTTAAAAATATGAAAAAAAATTTTTTGCAAAAAAATTTGAAATTTGTAAAATAAAAAAAAATTATTTTAATGTTAAAATGTTAGATGAAAGTTATTAAAAATATTTAAATGAACGCGAAATTTATTTACATTAAAAATATAGACGATGCGACTGAAACGTATTTACATTTAAGAATATTAAAATGAATGCGAAATAGAAATTTAAAATGAACGCGAAACTTATTTACATTTAAAAATATTAAAATGAAAGTTAATTACATTAAAAAGTATAGGCGAAATGATAAAAATCCAACACCCGTCGCGTATATGGTGTGCTACTAGGGGAGAAGTGGTTGAGTATTATAACTGCTGGTAGTGTGTTGCTACCATAAGGCCAGGTGTGCAAACAACGTATTGGTTGCGATGATTCTAAAAAATGTTTTCATTGGTCCTCACGGGGTGTAAATATGTTATTAGTGTCTAAGTAGTATAGCTTACATGCTCACTGATGTCGTTAGCAACATCATCATATGTCATAGCGGTTGGCGTGTTTTATAGTAAGGTGGTAATGTGATCGGTGTGTAAATCTGCTAACAATCTAACAGTAACATTAAATAGTGACGATCTCTCTCTCCCTCTCTCTCTCTCTCTCTCTCTCTCTCTCTCTCTCTCTCTCACACACACACACACACACACACATTCAAGGTAAATCAAGTCAAATAAAAACCAATTCTTTATATATTAAATTTCACAGCTTTATTATTTTTAATACAAGAGATATTTGAAAATATATTACTGTCCGGTTGATGAATTTATTAATTTTATTCTTCTGGGCTTCCTCCCTCCTGTTTTGGTGGTACTGTCTGTTTGTGTTAAATGTCTATCAAACACAGGTGCATTGGAAGTTTCATTGCCCTTCAAAACACAACCCCCCTCCATTTTGCCAAAACCTTGATCAAAGCTGGAATAGGTAATTTGTGATTCTGTTGAATCACTCAGGGCATCCATGCTGACTGCCGGATAATTCGTCTGGTTAACAAGCGGCGACGTGTAGTTGAGATTCTGGTTAACAAGAGGTGGCGTGTAGTTGAGGTTAACATTAGCGGATACAATTTCATCTAGCATCTCAACTAACGTGATAAATTCCTCTCTCGATAGTGTTATCCCAGTTCTGGTAGGAAACTTAAAAAAACTCTCACCGCTATATGTCATTATATTTATCAATGGTCTGTTACGAAAACACAAACTGAGACTGCCTTAACGCCATCCTTTGACAATGGAACTATATTCTCATTACCACGTGACATGAATATGCGCTGATCACAGATATCAAACGAAGTTGGCATATTCAAGCTACACGACTCCATATTCAAAAAAAACAAACACAAGCCACCTGGTAACAGACGCTGGTTATCTATGTGTGTGTGTGTGTGTGCATATACACTGATCGACTGGGCTTTATACCTTACTGTTCTCGGGTCGAGGACCGTCTATTTATAGTAACTAATGCAATACGTTACCAGGCCTGTTGAGACATGTTCAGGGCCCCTTTACAATTCGGTCTCAGTAACGCGTAGTGAGACTAGGAACCCCCCCCCCTGTAGTGTTTATATAGGATGTAGATTTTTAAATAGGCCTGAGTTGAAGAGGGGAAACCTCGTGTGCTGACCTAAAATCACTTAATGTCACTTTTTTTCGGTGGTATAATCACAAAAGTATCACTTGTGAGGATGGATCCGCGCTGGAAACACCCATTCACAGCTCTGATAGCCGGGCCTACAGGGTGAAGGAAAACGGTATTTGTGCAAAAGTTTATACAGAACCTTCACTAATTATCTGTCCCAGTACCGGAGGAAATATCTGGTGTTATGCCGAATGGCAAGCAATATACGAGACTATGGGGTCAGTGAGATTTGTCGAGGGTCTACCAGATATCGATAAATTGGAAGGTGGTAAAAAGGGAAGACTGATCGTCATCCACGATTTGATGTCTGAGACGGAATAGAGGGTAACAAAATTATTCACCAAAGGTAGTCATCACAGAGATATTAGTGTGATGTACATTGTTCAAAATCTATTCGGAAAAAATAAAGAACATCGAAGAAGTCTCAATGCACACTATTTAGTCCTGTTCAAGAACCCGAGAGACGGAAGTCAAATTATCAATCTGGCTAAACAAATGTACCCACGACAGGTGGGGTACTTCCAAGATAGTTTTAAGGACGCGACAGCATCTTCTCACTGTTACTTGCTGGTAGACCTTCGTCAGGAAACACCTGACAATCTTAGGTTGAGAACAAAAATATTCCCAGGGGAGAGACAAATCGTCTACGTGACAAAGTAACAAAATGTGTGCTGAATCACTCAGACGGCACGGTGAAATTTTGAAGTGTATGCGCGTCGCCACGCCGAGCGGTTTAAGAGCCATATTGAAAACAGCCTCTCCCAAACTCATTAACTTTTTGTGCGAGTGTTGTCATAACATATTTAAAGGTAATGTTAGACTCACTCGGCGACAGAAGTGCGAGCTACGTCGACACAAGAACAAGTTGAGACTTCTCACTAAAAAGAAACCGACTCTTAAGCGGCGGAAAGAGATTCTGCAAACCGGTGCGTTCATGGGTGCTTTGATCCGACCTATATTAAGTATTCTCGTCGGAGTACTAGGTGCGTAACAATGGCAAAAAAAAATGATTTTGATGGATCCTCGATTGCTCGATGGTCAGAAACAGACTACTATCACGTATACCCCACCCGAGGCGATCAATGGCAACTTGATAGATTTAGATGATGAAATGCACCGTATCGTCCGCGACGATTTAGCACCCGTTGATAAGGCCAGAGAGTACCAACGTACTCTGCGTCAGTAACTAACTAGACTGGAAGAATATAAACGACGGTCATTGGGCTCAGTCAGTCTCATTCAACACAACAACACATCAGCAGAAAACAACCTTCTCCACCACCATCACTCGAGGTACCACCAGAGCCGACCTAGACACCAGCAGCGGAAACCCCAAAAATAGATAATGAAAACACTCTGCAGCTAACCACGTATAAACTGAGACCTAAAAAAAGATAGAGCGGAATCCCAACACAAAAATGGGAACGGTGGAGAAAATATTGAGACGTCATTACTTTGACCCTAGTCGACCAGGGGCGTATAGTGGTGCAACGGCCCTGCAACGTAACACCCAACTAGGACTTGAAGAGATCAATCAATGGTAGAGTCATCAGGATGCCTATACTCTTCATAAACCAATTCGTCGCAGATTTGAAAGGCGTCCCATTATAACGAGTTAACCCCAACAGCAATATCAGGCAGACCTAATTGATTTGAGACATTTGAAAATACATAACGGGTATTCCTATTTGGTTTCTTGCGTGGACGTTTTCAGTAAATTCGCGTGGTCTGTACCGATACGAACCAAAACGGGGAAATCATTAGTGGAAGCCGTCGGTAAGATATTTCTTGATGGGAAACCCGCGAGTTTTCAAACGGATAAAGGCTCAGAGTTTCTGAACAGAACATTTCAGAAATTCCTCGCTGAGAACAACGTTCACTTTTTCACTACACAGAACGAAGATATTAAGGCCGCCGTGGTGGACCGCTTTAATAGGACTCTGAAACAACGGATGTGGCGATATTTCACGAAATCCAATAAACTGTCTTATGTCCGAGTCCTACCTGCCCTACTTCGAAGTTATAACCATTCGTATCACAAAAGTATAAAAATGGCACCGGTCGACATCAGCAAAGACAATCAAGAACAGGTATGGAACACGTTGTATAGTAACAAACGCAGCTTTAAATTTGAAATACCCTTGTATAAGGTTGGTGTTCGAGTTAGACCGGTCCTGGGCAGAGCCAATTTTAAAAAGGGTTATGCCCCGACTTGGCCGTAGGAACTGTTTTCCATCAGCCGAGTAAATGAAACAAACCCCGTTACATATGCATTGAAAGACGATAAGGCCGATGAGATAGAGGGGTCATTCTACACACCGGAAATTCAAAAAGTTGGAGACAAGCACGAGTACAGAAACGAAAGTATCATAACCGAGCGTCGCACATCATTTGGTCGAAAAGAGAGTTTAGTCAAGTGGTTTGGGTACGATTCCTCATTCAAGAGTTGTGTTATAGTGTGACTGAGCCATGATGGGCAATGAGGAGAGTAGAGAGAATAGAACGAACGTCAGAGAAAGAATAAAGGAATGCAAGAACCAAAATGAGAGGAAGGATAAGCCGAGGTCGTCATAGAGTGAAAAGGAGACTTAAGAAATTAACAAGCATAAGTCGGGTCAACAAATCCAGGTGCCGAAGACGTAACAAACAATGAAACCGTCCACAAGAGACGACAGGTGTCTAAACTGAGCAGGGGAATCCAAACAAATGTCGCCACGGAACAAAAGAAGTTACTTAACGCATCGAAGGAGCGATAGACCCCGTACAAACGAATGTCTGACACTTGCTGATATACTCTGATGTTGCTAACGACGTTAAGTGAGCATGTCAGCGATACTACTTCGACACTAATAACATATTTACACCCCGTGACGACCAATCAAAACAGCCCCCTCCCCCCTTTTTTCTCCATTTTTTAGAATCATCGCAACCAATACGTTGTTTGCACACCTGGCCTTATGGTAGCAACACACTACCAGCAGTTATAATACTCAACCACTTCTCCCTCTGAGCCGAAAGTTGTGTGTCGAGACACCAATGGGAGGCTTGGTACTTGATGCTGCTGTTGAGGGGAGGGTGGCCCATATTGATGATGACGACGATGACTATCAACACGGAATATTGACGGGCGAGGGTGGGCGCATAATGTCTCTGTATTACAGGTTAAACTATTTTATTTATTTATTCCAATTGATATTCAAATGTTACACCGAGGCTATGGACTAAATAACCTATGAAGAATAAAGTTAGACACATCGCCAATACCACTTTCCCCAAGTTTTAGAACTGCGACACGTTAATAGCTTTGGAAAAGTAAACACATGACTTGTCATAGCGAGGCCTACGAATAGGTTCCGGCCAGTAACACACCATATACGCGACGGGTGTTGGATTTGTATCGTTTCGCCTATGTTTTTAATGTAATTAACTTTCATTTTAATATTTTTAAATGTAAATAAGTTTCGCGTTCATTTTAAATTTCTATTTCCCATTCACTAATTTTAAATGTAAAAAAATTTCTATTTCGCATTCATTTTAATATTCTTAAATGTAAATACGTTTCAGTCACATCGCCTAGATTTTTAATGTAAATAAGTTTTGCGTTCATTAAAATTTTTAAAATAACTTTCATCTAACATTTTAACATTAAAATAATTTTTTTTTTATTTTACAAATTTCAAATTATTTCGCGAAATATTTATTTTTCATATTTTTAAATTTCCCGAATAAATTTCGCATTCATTTTAATATTCTTAAATGTAATTCCGGACGCCATTTTTTTTTACCTGTCGCCTGAGACCGGCGACAACAACATGGCGGCGGCGAACACGAGACAACATGGCGGCGGGGTCACGAGTCAAGATGGCGGCGGGGTCACGTATCAAGATGGCGGTCACGGCGGCGTTTACCTGGCGCGGGGTCACGAGTCAAGATGGCGGCGGGGTCACGAGACAAGATGGCGGCGTGGTCACTTGACCGGCCAAGATGTCGGCGGCCAAAATGGCAGAGATTGCACAGCCGAACCGACGAGATTGCACAGCCGAACCGACAAGATTGCACGGCTGAACACATTTTGCACAGAAAATGCATGAAACATGCTCAGACACTTTTTATATAGACGTATGGCTTCACTAAAGGCTTGCGTAAAGCACGGTATACACTACACAATAATCACATCAAATGGAAGATGCACCACAGAAATAAAAAGCAGAATAGCTCAGACTAAAATAGCATTTCAGAAAATGAAAATCGTCTTATGTAACAAAACATGTCAATAGAAGTGAGAAAGAGAGTTCATCGGTGCTATATAGAGCCAATGGAAACGAATCATGGACTGTAGAAAAACAAATGAAAAGACAATTAGAAGCCACAGAGATGGGATTTCTCAGAAGAATGTTGAAAGTTCCCTGGATAGCTAAAAAGACCAACGAGGACATTCTCAAAGAGGCCAACACAAAAAAGGAGCTCCTAAAAGCACCAGAAAGAAACAATTGACATTTTTTCTCATTTCATGAGAAGCGGAAAGTTGGAATACTTGGTTACAATGTGACAGCGTGACTCATCCATGTAGGATAATTGGAGGTAGAGGAGGAAAACGACGATCTTCAGAGGATGAATAAAAGAACGATACGCCGTCGATGAAAGGTAGAATAATTTTAGGCGGCGTAGAAATTAAGAAAGTCTTGACGAGTGGCAAGGATACGTTAAGTCCCGGACTCGGACGCTGGGTCGTAATCAACTTTAAGATTACAAGGGAAATGCGTACAGGTGGTCAGCCTGAGCCAGACAGATGTTTGCTCTGGTCGACAAAGTTGCGTAACGCAACGACGCTGCCACTGGTTTCTAGACAACTGCTGATATGGGATGTCTAGCCCAGCCCTGTAACATTTAGAGTTAAGCCGAAAAAAGGCGTAATCAAAAGACCAGGTCATCTTTATGTTCAGCGGTGGGTAACGCTTTGAGTCTCTCTGAGTTGGAGATCAAAGAGGGCCGCACGTAAACAAAGGGCCAAGGGAGGAGTTCTAGTTGTGGGAAAACAATGTTTGAGAAGATTGACAGTTGTCGACGGAACTCCTAAAGTGATTAAAGTAATAAGGCTATGGACATGGTCAAGATAGGCGGGGTTACAGGAATAGTACGACGGACAGACGTAGGGGTGGTCGTATCTAGAGCCATGGGGAGTGGCTACAGGGGGACTAAAATGGGAGACATTGGGGGATTCGACATTCAGGCATTCAACATTCAGGAATTGAGAGATAGAGGCACAGGCAGAGAGACAGTGGGAACAGATAGGGACACACAGAGAGAAACATAGATACGCAAGTAAACTTAGAAACGTAAAGAACTTTATAGACTTGGGAACCACGGAACTGAAAGAACGTAGACTTAAGAACATTTTACGATCACAGGTTACTGACAAATTACCATCGCTTATCGGATATGTCAGGTAACGCAATTGCTGTAAGAAAATACAATATGAAACCAGAGACTTTGTCAATCCATTGTTATTCAGGTGGAGATCTTCAATAAAGACTTTGTTATATATGTTCAAGAAACCAAGATGAGTTATGTATATTTCTTGTAAACCAGGTGGAGATCTTCAATAAAGACTTTGTTTATACCTGTTCGAAAATGATGATGAGTGATGTGTGTGTCACTAGCCATAGATATATATAGAAGATAGAAGTAGATTCCTCAACGAGAAGTAGACTCCTCACTCAACGCATAAATAAGATAGACCATCAAGATGAAGAGAAGCCCTGGCATAACAACTGGCAAAATACAGGAAAAGAGAGATCGCGGTCGGCAAGGAGAGAAGATACCGGACAGATTGGTGTCATGGCACGGAAAACTTTCAACAACAGAAATGGTACGATGCACTGTAGATAGAAGATTGTGGCAGGACATGATCGCCTACGCCAACCGGTATGGCACATGATGATGATCATACCATTACTGAGTTATCATTGTCATGTTATTTATCTTGACACCTCAGCCATTATCTCCTTGCATTATTTCTCTTGACACCTCAGCCATTATCTCCTTGCATTATTTCTCTTGACACCTCAGCCATTATCTCCTTGCATTATTTCTCTTGACACCTCAGCCATTATCTCCTTGCATTATTTCTCTTGACACCTCAGCCATTATCTCCTTGCATTATTTCTCTTGACACTCCACGACCATTTCAGTCCAGTATTTGGTTACATCTCATCATGTCTTCTCACTTCTGTCCAGGAGTCAAGACCAACTTCCCCCAACGGCATTCTCCAGCTTCGAGAAACCCGCACAGTTCCAACTCCAGTGCCTTGTCCAGCTCGCCCGACGGAGACCCGCTACGAGACAGAGTTCAGGTCGGACAGCAGCTCTGAGGTAGTCAGTCACAAGAGGCAGTTTCGTGGAGAGTACCAGCATGTGGAGAACAGTGACCACGAGGTCTAGATCTCGTTGTGCAGGCAGGTGTCTCTAGCAGGCAGGTGTCTATGTGCAGGCAGGTGTCTCTAGCAGGCAGGTGTTTCAGTGCTAGCAAATGTCTCTCTGCAGGCAGGTGTCTCTAGCAGGCAGGTGTCTCTGTGCAGGCAAGTGTTTCAGTGCTAACAGGTGTCTCTGTGCAAGCAGGTGTCTCTGTGCAGGCAGGTGTCTCTAGCAGGCATGTGTCTTTGTGCAGACAGGTGTCTCTATTACATGCAGTGTCTCTAGCAGGCAAGTGTCTATAGCAAGCAGGTGTCTCTAGCAGGCAGGTGTTTCTATTGCGAGCAGGTGTCTCTAGCAGGCAGGTGTCTCTATCAGGCAGGGGTATCTATTACAGGCATGTGTCTCTATTGCAGGCAGGTGTCATTGTGCAGGCAGGTGTCTCTAGCAGGCAGGTGTCTTTGTGCAAGCAGGTGTCTCTAGCAGGCATGTCTCTGTGCAGGCAGACGTCTCTAGCCGGCAGGTGTCTCTAGCAGGCAGGTGTCTCTGTGCAAGCAGGTGTCTTTGTACAAGCAGGTTTCTTTGCACTGGCAGTTGTCTCAAGCAGGCATGTGTCCCTAGCACGCAGGTGTCTATAGCAGACAGGTGTCTCTGTGCAGGCAGGTGTCTCTGTGCAGACAGGTGACTTTATCAGGTTGGTGTCTATAACAGGCAGGTGTCTATAGAAGGCAGGTGTTTTAGTGAAGACATGTGTCTCTCTGGCATATATGTCTCTAAAAGGAAGGTGTCTCTAGCAGGCAGGTGTCTCAGTGTAGATATGTGTCTCTAGCAGGTGTCTCTAAGTCCAAGTGTCTCTAGAAAGCAAGTGTTGCTGTACAGACAGGTGTCATCAGTAGGCAGGTGTCTCTGTGTGGACAGGTATCTTTAGCAGGCAGGTGTCTCAATCAGGCAGGTGTCTCAAACATGCAGTTGTCTCAAACAGGCAGATGTCTCAAACAGGCAGGTGTATCAAGCAGGCAGGTGTCTCAAGCAGGCAGGTGTCTCAAACAGGCAGGTGTCTCAAGCAGGCAGGTGTCTAAAACAGGCAGGTGTCTCAAACAGGCAGGTGTCTCAAGCAGGCAGGTGTCTCAAACAGGCAGGTGTCTCAAACAGGCTGTCTGTTGTAACACGTAGCATTGTTAGTAGCTGATATAAATGCTGTGCTCGTCACACAGCGACGGTAACTGTCCACTCGTCACACACACAGCGACGATAACTGTCCACTCGTCACACAGCGACGGTAACTGTCCACTCGTCACAGCGACGGTAACTGTCCACTCGTCACAGCGACGGTAACTGTCCACTCGTCACACAGCGACGGTAACTGTCCACTCGCCACAGCGACGGTAACTGTCCACTCGTCACACAGCGACGGTAACTGTCCACTCGTCACAGCGACGGTAACTGTCCACTCGTCACACAGCGACGGTAACTGTCCACTCGCCACAGCGACGGTAACTGTCCACTCGTCACACAGCGACGGTAACTGTCCACTCGTCACAGCGACGGTAACTGTCCACTCGTCACACAGCGACGGTAACTGTCCACTCGTCACACAGCGACGGTAACTGTCCACTCGTCACAGCGACGGTAACTGTCCACTCGTCACAGCGACGGTAACTGTCCACTCGTCACAGCGACGGTAACTGTCCACTCGTCACACAGTGACAGTCGATGACTGTCCCCTCGTCACACAGTGACAGTCGATGACCGTCCAAGCTCGGGCCATGAACCAAGGGCCAGTGTCTGGAGTCAGTTTTCGTCGATATCTGCTCCAGAGAAAGAGAGTGAGAGAAAGTGAGAAAGAGAATGAGAGAGTGAGAGAGAGAGAGTGAGAAAGCGAGAGAGAGAGTGAGAGAGAGTGAGAGAAAGTGAGAAAGAGAATGAGAGAGTGAGAGAGAGAGTGAGAAAGCGAGAGAGAGAGAGAGAGTGAGAAAGCGAGAGAGAGAGAGTGAGAGAGAGTGAGAGAAAGTGAGAAAGCGAGAGAGAGAGTGAGAGAGAAAGTGAGAGAATGAGAGTGAGTGAGTGAGTGAATGAGAGTGAATGAGAGAGAGTGAGTGAGAGAGAGAGTGAGAGTGAGAGAGAGAGTGAGAGAAAGTGAGAAAGAGAATGAGAGAGTGAGAGAGAGAGTGAGAAAGCGAGAGAGAGAGTGAGAGAGAGTGAGAGAAAGTGAGAAAGCGAGAGAGAGAGTGAGAGAGAGTGAGAAAGCGAGAGAGAGAGTGAGAGAAAGTGAGAAAGAGAATGAGAGAGTGAGAAAGCGAGAGAGAGTGAGAGAGAAAGTGAGAGAATGAGAGTGAGAGAGTGAGTGAGTGAGTGAGAGAGTGAGTGAGTGAGTGAGTGAATGAGAGTGAATGAGAGAGTGAGTGAGAGAGAGTGAGTGAGAGAGAGATTGAGTGATAGAGAGAGTGAGATAGAGAGTGAGCGAGAGAGAATGAAAGAAAGTTAGAGAGAGAGTGAGTGAGAGAATGAGAGAAAGTGAGAGAGAGAGTGAGAGTGAGAGAGAGAGTGATTGAGAGAGAGTGAGAGAGAGTGAGTGAGAGAGAGAGTGTGTGAGGGTGGTGAGGCGAACACATAGACGGACAAGTTGATGGTGACGACGTGGTATAAACACACAGACTGTAAGATGTTTGTGAACTCAAAAAATTATCAGGTATTCTGTGAAAGAGTTGTTTGTGACATTCTGTTTGTGACATTCTGTTTGTGACATTCTGTTTGTGACATTCTGTTTGTGACATTCTGTTTGTGACATTCTGCATTACTGGAACATTTCACCAGCCAGCTGTTGGTGACATCCTTGACTAATCGAACGTTCCACAATCAACATGTGACTAACTTGACTAATCGAACGTTCCACAATCAACATGTGACTAACTTGACTAATCGAACGTTCCACAATCAACATGTGACTAACTTGACTAATCGAACGTTCCACCATCAACATGTGACTAACTTGACTAATCAAACGTTCCACAATCAACATGTGACTAACTTGACTAATCGAACTTTCCACCATCAACATGTGACTAACTTGACTAATCAAACGTTCCACAATCAACATGTGACTAACTTGACTAATCGAACTTTCCACCATCAACATGTGACTAACTTGACTAATCGAACGTTGCACAATCAACATGTGACTAACTTGACTAATCGAACTTTCAGATAGTAATTGTTGTTACCAGTACAAGCGAAGTCTGTGACAGCCTGGGTGAATGTAACATTTAAAAAACCAGCTGCAACAAATGGTGGATGTACTGAACAATGAGACGCCTGATACTGTCAACTTGACCAGCAACATAGGACTAGCTCTTAGAACAACTTACATTTTAGCACCTTTAGTTCCACTCCTCTTATAAAGCATTTGGGTTTATTAGTTGCTCTATCACTCACAGAGGAAACGTATACACAAAAACAAATACTCCTGCCCTGCTGATGACACCTATGATACCTATACTGTGGACAATGACGTCACAAACAGCGTACTCTGGTGTCAAATTCCGCCTTCCATTAAATGTGTCATGACGTCTTGGTAAGATACATCAACTTGTGTCAAGACAGACAAGAGAAGCAAAGATAGTTGAACTTGTTACATGGACAGTCTACATAAACAAAGATAGTTGAACTTGTTACATGGACAGACTACATAAACAAAGATAGCTGACCTTTTTACATGGACAGACTACATAAACAAAGATAGTTTAACTTGTTACATGGACAGTCTACATAAACAACGATAGTTGAACTTGTTACATGGACAGACTACATAAACAAAGATAGCTGACCTTTTTACATGGACAGACTACATAAACAAAGATAGTTGAACTTGTTACATGGACAGTCTACATAAACAACGATAGTTGAACTTGTTACATGGACAGTCTACATAAACAACGATAGTTGAACTTGTTACATGGACAGACTACATAAACAAAGATAGTTGAACTTGTTACATGGACAGACTACATAAACAAAGATAGTTGAACTTGTTACATGGACAGACTACATAAACAAAGATAGCTGAACTTGTTACATGGACAGACTACATAAACAAAGATAGTTGAACTTGTTACATGGACAGACTACATAAACAAAGATAGTTGAACTTGTTACATGGACAGACTACATAAACAAAGATAGTTGAACTTGTTACATGGACAGTCTACATAAGCAAAGATAGCTGAACTTGTTACATGGACAGTCTACATAAGCAAAGATAGCTGAACTTGTTACATGGACAGTCTACATAAACAACGATAGTTGAACTTGTTACATGGACAGTCTACATAAACAACGATAGTTGAACTTCTTACATGGACAGTCTACATAAACAAAGATAGCTGAACTTGTTACATGGACAGTCTACATAAACAACGATAGTTGAACTTGTTACATGGACAGTCTACATAAACAAAGATAGCTGAACTTGTTACATGGACAGTCTACATAAACAAAGATAGCTGAACTTGTTACATGGATAGATTACATAAACAACGATAGTTGAACTTGTTACATGGACAGTCTACATAAACAACGATAGCTGAACTTGTTACATGGACAGTCTACATAAACAACGATAGCTGAACTTGTTACATGGACAGACTACAGAAACAACGATAGTTGAACTTGTTACATGGACAGATTACAGAAACAACGATAGCTGAACTTGTTACATGGACAGATTACAGAAACAACGATAGCTGAACTTGTTACATGGACAGTCTACATAAACAAAGATAGCTGAACTTGTTACATGGACAGTCTACATAAACAACGATAGTTGAACTTGTTACATGGACAGTCTACATAAACAAAGATAGCTGAACTTGTTACATGGACAGTTTACATAAACAAAGATAGCTGAACTTGTTACATGGACAGTCTACATAAACAAAGATAGCTGAACTTGTTACATGGACAGTCTACATAAACAACGATAGTTGAACTTGTTACATGGACAGTCTACATAAACAACGATAGTTGAACTTGTTACATGGACAGTCTACATAAACAAAGATAGCTGAACTTGTTACATGGACATTCTACATAAACAAAGATAGCTGAACTTGTTACATGGACAGATTACAGAAACAACGATAGTTGAACTTGTTACATGGACAGTCTACATAAACAACGATAGCTGAACTTGTTACATGGACAGTCTACATAAACAACGATAGCTGAACTTGTTACATGGACAGTCTACATAAACAACGATAGTTGAACTTGTTACATGGACAGATTACAGAAACAACGATAGCTGAACTTGTTACATGGACAGATTACAGAAACAACGATAGCTGAACTTGTTACATGGACAGTCTACATAAACAACGATAGCTGAACTTGTTACATGGACAGTCTACATAAACAACGATAGTTGAACTTGTTACATGGACAGTCTACATAAACAACGATAGTTGAACTTGTTACATGGACAGTCTACATAAACAACGATAGTTGAACTTGTTACATGGACAGTCTACATAAACAACGATAGTTGAACTTGTTACATGGACAGTCTACATAAACAAAGATAGCTGAACTTGTTACATGGACAGATTACAGAAACAACGATAGTTGAACTTGTTACATGGACAGTCTACATAAACAACGATAGTTGAACTTGTTACATGGACAGTCTACATAAACAACGATAGTTGAACTTGTTACATGGACAGTCTACATAAACAAAGATAGCTGAACTTGTTACATGGACAGATTACAGAAACAACGATAGTTGAACTTGTTACATGGACAGTCTACATAAACAAAGATAGCTGAACTTGTTACATGGACAGTCTACATAAACAACGATAGTTGAACTTGTTACATGGACAGTCTACATAAACAAAGATAGCTGAACTTGTTACATGGACAGTCTACATAAACAAAGATAGCTGAACTTGTTACATGGACAGATTACAGAAACAAGATAAATGTACTTGTTACATAGACAGACTACAGAAACAAGATAGCTGAACTTGTTACATGGACAGTCTACATAAGCAAAGATAGTTTAACTTGTTACATGGACAGTCTACATAAACAAAGATAGCTGAACTTGTTACATGGACAGACTACAGAAACAAGATAAATGAACTTGTTACATGGACAGTCTACATGAACAAAGATAGCTGAGCCTGTTACATAGACAGTCTACATGAACAAAGATATTTGAACGCGTTACATGGACAGACTACAGAAACAAAAATAGCTGAGCCTATTACATAGACAGACTACATAAACAAAGATATTTGAACGTGTTACATGGACAGACTACAGAAACAAAAATAGCTGAGCCTATTACATAGACAGACTACATAAACAAAGATATTTGAACGTGTTACATGGACAGACTACAGAAACAAGATAAATGAACTTGTTACATGGACAGTCTACATGAACAAAGATAGCTGAGCCTGTTACATAGACAGTTTACATGAACAAAGATATTTGAACGTGTTACATGGACAGACTACAGAAACAAAGATAGTTGAACTTGTTACATGGACAGTCTACATAAACAAAGATATTTGAACGTGTTACATGGACAGACTACAGAAACAAAGATAGCTGAACTTGTTACATGGACAGACTACATAAACAAAGATAGTTGAACTTGTTACATGGACAGTCTACATAAACAAAGATAGTTTAACTTGTTACATGGACAGTTTACATAAACAAAGATAGTTGAACTTGTTACATGGACAGACTACATAAACAAAGATAGCTGAACTTGTTACATGGACAGTCTACATAAACAAAGATAGCTGAACTTGTTACATGGACAGTCTACATAAACAAAGATAGCTGAACTTGTTACATGGACAGATATTGTAACAAACTTCAGACAGACTATCTAAAGTTCACAACAATGTCTCCATGTCGCTCATTCACATTCAGCCCACTGGGAGGCAAGCAATACGATCACAAGACATGGGAAATATCATTAACTGAACAGTGACGTTTCTTGTGTTGTCTCACTTTCCCAAATTGTGACAATCCTAGTGTTGTCTCACTTTCCCAAATTGTGACATTTCTAATGTTGTCTCTCTTTCGCTATTGGAACTTTTAAAAACATTTGCTTGGATGAGAGCAGGTGAAGTGAGGACCAGCAAGGTACAGGAACACTTTGGAAGAATGTGGAAATGATCATCAAGAAGTTGGGTATATATTTGGACACTCACAATGTGGAAAACACGTTAATATAATCGTTGTCACAATGGGAAAACACGTTAATATAATCGTTGTCACAATGGGAAAACACGTTAATATAATCGTTGTCACAATGGGAAAACACGTTAATATAATCGTTGTCACAATGGGAAAACACGTTAATATAATCGTTGTCACAATGGGAAAACACGTTAATATAATCGTTGTCACAATGGGAAAACACGTTAATATAATCGTTGTCACAATGGGAAAACACGTTAATATAATCGTTGTCACAATGGGAAAACACGTTAATATAATCGTTGTCACAATGGGAAAACACGTTAATATAATCGTTGTCACAATGGGAAAACACGTTAATATAATCGTTGTCACAATGGGAAAACACGTTAATATAATCGTTGTCACAATGGGAAAACACGTTAATATAATCGTTGTCACAATGGGAAAACTAGACAGTATAGGAATTGTCACAATAAGGAATGCCAGACAATAAAAAAATGTGTAACAATTCGGGAATATATAAAATATAAGATTTGTAAAAAATTTGGAAGCTAGAAAATATAGGAATTGTTGCAAAAAGGGATGCAAGGCAAGACAATGTAATTAAAAAAGGGATATGTACAGTGTGAGTACAAAGGGATATATGTGCAGTGTGAGTACAAAGATATGTGTACAGTGTGAGTGCAAAGGGATGTGTACAGTGTGAGGACAAAGGGATGTGTACAGTGTGAGGACAAAGGGATGTGTACAGTGTGAGTACAAAGAGATGTGTGAACTGTGAGTACAAAGGGATGTGTACAGTGTGAGGACAAAGGGATGTGTACAATGTGAGTACAAAGTGATGTGTACAGTGTGAGTACAAAGGGATACCACTCACATCAACCAAATGTGTTTGGCAGTCAAGGACACTTTATTCCCCATAGGCCCAGCAAGCCAGGGAAGGTAACCGCGGCTTTACTTTCAATGTGACTAAACAGAGCATGTACTCAACAATGTGACTAAACAGAGCATGTACTGAACAATATGACTAAACAGAGCATGTACTCAACAATTTGACTAAACAGAACATGTACTGAACAATGTGACTAAATAGAGCATGTACTGAACAATGTGACTAAATAGAAAAGTTACTGAACAATATGACTAAACAGAGCATGTACTCAACAATGTGACTAAACAGAACATGTACTGAACAATGTGACTAAACAGAGCATGTACTGAACAATGTGACTAAATAGAAAAGTTACTGAACAATGTGACTAAACAGAGCATGTACTGAACAATGTGACTAAACAGAGCATGTACTGAACAATATGACTAAACAGAGCATGTACTCAACAATGTGACTAAACAGAACATGTACTGAACAATGTGACTAAACAGAGCATGTACTGAACAATGTGACTAAATAGAAAAGTTACTGAACAATATGACTAAACAGAGCATGTACTCAACAATGTGACTAAACAGAACATGTACTGAACAATGTGACTAAACAGAGCATGTACTGAACAATGTGACTAAATAGAAAAGTTACTGAACAATGTGACTAAACAGAGCATGTACTGAACATTGTGACTAAACAGAACATGTACTGTACAATGTGGCTAAACAGAACATGTACTGAACAATGTGACTAAACAGAGTAGGTACTAAGCAAGGTGACTAAACAGAACATGTACTGTACAATGTGACTAAACAGAACATGTACTGTACAATGTGATTAAACAGAGCATGTACTGAACAATGTGACTAAACAGAGTAGGTACTAAGCAAGGTGACTAAACAGAACATGTACTGTACAATGTGATTAAACAGAACATGTACTGAACAATGTGACTAAACAGAGTAGGTACTATGCAAGGTGACTAAACAGAACATGTACTGAACAATGTGACTAAACAGAACATGTACTGTACAATGTGATTAAACAGAATATGTACTGACCAATGTGACTAAACAGAACATGTACTGACCAATGTGACTAAACACAAGGCATGTACTGAACAATGGTGCTAAACAGAAAATGTACTGAACAATGTGACTAAACAGAACAGGTACTGCACAATATAACTAAACATAACATGTACTGAACAATGTGACTAAACAACATATACTGAACAATGTGGCTAAACAGAACATGTACTGAACATTGCGGCTAAACAGAACATGTACTGAACATTGTGACTAAACAGAACATGTACTGAACATTGTGGCTAAGCAGAACATGTACTGTACAATGTGGCTAAACAGAAAATGTACTAAACATTGTGACTAAACAAAACATGCACTGAACAATGTGGCTAAACAGAACATGTACTGAACATTGTGACTAAACAGAACATGTACTGTACAATGTGGCTAAACAGAACATGTACTGAACATTGTGGCTAAACAGAACATGCACTGAACAATGTGGCTAAACAGAACATGTACTGAACATTGTGACTAAACAGAACATGTACTGAATATTGTGACTAAACAGAACATGTGCTGTACAATGTGGCTAAACAGAACATGTACTGAACATTGTGACTAAACAGAACATGTATTGAACAATGTGTCTAAACAGAACATGTACTGAACATTGTAACTAAACAGAACATGTACTGAACATTGTGACTAAACAGAACATGTGCTGTACAATGTGACTAAACAGAACATGCACTGAACAATGTGGCTAAACAGAACATGTACTGAACATTGTAACTAAACAGAACATGTACTGAACATTGTGACTAAACAGAACATGTGCTGTACAATGTGACTAAACAGAACATGTGCTGAACACTGTGACTAAACAGAACATGCACTGAACAAAGTGACTAAACAGAAATTCCCACTGAGCATCGTATGTTATAACTTTAATTTTTTTTTACATGAGCTTAACAAACAGAGATGTTAGATCATACACAGAGATGTTAGATCATACACAGAGATGTTAGATCATACACAGAGATGTTAGATCATACACAGAGATGTTAGATCATACACAGTAATGTTAGATCATACACAGAGATGTTAGATCCCACACAGTGATGTTAGATCCCCTCACAGAGATGTTAGATCATACACAGAGATGTTAGATCCCACACAGTGATGTTAGATCCCTCACAGAGATGTTAGGACTCACACAGATGTTAGGAGACACACAGAGATGTTAGATCACACACAGAGATGTTAGATCTCTCACAGAGATGTTAGATACACACAGAGATGTTAGGAGACACACAGAGATGTTAAGAGACACACAGAGATGTTAGGTTCCCTCACAGAGATGTTAGGACACACACAGAGATGTTAGGAGACACACAGAGATGTTAGGAGACACATAGAGATGTTAGGTTCCCTCACAGAGATGTTAGGACACACAACAGATGTTAGGCTCCCTCACAGAGATGTTAGGACACACTAAGAGATGTTAGGTTCCCTCACAGAGATGTTAGGACACACTAACAGATGTTAGGTCCCTCACAGAGATGTTAGGACACACACATAGATATTAGATCCCTCACAGAGATGTTAGGACACACACATATATTAGATCCCTCACAGAGATGTTAGGACACACACATATATATTAGATCCCCTCACAGAGATGTTAGGACACACACATATATATTAGATCCCCTCACAGAGATGTTAGGACACACACATATATATTAGATCCCCTCACAGAGATGTTAGGACACACACATATATATTAGATCCCCTCACAGAGATGTTAGGACACACTAACAGATGTTAGGTTCCCTCACAGAGATGTTAGGACACACTAACAGATGTTAGCTCCCCTCACAGAGATGTTAGGACACACAGAGATGTTACACATAGATGTTAGATCCCCTCACAGAGATGTTAGGACACACACAATGATGTTAGGTCCCCTCACAGAGATGTTAGGACACACACAGAGATGTTAGGACACACTAACAGATGTTAGATTCCCTCACAGAGATGTTAGGACACACAATAGATGTTAGATCCCCTCACAGAGATGTTAGGACACACACATGATGTTAGGTCCCCTCACAGAGATGTTAGGACACACACAATGATGTTAGGTCCCCTCACAGAGATGTTAGGACACACTAACGGATGTTAGGTCCCCTCATAGAGATGTTAGGACACACTAACAGATGTTAGGTCCCCTCATAGAGATGTTAGGACACACTAACAGATGTTAGGTCCCTCATAGAGATGTTAGGACACACTAACAGATGTTAGGTCCCCTCATAGAGATGTTAGGACACACACAGAGATGTTAGGTCCCCTCACAGAGATGTTAGGTCACACACAGAGATGTTAGGTTCCCTCACAGAGATGTTAGGTCCCCTCACAGAGATGTTAGGTCCCCTCACAGAGATGTTAGGTCACACACAGAGATGTTAGGTTCCCTCACAGAGATGTTAGGACACACTAACAGATGTTAGGTTCCCTCACAGAGATGTTAGGACACACACAGAGATGTTAGGTCCCTCACAGAGATGTTAGGTCACACACAGTAATGTTAATTCCCTCACAGAGATGTTAGGTCACACACTCCTCACAGAGATGTTAGGACACACACAGAGATGTTAGGTTCCCTCACAGAGATGTTAGATCACACACAGTAATGTTAATTCCCCTCACAGAGATGTTAGGTCATACCTATAGATGTTAGGTCACACACAGAGATGTCAAAATCACGTACAGATACACAAATTACAGAGTTATTAAATAACAGATTGATGTCAAATCAAACATATAAATTTATATGCAAATGCCAAGTCCAAATGTCAATAAATGTACAATGTAAATTGCATAATAGATTAATTCATGCCAAAACACACACACACACACACATACATGCACTTACACACAGAGAGAGAGAGAGAGAGAGAGAGAGAGAGAGAGAGATGGAGACAAGCCGAGTCACTTTTACAACCACATACACACATCAATACACATATATGATTGAAATATAATATAGACAAAACAAACACATACACATGGACACAAAACAGTCGTCATTTGCTGTCACACACACACACACTCACACACACACACACACACACACTTGCGAATATCTCCAGGGACGTTTTGCCACCTCATTGTCACATTCCTCGGTTTGATTAATAGCTGTAGCCGTCAGATGTCAGGTGTAGCCGTGAGATGCCAGGTGTAATAGTGTGACATCAGGTGTGGTTGCAGAATGTCATATGTCATTGTGCAGACTCATATTTACTTGTGAGATGTCATGACAGGTCCGTTGATGTCAGACCTGGAGCTCCTTCTTCATTGACTACTGCATCATCGTGCTTGCTTCCACCATTCTCAACTTTGGCTTCAGCCTCTGGTAATATCCTGAATGGAACATGAGATGTAGCAGCCACGGCTGCCAGTCTAGCTGCTCGTCAAGTCTCCAGCCACACTGGCTCGGTCGCTTCGGTTCCAAGTTTGGGGAAAGCTGAAGTGACGACGCGGCTGTGCGGTCTCTTGTCGATGAAAGGAGTTTGTGATTGCTACCTTCGCTCACAGTCTCTGACACAATGTCGAATAGGACACAATGTCGAATAGGACACAATGTCGAATAGGACACAATGTCGAATAGGACACAATGTCGAATAGGACACAATGTCGAATAGGACATACACAGATGTTGACAATATCGATAGAATTTGCCAAAGTAGTTAGATGGAAATTGAAACCTTTGAAATGTTGAAGAATAGATATAAATATAAATATATAGAACAATAGAAAGAATTGGATGGAAAGAAAAGAAAACGATGAAGTCTTAAAACAACTAAAAATGAAAAGAGAACTACTTAACAAAATTCAAACAAGGCCAATGAGACATGTAGAGCATGTTAAAAGACACAGCAGCCTACTAAAAGTAATCTTGGAAGGGAAAATACAAGGTAAAAGAGGCAGACCAAAACTAACATGGACGAGTAGCATCAAAAGATGGACAAGTCAGCCTATGACAACATGCACCATTAAAGCAAGAGACAGAGGCAGACCAAAATTAACATGGACGTGTAGCATCAAAAGATGGACAAGTCAGTCTATGACAACATGCACCATTAAAGCAAGAGACAGAGTAGAATTGTACTCCATGGTAGACAACCTTCGATGCTGAGACGGCACTCAATGATTTCTTTTGTGGATGTTTTGGTATGACATGGAGCGGATATGGGACATTTCTGAGTACAGTTAAATTAATTCCATGTATGTTGTTAACTTCTTGAATTTATTTAGTGACTCTCTAATTCCGTCTGTCCATGTTTTTTCCCTTGGTCGTTCTTCAGCTGATGGCATGACGTCATCCTGTGACATGTCACGAGCTGGTTACGTCAGCTTCCGGTTAAATGTCCGACCTACTCGATGCTTTCTAATGGATGCCTAATTTCTTGCAGTCCCAACATTACATACCAGAGAGTTGAGATCTTCTCTTCCACTCTAAATTAGAGACTTTCTTTCCAAATTCCCAATACTAAACTAGAGAGACTTTCTTTCCAGATTCCCAATACTAAACTAGAGAGACATTCTTTCCAGATTCCCAATACTAAAAACTAGAGAGACTTTCTTTCCAGATTCCCAATACTAAACTAGAGAGACTTTCTTTCCAGATTGCCAATACTAAACTAGAGAGACTTTCTTTCCAGATTCCCAATACTAAACTAGAGAGACTTTCCAGATTCCCAATACTAAACTAGAGAGACTTTCCAGATTCCCAATACTAAACTAGAGAGACTTTCTTTCCAGATTCCCAATACTAAACTAGAGAGACTTTCTTTCCAGATTCCCAATACTAAACTAGAGAGACTTTCCAGATTCCCAATACTAAACTAGAGAGACTTTCCAGATTCCCAATACTAAACTAGAGAGACTTTCCAGATTCCCAATACTAAACTAGAGAGACTTTCTTTCCAGATTCCCAATACTAAACTAGAGTGACTTTCTTTCCAGATTCCCAATACTAAACTAGACAGACTTTCTTTCCAGATTCCCAATACTAAACTAGAGAGACTTTCTTTCCAGATTCCCAATACTAAACTAGTAGAGACTTTCCAGATTCCCAATACTAAACTAGAGAGACTTTCTTTCCAGATTCCCAATACTAAACTAGAGAGACTTTCTTTCCAGATTCCCAATACTAAACTAGAGAGACTTTCCAGATTCCCAATACTAAACTAGAGAGACTTCCTTTCCAGATTCCCAATACTAAACTAGAGAGACTTTCTTTCCAGATTCCCAATACTGAACTAGAGAGACTTTCTTTCCAGATTCCCAATACTAAACTAGAGAGACTTTCTTTCCAGATTCCCAATACTAAACTAGAGAGACTTTCTTTCCAGATTCCCAATACTAAACTAGAGAGACTTTCTTTCCAGATTCCCAATACTAAACTAGAGAGACTTTCTTTCCAGATTCCCAATACTAAACTAGAGAGACTTTCTTTCCAGATTCCCAATACTAAACTAGAGAGACTTTCCAGATTCCCAATACTAAACTAGAGAGACTTTCTTTCCAGATTCCCAATACTAAACTAGAGAGACTTTCTTTCCAGATTCCCAATACTAAACTAGAGAGACTTTCCAGATTCCCAATACTAAACTAGACAGACTTTCCAGATTCCCAATACTAAACTAGAGAGACTTCCTTTCCAGATTCCCAATACTAAACTAGAGAGACTTTCTTTCCAGATTCCCAATACTGAACTAGAGAGACTTTCCAGATTCCCAATACTAAACTAGACAGACTTTCTTTCCAGATTCCCAATACTGAACTAGAGAGACTTTCTTTCCAGATTCCCAATACTGAACTAGAGAGACTTTCTTTCCAGATTCCCAATACTAAACTAGAGAGACTTTCCAGATTCCCAATACTAAAAACTAGAGAGACTTTCTTTCCAGATTCCCAATACTAAAAACTAGAGAGACTTCCTTTCCAGATTCCCAATACTAAACTAGAGAGACTTTCTTTCCAGATTCCCAATACTGAACTAGAGAGACTTTCTTTCCAGATTCCCAATACTGAACTAGAGAGACTTTCTTTCCAGATTCCCAATACTAAACTAGAGAGACTTTCCAGATTCCCAATACTAAACTAGAGAGACTTTCCAGATTCCCAATACTAAACTAGAGAGACTTTCCAGATTCCCAATACTAAACTAGAGTGCACAGTTAGAGATAGCGTCTCTCCAGAGTCAGATGATGCTTTTACGTTGAAACTCAATGAACCCGTACAGTTATCTCAACGCTGTACGTGTTATATCAACGTTTGTCTCCCTTGTGTGATTGAGACACCAGACCTAATTGGCGGTGACTAGTTCCTTGACGTCAAGACTTAGTTCGCGGTGATTAGTTCCTTGACGTCAAGACTTAATTCGCGGTGATTAGTTCCTTGACGTCAAGACTTAGTTCGCGGTGATTAGTTCCTTGACGTCAACGCTTAGTTCGCGGTGATTAGTTCCTTGACGTCAAGACTTAGTTCGCGGTGATTAGTTCCTTGACGTTATCTTGTCTCCGATTAAAATTGGACAAAATACGTCGATCTAATATGTTGCAATTTGTCAGTTTACAAAGTCAGTTTTACTTCAATGAATCTTACAGTCATGACATAGTGTATTTGTTACGCTTACTTTGTTACATGTTAGACTTGTCACATTATATGGTTGGTTGGTTGGTTGGTTGGTTGGTTGGTTGCGTTCGTCCGATGACTAAAGTATTCTAGAGTTTCATGGTAGACTAGAATATTCCTCTTCATCATCCGCCCTTACAAGCTCGTAGTGGACGTGTCTGCGTTGTGTTGTGGTTTGTAGTATAACTATTATATTTGTGACTTTCGGCCCAACACATCCGACTTCAGCACAACATTTTTGAGTACCGGGTTGTCTTCCCTCTTCGATCTCTACACGCTTGGCCAGACTAGACAGGTTAGTCTGTTACTGGAGGCACCGCGGAGAGGTGGAGCAGGGTCTGGCTGGTTTTGGTTCACCGATCCTGGCGCAAGCAATCGGCTGTGGGTCGCTGACAACTTCCAGCTCTGGTGCTGGTAGGCGCGCCTTCGCCTCCGTCACATTATATGAACGGCTGTATTTGTCCCAATATATGTACGGCTGTATTGGTCACATTATATGAACGGCTGTATTTGTCCCAATATATGAACGGCTGTATTTGTCCCAATATATGAACGGCTGTATTTGTCCCAATATATGAACGGCTGTATTTGTCCCAATATATGAACGGCTGTATTGGTCACATTATATGAACGGCTGCATTTGTCACATTATATGAACTGTTGTATTTGTCACATTATATGAATGGCTATATTTGTCACATTACATGAAATGCTATTTTTGTCACATTATATGAACGGCTGTATCTGTCACATTATATGAACGGCTGTACCTGTCACATTATATGAGCTGCTGTATTTGTCACATTATGTTACAAGCTTTAATTTGTGTCGCTTACAAATGCTCTCTAATGTTTGTGCTTGTAAAAGTGTGTGCATCTTTCACGTTTACCAATCACATAATATGTTTGGATCACTTGATTGCGAATTGATGACATATCACATATATGCCGCACAAGTACGTTTTTTGATGTCAATTATATGTGTATTGTTATATTTGTATAGCTTACATCTGTGACATATTCACTGTAGTTTTCTCTATATACACGACATATGTACATACGACATCTGTACACATGACATATGTACATACGACATCTGTACATACGACATGGATAGCACAACAATTCACATCTGATATGAATGAAATATTTTATTTTTGATTACTGGCCATTGTGGGGCGCTTTATGAGTGATGTAAACGCGACCAGAGAGTGTGTCGGGTGTTGTGTGGCGTGATGTGTGGCGTGTTGTGTGGGGTGATTTGGGGCGTGTTGTGTGGGGTTCTGTGTGGCGTGTTGTGTGGCGTGGTGTGTGGTGTGTTGTGTGGCGTGTTGTGTGGCGTGATGTCTGGCGTGATGTGTGGCGTGATGTGTGGCGCGTTGTGTGTAGAGTGGTGTGTAGCGTGATGTGTATGAGTGGGCTGGTTGTCTGTGAGTGAGTCGGTGAGTTGTATGTGAGTGAGTCGGTGAGTTGTCTGTGAATGAGCGGGTTGGTTGTCTGTGAATGAGTGGGTGAGTTGTCTGTGAATGAGGGGGTTGGTTGTCTGTGAATGAGCGGGTTGGTTGTCTGTAAGTGAGCGGGCTGGTTGTCTGTGAATGAGCGGATTGGGTGTCTGTGAGTGAGCTGGTGAGTTGTCTGTGAATGAGCGGGTTGCTTGTCTGTAAGTGAGCGGGCTGGTTGTCTGTGAATGTTCGGGTTGGCTGTCTGTGAGTTAACGGGTTGGTTGTCTTTAAGTGAGCGGGCTGGTTGTCTGTGAATGTTCGGGTTGGTTGTCTGTGAGTGAGCGGGTTGGTTGTCTATGGGTCAGTGGATTGGTTGTCTGTGAATGAGTGAGTTAGTTATCTGTGAATGAGCGGGTTGGTTATTTGTAAGTGAGTGTGCGGGTTATCTGAGAGTGAGTGTGCTAGTTGTCTGTGAGTGAGTGTGCGGGTTGTCTATGAGTGAGTGTGCGGGTTGTCTGTGAGTGAGTGTGCTGGTTGTCTGTGAGTGAGTGTACTGGTTGTCTGTGAGTGAGTGTGCTGGTTGTCTGTGAGTGAGTGTGCTGGTTGTCTGTGAGTGAGTGTACTGGTTGTCTGTGAGTGAGTGTGCTGGTTGTCTGTGAGTGTACTGGTTGTCTGTGAGTGAGTGTGCTGGTTGTCTGTGAGTGAGTGTGCTGGTTCTCTGTGAGTGAGTGTGCTGGTTGTCTATGAGTGAGTGTGCAGGTTGTCTGTGAGTGAGTGGATGAGTTGTCTATGAGTGAGTGGATGAGTTGTCTATGAGTGAGTGGATGAGTTGTCTATGAGTGAGTGGATGAGTTGTCTATGAGTGAGTGGATGAGTTGTCTATGAGTGAGTGGATGAGTTGTCTATGAGTGAGTGTGCGGGTAGTCTGTGAATGAGTCGTCAGTAAATGACAAAACATAAGTGAGTGAAGGAGTTTTCTCCGATGACCGAGTGTTGACTTTAAGAGCCGTATTGACGTCGTGCTGAGATCTATAAAAGTGGACAGGTCCACAACCCAACAGTCCCTCACTTGGGTACCAACCCAGGGACACCCACTCGACGAAATAAAAGCTCTCACATTTGAAACTGTCTTGTTTTTAATACTTGATATGTATGAATGATGCAGCAGTGTGTCGGGAAAGATGTGGGGAGTGGAGTGTGTGTGAAGGTGTGGGGTGTGGAGGGTGTGGACTAAGATATGTGGGTTGAGTTTATGGGTGAAGATGTGTTCCGTTCCTAAGATGGCGGAACTAATTCACGTTCTCTAGATTGCTACAGAAAGTGCATTCGGGGTCTGATTAATTTCGGTTGTCCATTGCACTTTTCTGCGTTAAAGCCAAAATGATCTTCTACTTATTACATCTGCACCGATAAAGCGGAGTCGTACGCCGACAATATTCCTTTTTGACAAATCAAGTGTTGTGAATGCGACCTTCCACCGTCTAGACTTGATCTGCGCTTTACGTCACATTGGTGCTGTTCATGACCGTTGTTGGAATTGCTTGACGCAAGTTATTTACAGGTTACTCATTAATGTGAACTGCTTCGTCGAGTCAGCCGCAGTTTTATCTCTTTAGGGAATTTGCACAGTGTTTTGTTCGTCGTAGGCTGCATTCACTAGGGTAATCAGGAATCTAAAGGGCGCAGACGTTGTGTGTGCTACGTCATCATAATGGCTCATCGTATATCCCTAGACCGGCAATACGCTAATCATACAGTCTGTTGTTTTATATGCGACGGGGATAATCTGACGACTGTGTTTTATATGTTCGGAATTGGAGTCAAAAACGAAGGCCTAACATCATCACGTGTTATACATTAAAAAAAATATGACAATCATCATTTTCTGGAGGACGTGAACTTCCGGTATATGGTAGATAGGCGGCAGGAACCATTGAAGGCTATGTGTGAAAAGTGTTCATTGTTGCAGTTTCCTTATATTCCAAGTCCGGCTTGTTGCAGGAGCTACTGAGTTAAGTGCTCTGTGCACACCGTGAGCTGTGTGTCTCATCCGTTTTGATCATGTTGCGATATTCCAATTGTTTACGATGAATGATGATATCGAATGACAGGGAACAGTTGGCCGAATTCACTTTCAGCTCGGTTTCGACTTATGTCTTTTGGCGTGTGCTGAGACTGCTACGATGGGGACTACAGTTACCTTTCTTTGTTTTGGAGATGAGATATTAATTCGGATGATTACGCGGCACAGGCGGTTGAGCAATTATGGATTTTAATTTGTTTGCAGTGATACCCGGGCCTTCCATAACCAAAGAACCAGAAATGAGGTATTGAAGTGCGTGTGACGATGTGGGGGTGGAGAGTGTTGATGAAGATGTGGCGTGGTGTGAGAGATATGGTGTGTAAGGGAGGTAGTGTGTGAGGGAGGTAGTGTGTGAGGTAGGTAGTGTGTAAGGGAGGTAGTATGTGAGGGTGGTAGTGTCTAAGGGTGGTAGTGTCTGAGGGTGATAGTGTGTGATGGTGGTAGTGTCTGAGGGTGATAGTTTGTGAGGGTGGTAGTGTCTGAAGGTGATAGTTTGTGAGGGTGGTAGTGTCTGAGGGTGGTAGTGTGTGAGGGTGGTAGTGTCTGAGGGTGGTAGTGTGTGAGGGTGGTAGTGTCTGAGGGTGGTAGTGTGTGATGGTGGTAGTGTATGAGGGTGGTAGTTTCTGTGGGAGGTACTGTGTGAAGTTGGTAGTGTGTGAGGATGGTAGTGTCTGAGGGAGGTAGTGTCTGAAGGTGATAGTTTGTGAGGGTGGTAGTGTCTGAGGGTGGTAGTATCTGAGGGTGGTAGTGTCTGAGGGTCGTAGTGTCTGAGGGAGGTAGTGTGTGAAGGCGGTAGTGTGTCATGGAGGTATTGTGTGAGTGTGGTAGTTTCTGAGGGTGGTAGTGTCTGAGGGTGGTAGTGTGTAAGGGTGGTAGTCTGTGAGGGTGGTTGTTTCTGAGGGAGGTAGTGTCTGAGGGTGGTAGTGTATGAGGGAGGTAGTGTGTGAGGGTGGTTGTGTCTGAGAATGGTAATGTGTGAGGGCGGTAGTGTGTAAGGGCGGAAGTGTCTGAGGGAGGTGGTTTCTGTGGGAGGTACGGTGTGAAGGTGGTTGTGTCTGAGGATGGTAGTGTGTGAGGGTGGTAGTGTGTCAGGGGGGTAGTGTCTGATCTGAGGTTGGTATTGTCTGAGTGTGGTAGTGTGTGAGGGAGTTAGTGTGTGAGGAAGGCAGTGTGTGAAGGAAGTAGTGTGTGAGAGAAATAGTGTGGTGAGGGAGGTAGTGCATGAGAAAGATGTGTAACGGAGATAGTATGAGGGAAGTAATATGAGATGGAGGTAATGTGTGAGGAGGTAGTGTATATAAAGAAGAAATTACTAGAGAACGTGAGGCAGGCAGTTGGTCCAGTAAGATTCGATGGCGCAATTATGAGGGAGGAGGGAGCTTTGTGAGGAATGAAAATGTGTAAGGGTAGTTTGGATGCGGAACAATTGAGGAAGATAACTGAGTAAAAAAAGAAAAGTATGATTCGAATAAGTTGAGAAAGTACAACTAAAATATGGGGTAATATATATGCATTTATATAAACATTTCTAAACGTGTGAAACATATTAATACCCTGTGGAGAAAATGATCCCATGCGATTATTGAGAAGATGGAGATAACGAGAAAATTATGAATGAGTTAAGAGCTGTATAAATGAATGTAGAAAGCGGCGTGGCAAAGAGGCATTATTGATTATGGAAATGGGGTTGATGCAGAAGCTAGAGTTACAGGCCAACTTGAGAAAGTAAGAAAACACGAGACAAGTGGCGAGGGCATAAAGAAACACAAGGACAATAGATAAGTGGGGTTCAATGGGGCGTGCATGAAGGGAACTACGGGCGACATAGCGATCTTTGATGACGACAGTACACGCTAACAACATAAGCACACAACGTCCAAAAACACACTGAATTAACACAGACACACAACGTCCATAAAAACACTGAATTAACACAGACACACAACGTCAATAAACACACTGAATTAACACAGACACACAACGTCCATAAACACACTGAATTAACACAGACACACAACGTCCATAAACACACTGAATTAACACAGCACACAACGTCCAAAAACACTGAATTAACACAGCACACAACGTCCAAAAACACACTGAATTAACACAGTCACACAACGTCCATAAACACACTGAATTAACACAGACACACAACGTTCATAAACACACTGAATTAACACAGACACACAACGTCCATAAACACACTGAATTAACACAGCACACAACGTCCAAAAACACACTGAATTAACACAGACACACAACGTCCATAAACACACTGAATTAACACAGACACACAACGTCCAAAAACACACTGAATTAACACAGACACACAACGTTCATAAACACACTGAATTAACACAGACACACAACGTCCATAAACACACTGAATTAACACAGCACACAACGTCCAAAAACACACTGAATTAACACAGACACACAACGTCCATAAACACACTGAATTAACACAGACACACAACGTCCATAAACACACTGAATTAACACAGCACACCGTCCAAAAACACACTGAATTAACACAGACACACAACGTCCATAAACACACTGAATTAACACAGATGTTATAGTGTTGTGATGTTCTTTGTTCTTTATCTTTCTATAGTGGCTAGTACTTCAATGATCACAACACACAATATGATATATAATAGACTTGCACATAAAGTCTCTCTTCAATGTTCACTATTAATGTTTATTGGTATGGAACATTGTTCATCAACATCTTCATTTTCTTACAAACTTGTGAGTCTACTTACGACATGTAGAATATATGTAACACAATGGAACACAATTCTTGGACACTTGTAAAACAACTTCTACTGATAACTTCTCTAGTGTCTTAATAATCTATTACTGACTTATGACTGTAACTTGTAGATTTCTAACTGTTCTTACTAACTCCATCAAAACTTATTACTACACTTCCAACTTAACTTTCTAACTGTTCTGACTCTAACTGTTAACTGGCTAACTGCCTTTAGCAGTTCGGCCGAAGCCGTTTTAACTGACTCAGTCTACATTCTACTTCTTCTAATTCTCTGGCTTGACTTCTCTTTCTTCTTGTGCCGGACTTTAAATACTCCTCAACTCTCTCTTCCACCTGAGGCTCAGCAGCCAATCAGCTGCTGCCGAGCACCCCTGCGACCCTATGATCCGAGTATTTGTCATTCAACGTTTACGTGTCCAGTGTCCACCATCTGTGACTCACCTGAACCTTCCCAAATTTGGACAAAGCATCTTGTTTTTCGCCTACTTGGCGACATAATGTTACCTCATGACAATGACCTCTCCTGGAAGTTGGATGACCACTTATTTATCAGCCGGGCCAAAGTCATGGGGTCAACGCATGCTCATCACAATAACAACCACTAGTTGTTGTGACATGATGGACACTGGTGGAGATCTGACAATAACACCACGAGGTCGTTGCATGTTACTAGTCATACCTGGTCCTTTCCAACAACTTTGCTCTTGTGAACACTGGCATGGACATCTAACTTAGTTTGGTGGGTGTCCTACCCCTACCCCTGCAGACACTGCGCTATCTTCTGTTGCATGGAAAATTCCATGGGCTCTTAACTCTCATCGTGTCGTCCTCTATTCTACCTCTCTCCTTCCTCACTCTGACTAACTGTTATTCCTGGAAAATTACCATAGTTAAAATCTGCTGGTCGCCACTATATGATACTGCTCTCGTCCATTCAAAGAGCGGTAACGATTCAGTATCTGCTCTCTTTAGCATACTCTGTTACACAGACACACAGCACGAAATGTCCAAAAACAATAAATTAACACCGACACACAACGTCCAAAAACAATGAATTAACACAGCAAACAACGTCCAAAAACACACTGAATTAACACATACACGCAACGTCCATAAACACACTGAATTAACACAGACACACAACGTCCAAAAACACTGAATTAACACAGTACACACAACGTCCATAAACACACTGAATTAACACAGACACACAGCACGAAATGTCCAAAAACAATGAATTAACACAGACACACAAGGTCCAAAAACAATGAATTAACACAGCATACAACGTCTAAAAACACACTGAATTAACACAAACACGCAACGTCCATAAACACACTGAATTAACACAGACACACAACGTCCAAAAACACACTGAATTAACAAAGCACACAACGTCCAAAAACACACTGAATTAACACAGACACACAACGTCCATAAACACACTGAATTAACACAGACACACAACGTCCATAAACACACTGAATTAATGTATGCTATGCTGACATCGTGTGTTATTTAGTTGTTTTTATATGGAGGAAAGCATAACCAGGTGCACCTTTCCTCGGTATTATCTTTCAACATTAGGACTAGGCCTTTCTTCTTCCTCGTATTATTGGTACTCTCTCTCTCTCTCTCTCTCTCCTCATTAGTATCGTTGTTTAACTTTTCATAACTATCTTTCTTCTGTATTAGTGGTACTATTTCATCTATCTCTCTCTCTCTCCTATCTCATCATAGACTACTCTCCTTCCATGCCACCCTCCCTCTCTACCTCATCCCTCTCTTTCCCTCTTCTAACATTCCACCCTCCCTCGTATTTTTAGCTTCTCTCACAGAATTCCCTCCATTGTAACACTTACTCATTCTCTTCATTTACGCCTATCATTTATCTTTCCCTCTCCTAGACTTCTTTCTCTCTCTCTTTCTCTCTCTCTCCTCTCCTCTCTCCTATTCCCTCCTAGACTTCCCTCCATTGTAACACTTACTCATTCTCGCCTTTTAATCATATCATCTCCCCTTCCTTCTTTTAGACTTCTCTCTCTCTCTCTCTCTCTCTCTCTCTCTCTCTCGCCTAGGCTTCTCTCCTACTATTCCATCCTCCTTTCTCTCTCTCTCTCTCATAACATTCCGCCCTCCATCGTATTTTTAGCTTCCCTCATAGACTTCCCTCCATTGTAATACTTACTCATTCTCTCCATTTAAGACTATTATCTCGCGTTCCCTCTCCTAGACTTCTTTATCTCTCACTCTTCTGTCTTTCTCTCTCTCTCTCCTATATCCTCCTAGACTTCCCTCCATTGTAACACTTACCTATTCTCTCCATTTATGACTATCATCCCGCCTTCCTTCTCCTAGACTTCTCTCTCTTTCCTATCCCCTCTTAGATGCCTCGCCTTCCATGACATCCTCCCTCCTTTCCCTCTCTTAGCGTTCCACCCTCTAAGTCATCTTAGACTTCTCTCTCCTCTCTCTCTCCTATACCCTCCTAGACGCCTCGTTTACCATTCCACCCTCTCTTCCTTCTCTGTCCCTCTCCTAGCGTTCCGCTCTACCTCGTGTTTTTAGCTTCCTCCCAGTGTAACACTTTAATATTGAATAGCAATCACAACAAAACATAAAATATCTACTTTAAACATGGCTGTATGTAGGTTGTCTAATGTGTCTTGATATCTGTATGCAGGTTGTCTAGTGTGTAATGATGGCTGTATGCAGGGTGTTTAGTGTGTCATGATGGTTGTATGCAGGTTGTCTAGTGTGGCATGATGGCTGTATGTACGTTGTCGAGTGTGTCGTGATGGCTGTATGTGTGTTGTCTACTGTGTCATGATCGCTGTATGTGTGTTGTCTACTGTGTCATGATCGCTGTATGTGTGTTGTCTACTGTGTCATGATCGCTGTATGTGTGTTGTCTACTGTGTCGTGATGGCTGTATGTAGGTTGTCGAGTGTGTCATGAGGGCTGTATGTAGGTTGTCTAGTGTGTCATGATGGCTGTATGTGTGTTGTCTAGTGTGTAATGGTGGCTGTATGTGTGTTGTCTAGTGTGTCATGGTGGCTGTATGTGTGTTGTCTAGTGTGTCATGGTGGCTGTAGTCAGGCTGTCTAATGTATCTTGATTTTGACCTGATAAGTTACTAAAAATAAATTTGACCTATGAGGCAAAACGGATGAGTTACTAAAATTATATTTTGACCTATGAGACAATATCAACGTGTCCACTTAACAACCAAAAACTTTAATACAGTTGAGAAAACCCTAATAATTAATTCGAATCTACTAAAAATTTGGGAGCCGCGATAGCTCAGTGGTTAGTGAACTGGACTACAAAGGTCAAGGGGTAGGGTTCTATCCCAACCGACGGCCTCCGGGTTCACCCAGCCTTAAATGGGTACCGGATTTTTTATGGGTAAGTAAAGCAGCACGGGCGTAATACCGACCACATTACCCCAAAAATAATGTGCTGAATGTCTGTAAAATATAGGGTCACTAACACCATATTTCCCTATATGCCACTTGGCGTGATTGTGATACATTACTATTTTACTACTAAAAATTTGGCACATGATGGTAGTTAGGACTGTGTCTAAATGATTAATGAACATATTCCTGCAAAACTAGAAAAAAAACCCAAAACACCACATTGAAAGACTAAACTTAAAGTTCACGCCCCTGTCACAACTCTGTTAAGAAAAGTACTGCAAACCATGAAAGTTACGTCCCCTGCTATAACTCTACTAAACGAAATTATTATCAAACACGTAGGTTACACCCTTGCCATAACCCCACTAAAAGACAAGATTTAGCTTAAAATAGCACTTTGATGTTTCTTACCCCTCACCATTTTTGATGGATACGCCTATGAAATTATTAAAGACTAGTAAATTTAACCTCTTGGCTTACCCTAAACTTTATATTAGATACCCCGTAGCAAGAATTTACTTTAAAAAGCACTTTTATGTTTCTTACCCCCAACCACTTTTTTATGGATATGCCTATGAAATTATTAAAGAATAGTAAATTTAAACTCTAGGCTTACCCCAAACTTTATATTAGATACCCCTGTAGCAAGAATTTACTTAAAAAAGCACTTTTATGTTCCTTACCTACAACCACTTTTTGATGGCTATGCCTATGAAACTATTAAAGAATTGGTAAATTTACACTCTAGGCTAACCACAAACTTTATATTAGACACTTCCGTAACAAGAATTTACTTAAAAAGGCACTTTTATGTTCCTTATCCCAACCACTTTTTGATGGCTACGCCTATAAAAGCGATAAAAATAGTAAATTTAACCTCTAGGCTTACCCTAAACTTTATTTTAGACATCCCCGTATTAAGAATTTGGTTAAAATATCACTTATATTTTTCTTACCCCCCTGCCTATTTTTGGTGGATACGCCTATGAAATCGATTTTTTTTAAAAGTAAATTTACTCTAGACTTACCCCAAACGTTATATTAGACATTCCCGTGGCAAAAATTTACTTCAATATCACTTTTATAATTTTACACCCCCCCCCCCCCCGACCATTTTTGAGGGATACGCCTATGAAACTGTTAAAAGTAGTAAATTTACACCCTGGGCTCACCTTAAACTTTATATTTGACACGTACATCTCTGGCGGTGCATTTTTATTGTTGCGCCGGTGCCGCCGATTTTTTCTATATGACAGTCTACCCGTGCCTGTAAATGCCGTAATTCACTACTCATTTTTAGTTGATTTTTTATGCAAATTTGATACATGGGCGTGTCAAATATAAAGTTTGAGGTGAGCCTAGGCTGTAAATTTACTATTTTAAACAGTTTCATACGCGTATCCCTTAAAAATGGTCGGGTTGGGGGGGGGGGTGATTTTTAAGTAAATTTTTGTACGTGGATGTCTAATATAACGTTTGGGGTAAGAATTTAGTGTAAATTTACTATTTTTATCGATTTCATAGGCGTATCTACAAAAAATGGGCAGGGGGTAAGAAACACAAAAGTGGTATTTTAACCAAATTCTTGAAACGGGGGATGTCTAAAATAAAGTTTAGTGTAAGTCTAAAGGTTAAATTTACTATTTTTTATCGCTTTCATAGGCGTAGCCATCAAAAAGTGGTTGGGGGTCAGGAACACTAAAGTGCTTTTTTTAAATAAAAATTCTTGCTACGGGGGTGTCTAATATAAAGTTTGGGGTAAGCCTAGAGGTTACATTTACTATTCTTTAATAATTTCATAGGCGTATCCATCAAAAATGGTGAGGGGTAAGAAACATCAAAGTGCTATTTTAAGCAACTTTTAGTGGGGTTATGGCAGGGGTGTAAACTAAGTGTTTGGTAATAATTTCGTTTAGGAGTGTTATAGCAGGGGACGTAACTTTCATGGTTTGCAGTACTTTTCTTAGCAGAGTTGTGACAGGGGCGTGAACTTTAAGCTTAGTCTTTCAATGTGATGTTTAGGGTTTTTTTTCTAGTGTTGTAGAAATATGTTCATTAATCATTTAGACACAGTCCTAACTACCATCATGTGCCAAATTTTTAGTAGATTCGAATTAATTATTAGGGTTTTCTCAACTGTATTAAAGTTTTTGGTTGTTAAGTGGACACGTTGATATTGTCTCATAGGTCAAAATATAATTTTAGTAACTCATCCGTTTTGCCTCATAGGTCAAATTTATTTTTAGTAACTTATCAGGTCAAAATCAAGATACATTAGACAGCCTGCCTACAACCACCAAGACACACTAGACAACACACATACAGCGATCATGACACAGTAGACAACCAGCATACAGCCCTCATGACACACTAGACAACACACATACATCGATCATGACACAGTAGACAACCGGCATACAGCTTTCATGACACACTAGACAACCTACATACAGCCATCACGGCACACTCGACAACCTACATACAGATATCAAGACACATTAGACAACCTACAAACAGCCATGTTTAAAGTAGATATTTTATGTTTTGTTGTGATTGCTATTCAATACTAAAGTGTTACACTGGGAGGAAGCTAAAAACTCGAGGTAGAGCGGAACGCTAGGAGAGGGACAGAGAAGGAATAGAGGGTGGAATGGTAAACGAGAAGTCTATAAGGGGATAAGAGAGAGAGAGAGAGAGAGAGAGGAGAGATAAGTCTATGAGAAGGAAGGCAAGATGATCAGTATAAATGGAGAGAATATGTGAATGTTACAATGGAGGGAAGCCACAAATACGAGGGAGGGTGGATGGCATGGAAGGCGAGACATCTTAGAGGAGATAGGAGAGAGAGGAGATAGAGAGAGAGAGAGAAGTCTAGGAGAATTAAGGCGAGATGATAGTCATAAATGGAAAGAATGAGTAAGTGTTACAATGGAGGGAAGTCTATGAGGGAAGCTAAAAATACTATGGAGGGCGGGATGTTATGAGAGATAGAGAGAGAGAGAGGAGGAGGAGGAGGAGAAGGAGGAGTATGGAATGGTAGGAGAGAAGTCTAGGGGAGAGAGAGAGAAGTCTAAGAGAAGGAATGGGAGATGAGAGTGTTAAAAGGCGAGAAAGAGTAACTATTGCCATGGAAAGAAGTCTAGGAGGGAATAGGAGAGAGGAGAGAGAGAGAGAGAGAAAGAAGTCTAGGAGAGTAGGAGAGTAAAAGAGAGATGATAGGCGTAAAGGGAGAGAATGAGTAAGTGTTACACTGGAGGGAAGTCTATGAGGGAAGCTAAAGATACGATGGAAGGCGGAATGGTAAGGAGAGAGAGAGAGAGATAGGATGATGGAATGGTAGGAGAGAAGTCGAGGAGACAGAGAGAGAGAGAGAAGTCTAGGAGAAGGAAGGGAAGTGATAGGCTTAAAAAGCGAGAATGAGTTAGTGTTACAATGGAGGGAAGTCTAGGAGGGAATAGGAGAGAGGAGAGGAGAGAGAGAGAGAGAGAGAGAGAGAGAGAGAAAGAGAGAGAAAGAAGTCTAGGAGAAGGAAAGAAAAATGATAGGCGTAAATGGAGAGAATGAGTAAGTGTTACAATGGACTGAATTCTATGAGAGAAGCTAAAAATACGAGGGAGGGTGGAATGTTAGAAGAAGGAAAGAGGAGGGAGGGAGGGTGGGTGGCATGGAAGGAGAGTAGTCTATGAGGAGATAGGATAGAGAGAGACAGATGATTAGTACCACTAATACAGAAGAAAGATAGTTATGAAAAGTTAAAAACGATACTAATGAGGAGAGAGAGAGAGAGAGAGAGAGAGAGAGAGTACCAATAATACAGAGGAAGAAGAAAGGCCTAGTCCTAATGTTGAAAGATAATACCGAGGAAAGGCGCACCGGGTTATGCTTTCCTCCATTGAAAAACAACTGAATAACACACGACGTCAGCAAACACCCAACTACATAGTTATAAATAAAGGTTATCATTGCACTATATATTTACTCAGTGTACTAAATATTTTTGTAATGTTATATAATATCCACTGTATGTTATATATCTTCTGAGATAATAAAATATATATTTTGTTTTCTGTTCATTTTTAATGCTATTGTTTTCCCTTGACGTTGTATAATCTACTAAACTGTCACTATCCATCCAGTACATCAAGAACTCCAAAGTCAGCACACACCAGACATAAACAGGTCACTCCCTGTGTCACCGACACGAGAGGTCAACCGCCGATACGAGGGGTCACGGTTAACTCCCCCCTGCGCCGCGCGCGCGTTAGGATTCTTGCTATATATCTTTGTTAATTTATGGGCCAAATAATAAAAAATTTGACCCTTGTATACTACTACACTCACTGACTAAACACACACACACATACGTTGACATTAAACACCCACACTGACTTTAAACACACAAAATGATATAACTCACATATGCTGAATTAATACACACACACTGACATTAGAAACACAGTAACATTACACATCTGGCACAAAAAACACACAGGTAATCATATCACAAAATGTCCCCGGGCTGTCTCGTCTCTGCTGTTATAGACAGGTATTCAAACCAGAACCTGTCTCCAGGCTGTCTTGTCTCTGCTGTTATAGACAGGTAATCAGACCAGATCCTGTCTTGTATCTATGTTAAGACGTTGACAAAAGGGAGTTAACAAGACGGACCGGAGTTATGTAACGTTCTTGGTTCTCAGACCACTAGAATTGTTTGATGACGTCAACATGTGAGCATTATTTTTAGTGATAGAACCAGCACCTAACAATGTTAGACAACAGGAGCTATACATAACAATGTTAGACAACATAAGCTATACCTAACAATGTTAGACAATAGGATCTATACATAACAATGCTAGACAATAGAAGCTATACATAACAATGTTAGATAACATAAGCTATACCTAACAATGTTAGACAATAGGATCTATACATAACAATGTTAGACAATAGAAGCTATACATAACAATGTTAGATAACAAGAGCTATACATAACAATGTTAGACAACATAAGCTATACCTAACAATGTTAGACAATAGGATCTATACATAACAATGCTAGACAATAGAAGCTATACATAACAATGTTAGATAACATAAGCTATACCTAACAATGTTAGACAATAGGATCTATACATAACAATGTTAGACAATAGAAGCTATACATAACAATGTTAGATAACAAGAGCTATACATAACAATGTTAGACAATAGGAGCTATACATAACAATGTTAGACAATAGGAGCTATACATAACAATGTTAGACAATAGGAGCTATACATAACAATGTTAGACAATAGGAGCTACACAAAACAATGTTAGACAACAAGAGCTATACATAACTACGTTAGACAATAGGAGCTATACATAACAATGTTAGACAACAAGAGCTATACATAACAATGTTAGACAATAGGAGCTATACATAACAATGTTAGACAATAAGAGCTATACATAACAATGTTAGACAACAAGAGCTATACATAACTACGTTAGACAATAGGAGCTATACATAACAATGTTAGACAACAAGACCTATACATAACAATGTTAGACAACAAGAGCTATACATAACAATGTTAGACAATAGGAGCTATACATAACAATGTTAGACAATAGGAGCTATATAGAAGAATTTTAGATATCATAAGCTATACCTAACAATGTTAGACAACAGGATCTATATATATATAACAATGTTAGACACAACAAGAGCTATACCTAACAATGTTAGACACAACAAGAGCTGTACCTAACAATGTTAGATAACAGGATCTATATATATATATAACAATGTTAGACACAACAAGAGCTATACCTAACAATGTTAGACACAACAGGAGTTATAACATAACAATGTTAGACACAACAAGAGCTATACCTAACAATGTTAGACACAACAAGAGCTGTACCTAACAATGTTAGATAACAGGATCTATATATATAATAATGTTAGACACAACAAGAGCGATACCTAACAATGTTAGACACAACAGGAGTTGTAACATAACAATGTTAGATAGACACAAGCATGAAGTCACGTAGTGCAGCATACTTTCATCTTCCATCGCCTCATTAAATAAATCTCTCACACCTAACACGTCTTACACCTACCACGCCTTACACCTGACACGTCTTACACCTAACACATCTTACACCTCTCAAATACGTCTTACACCTACCACGTCTTACACCTAACACATCTTACACCTCTCAAATACGTCTTACACCTGACACGTCTTACACCTAACACATCTTACACCTCTCAAATACGTCTTACACCTACCACGTCTTACACCTAACACATCTTACACCTCTCAAATACGTCTTACACCTAACACATCTTACACCTGACACGTCTTACACCTAACACATCTTACACCTCTCAAATACGTCTTACACCTAACACATCTTACACCTGACACGTCTTACACCTAACACATCTTACACCTCTCAAATACGTCTTACACCTAACACATCTTACACCTGACACGTCTTACACCTAACACATCTTACACCTCTCAAATACGTCTTACACCTAACACATCTTACACCTGACACGTCTTACACCTAACACATCTTACACCTCTCAAATACGTCTTACACCTACCACGTCTTACACCTAACACATCTTACACCTCTCAAATACGTCTTACACCTAACACATCTTACACCTAACACGTCTTACACCTAACACATCTTACACCTCTCAAATACATCTTACACCTAACACATCTTACACCTAACACGTCTTACACCTAACACGTCTTACACCTAACACATCTTACACCTCTCAAATACGTCTTACACCTAACACGTCTCACACCTAACACGTCTTACACCTGACACGTCTTACACCTGACACGTCTTACACCTGACACGTCTTACACCTAACACGTCTTACACCTGACACGTCTTACACCTGACACGTCTTACACCTAACACGTCTCACACCTAACACGTCTTACACCTAACACGTCTTACACCTAACACGTCTTACACCTAACACTGCCTTCAACAGTTCATGCTTTTGTGGTCGGAATCATCCACTACAAATTAAGTTACTTAGTCAAGTTCACGGTTATACAGATAAATGGTCATGATAATTTATTACATACCATTATATTTATCTTCTAGGTCTGTCATGATATTTATCCTATAGTCTACCATAATATTTATCCTTTACCATAATATGTATCCTTTACCATGATATTTATCATTTACCGTGATATTTATCCTACGGCCTACAATGCTATTTATTATATATGCCTACCATGATATTTTTTCCTTTATCATGATATTTATCGTATAACATGACAATTATCCCTTACCGTGATATTTATCCTATGCCACGGTCACCGTCTGATATTAAAAGAAAACAACGAAGACTGATCTCATATTTGATCCAATAACCCACTCAGATTTCAGCTCAATGAGTTCAATGTCAGTGTACAACCAGCCACCGTATTCCCTAGTATAGCTGTGATATAGTTCAATGTCAGTGTACAACCAGCCACCGTATTCCCTAGTATAGCTGTGATATAGTTAAATGTCAGTGTACAACCAGCCACCGTATTCCCTAGTATAGCTGTGATATAGTTCAATGTCAGTGTACAGCCAGCCACCGTATTCCATAGTATAGCTGTGATATAGTTCAATGTCAGTGTACAACCAGCCACCGTATTCCCTAGTATAGCTGTGATATAGTTCAATGTCAGTGTACAACCAGCCACCGCATTCCCTAGTATAGCTGTGATATAGTTCAATGTCAGTGTACAACCAGCCACCGCATTCCCTAGTATAGCCGTGATATAGTTCAATGTCATTGTACAACCAGCCACCGTATTCCCTAGTATAGCTGTGATATAGTTCAATGTCATTGTACAACCAGCCACCGCATTCCCTAGTATAGCTGTGATATAGTTCAATGTCAGTGTACAACCAGCCACCGTATTCCCTAGTATAGCTGTGATATAGTTCAATGTCAGTGTATAACCAGCCACCGTATTCCCTAGTATAGCCGTGATATAGTTCAATGTCAGTGTACAACCAGCCACCGTATTCCCTAGTATAGCTGTGATATAGTTCAACGTCATTGTACAACCAGCCACCGCATTCCCTAGTATAGCCGTGATATAGCTCAATGTCAATGTACAACCAGCCACCGCATTCCCTAGTATAGCCGTGATATAGCTCAAATAACTCAAGCTGAATCAAATAAATAGGCTTCACTGTCTATGGAGGTCAAACCTACTACAACCGTACAACAACATCTATCAACCGTATACTGTATATTGGAACTATGTATCCCATTTCTGTAATCAGCTCCCCGTTAGCATAACAGCAGAAGCAGGACTAATTAGATAACATCATATCTCTTTTTTTTTTAAATACAGAAGTTGAGCCAATGGGAGACGCTTTTATCAGATTCCTCCTTAGAAATACTATCTTGATATATATATATATATATATATATATATATATATATATATATATATATATATAACTTGAACAAAACTGTCAGAGATGTTAAAGATCATAGTAAAAGTTCTATCTCACGTCCTTGCCTCCTCCAGTTTCGAATTCACCGTTCGCCACTAATCGGCATATTGATCAGTTACCATGATACACGACCATGTATTTGTCCAGATAAAAAACCCATTTCTTACAACTCAATGTTTGGACATAGCTGAGATTGCTTCAACTAACAAACCAACACAACAATCCGTGAATGTGTCAAACCATTTATTCTTGACGCTTGCATGTCTATCAATCCAAGCACACTCCCATTTATGATGTTTATGTTTTCAATAAATAAATGCATGACTCGATTCTGTATCATTGTTAACGCAGACAAGAGTAGAATAAAAATGTCTTAGCGGATTTGTAAACGACAAAAACACACCAGATATGTGATGCCAGGGGCAAAACATGATACAATTATTGGGGGCAACAAACAGTCACAAGCAGGGCAACACAGCTGCCAAATGACACAGAACTAGTCAAGAGAAGAACTGCAAGCCCCAGACCACCTCAAGTGTTTTGTAACCTCAAATGGCCCCACTATCCGCCACTTCCTCATCACACTGTCAGTTGATTTCGTGAAGGAATTATTCTGGAATGCTTATTTCAACATTCAAAACGAATTTTTATTTCAAAATATTTCATTCTTTCTGTCTCCTGAACATAAAACTGTTCTTGTAGAGTGTCAATGAGTTTACTTGTAGGCATACATCTGTTATATGTAACTAAATCTGTTATCTGTAACTAAATCTGTTTTCTGTAACTAAATCTGTTATCTGTAACTAAATCTGTTTTCTGTAACTAAATCTGTTTTCTGTAACTAAATCTGTTATCTGTAACTAAATCTGTTTTCTGTAACTAAATCTGTTTTCTGTAACTAAATCTGTTTTCTGTAACTAAATCTGTTATCTGTAACTAAATCTGTTTTCTGTAACTAAATCTGTTATCTGTAACTAAATCTGTTTTCTGTAACTACATCTGTTTTCTGTAACTAAATCTGTTTTCTGTAACTAAATCTGTTTTCTGTAACTAAATCTGTTATCTGTAACTAAATCTGTTGTCTGTAACTAAATCTATTTTCTGTAACTAAATCTGTTATCTGTAACTAAAACTGTTATCTGTAACTAAATCTGTTATCTGTAACTAAATCTGTTATCTGTAACTAAATCTGTTTTCTGTAACTACATCTGTTTTCTGTAACTAAATCTGTTTTCTGTAACTAAATCTGTTTTCTGTAACTAAATCTGTTATCTGTAACTAAATCTGTTGTCTGTAACTAAATCTGTTATCTGTAACTAAATCTGTTTTCTGTAACTAAATCCGTTATCTGTAACTAAATCTGTTTTCTGTAACTAAATCTGTTATCTGTAACTAAATCTGTTATCTGTAACTAAATCTATTTTCTGTAACTAAATCTGTTATCTGTAACTAAAACTGTTGTCTGTAACTGAATCTGTTATCTATAACTAAATCTGTTATCTGTAACTAAATCTGTTTTCTGTAACTAAATCTGTTATCTGTAACTAAATCTGTTATCTGTAACTAAATCTGTTGTCTATAACTAAATCTGTTATCTGTAACTAAATCTGTTATCTGTAACTAAATCTGTTTTCTGTATTTAAACATGTTATCTGTAACTAAATCTGTTGTCTGTAACTAAATCTGTTATCTATAACTAAATATGTTATCTGTAACTAAATCTGCTTTCTGTATTTAAACCTGTTATCTGTAACTAAATCTGTTATCTGTAACTAAATCTGTTATTTGTAACTAAATCTGTTATATGTAACTAAATCTGTTGTCTGTAACTAGACCTGTTTTCTCCCAGAACATAATCCTGTTCTATTCTAGAATCATGATTGTTCCTAGGCAGGGTTCTCTGACATCTCAGAGCCACCACGATTCTCTGACATTATAATCATGACAATTCTAGACTTGACAAAATTAAACATTGAGAAACTAAACATTGACAAATTGAATAATAACAAACTAAACATTGACAAACTGAACATTGAGAAACTAAACATTGACAAATTGAATAATAACAAACTAAACATTGACAAACTGAACATTGAGAAACTAAACATTGGCAAACTAAACATTGAGAAATTAAACATTGACAAATTAAACATTGACAAAACTAAACATTGACAAAACTAAACATTGACAAAATTAAACATTGACAAACTAAACATTGACAAACTAAACATTGACAAAACCAAACATTGACAAAACCAAACATTGACAAAACCAAACATTGACAAAACTAAACATTGACAAAACTAAACATTGATAAAACTAAACATTGAGAAACTAAACATTGACAAAACTAAACATTGACAAAACTAAACATTGACAAACTAAACATTGACAAAACTAAACATTGAGAAACTAAACATTGACAAAACTAAACATTGACAAAACTAAACATTGACAAAACTAAACATTGACAAACTAAACATTGACAAAACTAAACATTGAGAAACTAAACATTGACAAAACTAAACATTGACAAAACTAAACATTGACAAAACTAAACATTGACAAAACTAAACATTGACAAACTAAACATTGACAAAACTAAACATTGAGAAACTAAACATTGATAAAACTAAACATTGACAAAACTAAACATTGACAAAACTAAACATTGACAAACACAACTGCATCCCATACCACAAGCACAACACATACAATTGTAGTGATCAGATAAATAGTAACGGCAACAACGGTTGAAATAATCAAACAGAAAAAACCCAGCTGTACAACACTGGAAAGGCTTTTCTGACAAATGATCTGTTACCTGCCTGGTCTAGTCACTGACCTCTCACATCTTCTTACATCTGTTGTTGACCTGCCTGGTCTAGTCACTGACCTCTCACATCTTCTTACATATGTTGTTGACCTGCTTGGTCTAGTCACTGACCTTTCACATCTTCTTAAATATGTTGTTGACATGCCTGGTCTAGTCACTGACCTCTCACATCTTCTTACATCTGTTGTTGACATGCCTGGTCTAGTCACTGACCTTTCACATCTTCTTACATCTGTTGTTGACATGCCTGGTCTAGTCACTGACCTTTCAAATCTTCTTACATATGTTGTTGACATGCCTGGTCTAGTCACTGACCTTTCACATCTTCTTACATATGTTGTTGACATGCCTGGTCTAGTCACTGACCTCTCACATCTTCTTACATCTGTTGTTGATATGCCTGGTCTAGTCACTGACCTCTCAAATCTTCTTACATCTGTTGTTGACATGCCTGGTCTAGTCACTGACCTCTCAAATCTTCTTACATATGTTGTTGACATGCCTGATCTAGTCACTGACCTCTCAAATTTTCTTACATCTGTTGTTGACATGCCTGATCTAGTCACTGACCTCTCAAATCTTCTTACATCTGTTGTTGACATGCCTGGTCTAGTCATTGACATCTCACATCTTCTTATATCTGTTGTTGACATGCCTGGTCTAGTCACTGACCTTTCACATCTTCTTACATATGTTGTTGACATGCCTGATCTAGTCACTGACCTCTCAAATCTTCTTACATATGTTGTTGACATGCCTGATCTAGTCACTGACCTCTCAAATCTTCTTACATATGTTGTTGACATGCCTGGTCTAGTCATTGACATCTCAAATCTTCTTACATCTGTTGTTGACCTGCCTGGTCTAGTCACTGACCTCTCACATCTTCTTACATCTGTTGTTGACCTGCCTGGTCTAGTCACTGACCTCTCACATCTTCTTACATCTGTTGTTGACCTGCCTGGTCTAGTCACTGACCTCTCACATCTTCTTACATCTGTTGTTGACCTGCCTGGTCTAGTCACTGACCTCTCACATCTTCTTACATCTGTTGTTGACCTGCCTGGTCTAGTCACTGACCTCTCACATCTTCTTACATCTGTTGTTGACATGCCTGATCTAGTCACTGACCTCTCACATCTTCTTACATCTGTTGTTGACATGCCTGGTCTAGTCACTGACCTCTCACATCTTCTTACATATGTTGTTGACCTGCCTGGTCTAGTCACTGACCTCTCACATCTTCTTACATCTGTTGTTGACCTGCCTGGTCAAGACAAAAGAAGCTCCAAGAGCTGAGTATAGTCACACCACACAACTTGTACATGTGTAATTATGTGTGGACCTCCCTCATTAACAAGTCTCTGCTAGTGTTATGTACACCCACTCTCACACCAAGTGTACACCCTCACTCAATTCCTGTACATAATATCAACCTCTGTGACCAGTCCCAATAGCAACACACTACTATCACACCATCACTACTATCACACCATCACACCATCAAACCATCACACCATCAAACCATCACACCACCACCACCATCACTACCATTTCAAAAGTAAAACAATCTCCAGGTTTAGGGATTTAATGTTACTAAGTTGTACAAGTGAGTCAATGTGGACATAAAGTTGTACAAGTGAGTCAATGTGAACATAAAGTTGTACAAGTGAGTCAATGTGGACATAAAGTTGTACAAGTGAGTCAATGTGGACATAAAGTTGTACAAGTGAGTCAATGTGGGCATAAAGTTGTACAAGTGAGTCAATGTGGACATACAATTGTACAAGTGAGTCAATGTGGACATAAAGTTGTACAAGTGAGTCAATGTGGACATAAAGTTGTACAAGTGAGTCAATGTGGACATAAAATTGTACAAGTGAGTCAATGTAGACATAAAGTTGTACAGTGAGTCAATGTGAACATAAAGTTGTACAAGTGAGTCAATGTGAACATAAAGTTGTACAAATGAGTCAATGTGGACATAAAATTGTACAAGTGAGTCAATGTGAACATAAAATTGTACAAGTGAGTCAATGTGAACATAAAATTGTACAAGTGAGTCAATGTGAACATAAAATTGTACAAGTGAGTCAATGTGAACATAAAATTGTACAAGTAAGTCAATGTGGACATAAAGTTGTACAGTGAGTCAAAGTTTACATAAAGTTATGCAAGTGATTGTATGTGAACAAACTGTTGTACAAATGAATGAATGTGACCATCATATTGCATAAATGAGTGTATATTATAATAATAATGCTGTACAAGTGAGTTGATGTCGACATAACAATGTAATATAGATTCTAATTTGACATAATGTTATGGTGGTGACTGAACTTGATGCACAACAATGTATAGATACCTGAAGGTTGAAATTCAGTCATACACTCACATATGACCACCATAGACACGACCTCCACTCACAGACAGAATGTCTCCCCATCACAGGCAGACATGACCCAGTCACAGACAGACTGTCCCCCCATTACAGGTAGACATGTTCCAGTCACAGACAGAATGTCCCCCCATCACAGGCAGACATGACCCAGTTACAGACAGACTGTTCCCCCATTACAGGCAGACATGTTCCAGTCACAGACAGAATGTCCCCCCATCACAGGCAGACATGACCCAGTCACAGACAGAATGTCCGCCCATCACAGGCAGACATGACCCAGTCACAGACAGACTGTCTCCACATCACAGGGAGATATGTTGTAGTCACAGACAGACTGTCTCCCCCCATCACAGACAGACATGTTCCAGTCACAGACAGACTGTCTCCCCCCATCACAGACAGACATGTTCCAGTCACAGACAGACTGTCTGGCCCATCAGAGACAGACATGTTCCAGTCACAGACAGACTAAAGTGTCTGCTACAAACACTGACAAAGGTGCTAGACTCAGATCTTTTATCCACTTCACAGACAGACATGTTCCAGTCACAGACAGACATGTTCCAGTCACAGACAGACATGTTCCAGTCACAGACAGACATGTTCCAGTCACAGACAGACTAAAGTGTCTGCTACAAACACTGACAAAGGTGCTAGACTCAGATCTTTTATCCACTTCACAGACAGACATGTTCCAGTCACAGACAGACATGTTCCAGTCACAGACAGACATGTTCCAGTCACAGACAGACTAAAGTGTCTGCTACAAACACTGACAAAGGTGCTAGACTCAGATCTTTTATCCACTTCACAGACAGACATGTTCCAGTCACAGACAGACTAAAGTGTCTGCTACAAACACTGACAAAGGTGCTAGACTCAGATCTTTTATCCACTTCACAGACAGACATGTTCCAGTCACAGACAGACTAAAGTGTCTGCTACAAACACTGACAAAGGTGCTAGACTCAGATCTTTTATCCACTTCACAGACAGACATGTTCCAGTCACAGACAGACATGTTCCAGTCACAGACAGACATGTTCCAGTCACAGACAGACTAAAGTGTCTGCTACAAACACTGACAAAGGTGCTAGACTCAGATCTTTTATCCACTTCACAGACAGACATGTTCCAGTCACAGACAGACATGTTCCAGTCACAGACAGACATGTTCCAGTCACAGACAGACAGACATGTTCCAGTCACAGACAGACATGTTCCAGTCACAGACAGACATGTTCCAGTCACAGACAGACATGTTCCAGTCACAGACAGACATGTTCCAGTCACAGACAGACATGTTCCAGTCACAGACAGACATGTTCCAGTCACAGACAGACATGTTCCAGTCACAGACAGACATGTTCCAGTCACAGACAGACATGTTCCAGTCACAGACAGACATGTTCCAGTCACAGACAGACATGTTCCAGTCACAGACAGACATGTTCCAGTCACAGACAGACATGTTCCAGTCACAGACAGACTAAAGTGTCTGCTACAAACACTGACAAAGGTGCTAGACTCAGATCTTTTATCCACTTCACAGACAGACATGTTCCAGTCACAGACAGACATGTTCCAGTCACAGACAGACATGTTCCAGTCACAGACAGACAGACATGTTCCAGTCACAGACAGACATGTTCCAGTCACAGACAGACATGTTCCAGTCACAGACAGACATGTTCCAGTCACAGACAGACATGTTCCAGTCACAGACAGACATGTTCCAGTCACAGACAGACATGTTCCAGTCACAGACAGACATGTTCCAGTCACAGACAGACATGTTCCAGTCACAGACAGACATGTTCCAGTCACAGACAGACATGTTCCAGTCACAGACAGACATGTTCCAGTCACAGACAGACATGTTCCAGTCACAGACAGACAGACATGTTCCAGTCACAGACAGACATGTTCCAGTCACAGACAGACATGTTCCAGTCACAGACAGACATGTTCCAGTCACAGACAGACATGTTCCAGTCACAGACAGACTAAAGTGTCTGCTACAAACACTGACAAAGGTGCTAGACTCAGATCTTTTATCCACTTCACAGACAGACATGTTCCAGTCACAGACAGACATGTTCCAGTCACAGACAGACATGTTCCAGTCACAGACAGACTAAAGTGTCTGCTACAAACACTGACAAAGGTGCTAGACTCAGATCTTTTATCCACTTCACAGACAGACATGTTCCAGTCACAGACAGACTAAAGTGTCTGCTACAAACACTGACAAAGGTGCTAGACTCAGATCTTTTATCCACTTCACAGACAGACATGTTCCAGTCACAGACAGACATGTTCCAGTCACAGACAGACATGTTCCAGTCACAGACAGACATGTTCCAGTCACAGACAGACATGTTCCAGTCACAGACAGACATGTTCCAGTCACAGACAGACATGTTCCAGTCACAGACAGACATGTTCCAGTCACAGACAGACATGTTCCAGTCACAGACAGACATGTTCCAGTCACAGACAGACATGTTCCAGTCACAGACAGACATGTTCCAGTCACAGACAGACTAAAGTGTCTGCTACAAACACTGACAAAGGTGCTAGACTCAGATCTTTTATCCACTTCACAGACAGACATGTTCCAGTCACAGACAGACATGTTCCAGTCACAGACAGACATGTTCCAGTCACAGACAGACTAAAGTGTCTGCTACAAACACTGACAAAGGTGCTAGACTCAGATCTTTTATCCACTTCACAGACAGACATGTTCCAGTCACAGACAGACTAAAGTGTCTGCTACAAACACTGACAAAGGTGCTAGACTCAGATCTTTTATCCACTTCACAGACAGACATGTTCCAGTCACAGACAGACTAAAGTGTCTGCTACAAACACTGACAAAGGTGCTAGACTCAGATCTTTTATCCACTTCACAGACAGACATGTTCCAGTCACAGACAGACATGTTCCAGTCACAGACAGACATGTTCCAGTCACAGACAGACTAAAGTGTCTGCTACAAACACTGACAAAGGTGCTAGACTCAGATCTTTTATCCACTTCACAGACAGACATGTTCCAGTCACAGACAGACTAAAGTGTCTGCTACAAACACTGACAAAGGTGCTAGACTCAGATCTTTTATCCACTTCACAGACAGACATGTTCCAGTCACAGACAGACTAAAGTGTCTGCTACAAACACTGACAAAGGTGCTAGACTCAGATCTTTTATCCACTTCACAGACAGACATGTTCCAGTCACAGACAGACATGTTCCAGTCACAGACAGACATGTTCCAGTCACAGACAGACATGTTCCAGTCACAGACAGACATGTTCCAGTCACAGACAGACATGTTCCAGTCACAGACAGACATGTTCCAGTCACAGACAGACATGTTCCAGTCACAGACATGTTCCAGTCACAGACAGACATGTTCCAGTCACAGACAGACATGTTCCAGTCACAGACAGACATGTTCCAGTCACAGACAGACATGTTCCAGTCACAGACAGACATGTTCCAGTCACAGACAGACATGTTCCAGTCACAGACAGACATGTTCCAGTCACAGACAGACATGTTCCAGTCACAGACAGACATGTTCCAGTCACAGACAGACATGTTCCAGTCACAGACAGACATGTTCCAGTCACAGACAGACATGTTCCAGTCACAGACAGACATGTTCCAGTCACAGACAGACATGTTCCAGTCACAGACAGACATGTTCCAGTCACAGACAGACATGTTCCAGTCACAGACAGACATGTTCCAGTCACAGACAGACATGTTCCAGTCACAGACAGACATGTTCCAGTCACAGACAGACATGTTCCAGTCACAGACAGACATGTTCCAGTCACAGACAGACATGTTCCAGTCACAGACAGACATGTTCCAGTCACAGACAGACAGACATGTTCCAGTCACAGACAGACAGACATGTTCCAGTCACACAGACAGACATGTTCCAGTCACAGACAGACATGTTCCAGTCACAGACAGACATGTTCCAGTCACAGACAGACATGTTCCAGTCACAGACAGACATGTTCCAGTCACAGACAGACATGTTCCAGTCACAGACAGACATGTTCCAGTCACAGACAGACATGTTCCAGTCACAGACAGACATGTTCCAGTCACAGACAGACATGTTCCAGTCACAGACAGACATGTTCCAGTCACAGACAGACATGTTCCAGTCACAGACAGACATGTTCCAGTCACAGACAGACATGTTCCAGTCACAGACAGACATGTTCCAGCCACAGACAGACATGTTCCAGTCACAGACAGACATGTTCCAGCCACAGACAGACATGTTCCAGCCACAGACAGACATGTTCCAGTCACAGACAGACATGTTCCAGCCACAGACAGACATGTTCCAGTCACAGACAGACATGTTCCAGTCACAGACAGACATGTTCCAGCCACAGACAGACATGTTCCAGTCACAGACAGACATGTTCCAGCCACAGACAGACATGTTCCAGCCACAGACAGACATGTTCCAGCCACAGACAGACATGTTCCAGTCACAGACAGACATGTTCCAGCCACAACTATAGATATTGAATGAAGGAAAGTTGTTGCTAGAAGAAATCATGACTTCATGTTGATAGCAACAAAAACAAATCTGTCAACTTTTGCAACTGTGCTGTTGTGGCTTGTCTGTCATTTGTGAAAACATATATCCATCATGAGGAATCTGTCATGGTAATGACATCAAGCACTGGCAATGTTCATTAACCTGTCATGGTAATGACATCAAGCACTGGCAATGTTCATTAACCTGTCATGGTAATGACATCAAGAACTGGCAATGTTCATTAGCCTGTCATGGTAATGACATCAAGAACTGGGCTATTTTACTAACAGGGACAATTTGATAACAGGGACTTTCACAAACAAGAACATTTTAGTAGCAACAACGTTTACCAACAGGGACAAACACTGAACATTGATATCCTGACAGTCTCAGTGATTGATATCACACATTTGATATCACATGTTACATGTATCTAAACTTTACTTTTTGTAAGGATTGAAAACAAGAACATACCTGTAAGACTGAGAGGATCAATTGTACACAAACCATTTGTGCTCAGAGATAGCTTTGATTATGTATGTGCTGACCAATGAAATCGTAGGAAACCAACTATGGGGGCCCAACAAATGTGCAACATAAGCACAGTTCAGCAATAACAATGTAGGCTTACATCAAACTTGTTAATGGCAGCTGTCATCTTGTGTAGATGAGAAGATGTAGTCACAGGCTCAACACATTGTGTTTCCACAAAAATCCTGACACGTCATGTGTATCGACGATGGAATAGACATGTCAGATTTCTTGTCAGCTCCAGTCACTACACCGTTTCAGAACTCCTGAGTTGATTTTCAGCTAAGTCTTGAATTACTTTAATGTTGAGGTTTATTAATTTTCTTATCCTCTTATAAAGTAGCATATTTCCCTTTCGTTTTGTCATTTCATTGCACTTTATATCCCAATTTTTTTTATTTCTCCTTGATCTACAAGTTCTGCTCATTCTAGATGTAGTAGAGTTTATCTTCATTCTGTTGTCTATTTGTTGTTCCTGTTGTTGTAGTTGTTCTTGTTTTATGAAGAAGGCAACATTTAGGTTGTCAGTATCTTGTTGTGTTCCTCTTTTGTGCAGTTGTCACCTTGTAGGAGTGTACATTACAGCCTACCACCAGCTACCACCTTTACCGCAGATCTGAAATTGTCTGTTCCCTTATTTGGGGGCCTCAGTAGCATAGGTGGCAAAATCACCCGACTGCACTACTAGTGTAAGGACAACCCATGTTCCTGGCCTCTCTGGTGACATTCCTGACTTCCCTGATCACATTTCTGACTTCTCTGATGACATTTCTGACTTCTCTGATGACATTCCTGACTTCCCTGATCACATTCCTGACATCTCTGATGATACTTGTGGCTTCTCTGATGACATTCCTAACTTCTCTGATGACATTCCTGGTTTCTCTGATGACATTCCTAACTTCTCTGATGACATTCCTGGTTTCTCTGATGACATTTCTGGCTTATCTGATGACATTCCTAACTCCTCTGATGACATTCCTAACTCATCTGATGACATTCCTAACTTCTCTGATGACATTTCTGGCTTATCTGATGACATTCCTAACTCCTCTGATGACATTCCTAACTCATCTGATGACATTCCTAACTTCTCTTATGACATTCTCAACTCATCTGACGACATTCCTAACTCCTCTGATGACATTCCTAACTCATCTGATGACATTCCTAACTCATCTGATGACATTCCTAACTTCTCTTATGACATTTCTGGCTTATCTGATGACATTCCTAACTCCTCTGATGACATTCCTAACTCATCTGATGACATTCCTAACTTCTCTTATGACATTCTCAACTCATCTGATGACATTCCTAACTTCTCTGATGACATTCCTAACTCCTCTGATGACATTCCTAACTCATCTGATGACATTCCTAACTTCTCTGATGACATTCTCAACTCATCTGATGACATTCCTAACTCATCTGATGACATTCCTAACTTCTCTTATGACATTCTCAACTCATCTGATGACATTCCTAACTCATCTGATGACATTCCTAACTCCTCTGATGACATTCCTAACTCATCTGATGACATTCCTAACTTCTCTGATGACATTTCTGGCTTATCTGATGACATTCCTAACTCCTCTGATGACATTCCTAACTCATCTGATGACATTCCTAACTTCTCTTATGACATTCTCAACTCATCTGATGACATTCCTAACTTCTCTGATGGCATTCCTGACTTCTCTGATGACATTCCTAACTTCTCTGATGACATTACTGACTCCTCTGATGACATTCCTAACTTCTCTGATGACATTCCTAATTCCTCTGATGACATTCCTAACTTCTCTGATGACATTCCTGCCTCCTCTGATGACATTCCTGACTCCTCTGTTGACATTCCTGTTTTCTCTGATGACATTCCTGGCTTCTCTGATGACATTCCTGGCTTCTCTGATGACATTCCTGGCTTCTATGATGACATTTCTGGCTTCTCTGATGACATTCCTGGCTTCTCTGATGACATTTCTGGCTTCTCTGATGACATTCCTGGCTTCTCTGATGACATTCCTGGCTTCTCAGATGACATTTCTGGCTTCTCTGATGACATTCCTGACTTCTCTGATGACATTTCTGACTTCTCTGATGACATTTCTGACTTCTCTTATGACATTCCTAACTTCTCTGATGACATTCCTGACTCCTCTGATGGCATTCCTAACTTCTCTGATGACATTCCTAATTCCTCTGATGACATTCCTAACTCCTCTGATGGCATTCCTAACTTCTCTGATGACATTCCTAATTCCTCTGATGACATTCCTAACTCCTCTGATGACATTCCTAACTTCTCTTATGACATTCCTAACTCCTCTGATGACATTCCTAACTTCTCTGATGACATTTCTAACTTCTTTGGTGACATTCCTGGCTTCACTGATGACATTACTGGCTTCTCTGATGACATTCCTGGCTTCTCTTGTGACATTCCTGGCTTCTCTGGTGACATTTCTGACTTCACTGATGATATTCCTAGATTCACTGATGACATCCCTGACTTTTCTGGTGACATTACTGGCTTCACTGATAACATTACTTACTCTTCTGACAACATTCCCGACTTCTCTGTTGACATTCCTGTCTTCTCTTGTGACATTCCTGACTTCTCTGATGACATTCCTGGCTTCTCTTATGACATTCCTGGCTTCTCTGATGACATTCCTGGCTTCTCTGATGATATTCAGGGCTTCTCTGATGACATTCAGGGCTTCTCTGATGACATTCAGGGCTTCTCTGATGACATTCCTGGCTTCTCTGATGACATTCCTGGCTTCTTTTGTGACATTCCTGGCTTCTCTTGTGACATTCCTGACTTCTCTGATGACATTCCTGGCTTCTCTGATGACATTCAGGGCTTCTCTGATGACATTCCTGGCTTCTCTGATGACATTCAGGGCTTCTCTGATGACATTCCTGGCTTCTCTGATGACATTCCTGGCTTCTTTTGTGACATTCCTGACTTCTCTGATGACATTCCTGGCTTCTCTTGTGACATTCCTGACTTCTCTGATGACATTCCTGGCTTCTTTTGTGACATTCCTGACTTCTCTGATGACATTCCTGGCTTCTCTTGTGACATTCCTGACTTCTCTGATGACATTCCTGGCTTCTCTTGTGACATTCCTGACTTCTCTTGTGACATTCCTGACTTCTCTGATGACATTCCTGGCTTCTCTTGTGACATTCCTGACTTCTCTGATGACATTCCTGACTTCTCTTGTGACATTCCTGACTTCTCTGATGACATTCCTGACTTCTCTGATGACATTCCTGGCTTCTCTTGTGACATTCCTGGCTTCTCTTGTGACATTCCTGACTTCTCTGATGACATTCCTGACTTCTCTGATGACATTCCTGGCTTCTCTTGTGACATTCCTGACTTCTCTGATGACATTCCTGGCTTCTTTTGTGACATTCCTGACTTCTCTGATGACATTCCTGGCTTCTCTTGTGACATTCCTGACTTCTCTGATGACATTCCTGGCTTCTCTTGTGACATTCCTGACTTCTCTTGTGACATTCCTGACTTCTCTGATGACATTCCTGGCTTCTCTTGTGACATTCCTGACTTCTCTGATGACATTCCTGACTTCTCTTGTGACATTCCTGACTTCTCTGATGACATTCCTGACTTCTCTGATGACATTCCTGGCTTCTCTTGTGACATTCCTGGCTTCTCTTGTGACATTCCTGACTTCTCTGATGACATTCCTGGCTTCTCTTATGACATTCCTGACTTCTCTGATGACATTCCTGGCTTCTCTTGTGACATTCCTGACTTCTCTGATGACATTCCTGGCTTCTCTGATGACATTCCTGGCTTCTCTGATGACATTCCTGGCTTCTCTGATGACATTCCTGGCTTCTCTGATGACATTCCTGGCTTCTCTGATGACATTCAGGGCTTCTCTGATGACATTCCTGGCTTCTCTGATGACATTCCTGGCTTCTCTGATGACATTCAGGGCTTCTCTGATGACATTCCTGGCTTCTCTGATGACATTCCTGGCTTCTCTGATGACATTCAGGGCTTCTCTGATGACATTCCTGGCTTCTTTTGTGACATTCCTGACTTCTCTTGTGACATTCTAGACTTCTCTTGTGACATTCCTGACTTCTCTGATGACATTCCTGGCTTCTTTTGTGACATTCCTGGCTTCTCTGATGACATTCCTGGCTTCTTTTGTGACATTCCTGGCTTCTCTGATGACATTCCTGGCTTCTCTGATGACATTCCTGGCTTCTCTGATGACATTCCTGGCTTCTCTGATGACATTCCTGGCTTCTCTGATGACATTCCTGGCTTCTCTGATGACATTCCTGGCTTCTCTGATGACATTCCTGACTTCTCTTGTGACATTCCTGGCTTCTCTGATGACATTCCTGGCTTCTCTGATGACATTCCTGGCTTCTTTTGTGACATTCCTGGCTTCACTAATGACATTCCTGGCTTTTCTTGTGACATTCCTGTTTTCTCTGGTGACATTCTGGGCTTCTCTGATGACATTCCTGGCTTCTCTTGTGACATTCCTGTTTTCTCTGATGACATTCCTAACTTCTCTGGTGACATTCGTGGCTTCTCTTGTGAGATTCCTGACTTCTTTAATGACATTCATGGCTTCTCTGATGACATTTGTGGCTTCTCTGATGACATTCCTAACTTCTCTAGTGACATTCATGTCTTCTCTGATGATATTCCTGGCTTATCTGATGACATTCGTGGCTTATCTGATGACATTCCTGGCTTCTCTGATGACATTCGTGGCTTCTCTGATGACATTCATGTCTTCTCTGATGACATTCATGTCTTCCCTGATGACATTCGTGGCTTCTCTGATGACATTCCTGGCATCTCTGATGACATTTGTGGCTTCTCTGATAACATTCTTGGCTTTTCTGATGACATTCTTCTCTGATGATATTCCTGACTTCTATGATGACATTCCTGACTTCTCTTGTGGCATTCCTAACTTCTCGGTTGACATTCCTGACTTCTCTGGTGACATTCCTGACTTCTCGGATGACATTCCTGACTTCTATGATGACATTCCTGACTTCTCTGATGACATTCCTAACTTCTATGATGACATTCCTAACTTCTATGATGACATTCCTGACTTCTCTGATGACATTCCTGACTTCTCTGATGACATTCCTGACTTCTCTGGTGACATTCCTGACTTCTCTGATGATATTCGTGACTTCTCTGATGATATTCGTGACTTCTCTGATGATATTCGTGACTTCTCTGATGATATTCGTGACTTCTCTGATGATATTCGTGACTTCTCTGATGATATTCGTGACTTCTCGGATGACATTCCTGACTTCTATGATGACATTCCTGACTTCTCTGATGACATTCCTGACTTCTCTGGTGACATTCCTGACTTCTCTGGTGACATTCGTGACTTCTCTGATGATATTCGTGACTTCTCTGATGACATTCCTGACTTCTCTGGTGACATTCCTGACTTCTCTGATGACATTCCTGACTTCTCTGATGATATTCGTGACTTCTCTGATGACATTCCTGACTTCTCTGGTGACATTCCTGACTTCTCTGATGATATTCGTGACTTCTCTGATGACATTCCTGACTTCTCTGGTGACATTCCTGACTTCTCTGATGACATTCCTGACTTCTCTGATGATATTCCTGACTTCTCTGATGACATTCCTGACTTCTCTGGTGACATTCCTGACTTCAAGAACGTTGTCTCACACGCTGCTACCTTTCTTGTGCCTTCAGCGAGGACATGTCCACATTGGCAGTAGAAGATTGTTAGGAAGTCATCGTTGTATGCCTTCCTGACCTATTGTTTCACTGTCTGCATCAACATGTGCCCTATCCTGGGACCTGGTTAAGCCTGACACCATTAACCTGACTGTGAGTGCCTCAAGTGTCCTGTGCACCTTTACATTCAGTGCAGCATCAGTGCAGCATCAGTGCAGCATCAGTGCTGCTATTTCAGCTTCAATATCTTCCCACAACTGTCAGACATTTCCTCTGATTTCTGTGTGCACCACAACCTGCTTTTAATGTGGTCATTTCAAGAGAAAACCTTCGAGCATAGACACATGCTCTGGGTCCATAGCTCACTTGTCTGTTCTAATAAGATTAGTTCGATTAGAGCTTATATCTTCTACTTTATGGACTTGTCCGATGTGTAATGAGGATAACCTGGCAACTAAGCTAAACTCATCCACTAATTTGATAAGGGAATGATTGCTGTCTCAATAACAAGATTGCAGAATTGAATGATATTATAAGATTGCGAATATAGTAGTAGAATTTAGTTTTGGTTATTTTATACACATCTTTTTGTGGCCCACCAAACATAATTGTAGTTCTACCACAACAAACACAGGCCCACCAAACATAATTGTAGTTCTACCACAACAAACACAGGCCCACCAAACATAATTGTAGTTCTACCACAACAAACACAGGCCCACCAAACATAATTGTAGTTCTACCACAACAAACACAGGCCCACAAAACAGAAAGCAGACACACCAATTGGAAGACATTCAGGCTGGTCCTACCTGTGCTGGAACTAACTAAAGTTCTGCCCTACCTGTGCTGGAACTAACTAAAGTTCTGCGCTACCTGTGCTGGAACTAACTAAAGTTGTGCCCTACATGTGCTGGAAACTAAAGTTCTGTGCTACCTGTGCTGGAACTAACTAAAGTTCTGCCCTACATGTGCTGGAACTAACTAAAATTCTGCCCTACATGTGCTGGAACTAACTAAAGTTCTATGCTACTTGTACTGGAACTAACTAAAGTTCTGTGCTACCTGTGCTGGAACTAACTAAAGTTCTGTGCTACCTGTGCTGGAATTAACTAAAGTTCTGTGCTACCTGTGCTGGAACTAACTAAAGTTCTGTGCTACCTGTGCTGGAATTAACTAAAGTTCTGTGCTACCTGTGCTGGAACTAACTAAAGTTCTGTGCTACATGTGTGGAACTAACTAAAGTTCTGTGCTACCTGTGCTGGAACTAACTAAAGTTCTGCCCTACATGTGCTGGAACTAACTAAAGTTCTGCCCTACATGTGCTGGAACTAACTAAAGTTCTGTGCTACTTGTACTGGAACTAACTAAAGTTCTGTGCTACCTGTGCTGGAACTAACTAAAGTTCTGCCCTACATGTGTGGAACTAACTAAAGTTCTGTGCTACATGTGTGGAACTAACTAAAGTTCTGTGCTACCTGTGCTGGAATTAACTAAAGTTCTGTGCTACTGACCCAGGCTGACATTCACTGACCCAGACTGACATTTGCTGACACAGACTAACATTCATAGACACAGGCTGATGTTCATTGACACAGGCTGACATTCACTGACCCAGATTGACATTCAATGACATGGTTGACATTCAATGACATTCACACAGGCTGACATCACATGACAACACCAAAAGGGGTTGAAATATTAACAAAATTAATCTGACATAATGGTTAGTTTAAAATGACATGTGGGTGGAGTCTTGCTCCACTCTGAGTCGTAGCTGTCCAATAAATATCAAAGGAAGGAATTAGCATAGAAGGTGTTCAGCAGTTAGTCTAAGTACAACAACCAAACAGGGTCAACTGTTATGCTCTTTGTCTGTTGATATGATCCCTTGTTATGTTTTTCACTAACATAGATCTTTTGTGTGTCATTGACATAGATCCTTTGTCATTGACATAGATCTTTTGTGTGTTATTGTCATAGATCCTTTGTCATTGACATAGATCTTTTGTGTGTCATTGACATAGATCCTTTGTCATTTACATAGATCTTTTTGGCATAGATCTTTTGTGTGTTGTTGATATAGATCGTTATGTGTTGTTGACATAGACCTTTTGTGTGTTGTTGACATAGATCTTTTGTGTTGCTGACATAGATCTTTTTGTGTTGTTGACATAGATCTTTTGTTATAATTTTACAGTTAATTAAACATTTACATGAGATTTATACACACACACACACACACACACTTTTGGTTATGTTTCTGCCAGGTAAACACTTGAACAAGTAAACTTGTACTGAAGTTGTACCTTTGAGAGGGCATTGTTTCTTGAACAAGTAAACTTGTACTGAAGTTGTACCTTTAAGAGGGCATTGTTTCTTGAACAAGTAAACTTGTACTGAAGTTGTACCTTTAAGAGGGCATTGTTTCTTGAACAAGTAAACTTGTACTGAAGTTGTACCTTTAAGAGGGCATTGTTTCTTGAACAAGTAAACTTGTACTGAAGTTGTACCTTTAAGAGGGCATTGTTTCTTGAACAAGTAAACTTGTACTGAAGTTGTACCTTTAAGAGGGCATTGTTTCTTGAACAAGTAAACTTGTACTGAAGTTGTACCTTTAAGAGGGCATTGTTTCTTGAACAAGTAAACTTGTACTGAAGTTTTACCTTTGAGAGGGCATTGTTTCTTGAACAAGTAAACTTGTACTGAAGTTGTACCTTTAAGAGGGCATTGTTTCTTGAACAAGTAAACTTGTACTGAAGTTGTACCTTTAAGAGGGCATTGTTTCTTGAACAAGTAAACTTGTACTGAAGTTGTACCTTTGAGAGGGCATTGTTTCTTGAACAAGTAAACTTGTACTGAAGTTGTACCTTTAAGAGGGCATTGTTTCTTGAACAAGTAAACTTGTACTGAAGTTTTACCTTTGAGAGGGCATTGTTTCTTGAACAAGTAAACTTGTACTGAAGTTGTACCTTTAAGAGGGCATTGTTTCTTGAACAAGTAAACTTGTACTGAAGTTGTACCTTTAAGAGGGCATTGTTTCTTGAACAAGTAAACTTGTACTGAAGTTGTACCTTTGAGAGGGCATTGTTTCTTGAACAAGTAAACTTGTACTGAAGTTGTACCTTTAAGAGGGCATTGTTTCTTGAACAAGTAAACTTGTACTGAAGTTGTACCTTTAAGAGGGCATTGTTTCTTGAACAAGTAAACTTGTACTGAAGTTGTACCTTTAAGAGGGCATTGTTTCTTGAACAAGTAAACTTGTACTGAAGTTGTACCTTTAAGAGGGCATTGTTTCTTGAACAAGTAAACTTGTACTGAAGTTGTACCTTTGAGAGGGCATTGTTTCTTGAACAAGTAAACTTGTACTGAAGTTGTACCTTTAAGAGGGCATTGTTTCTTGAACAAGTAAACTTGTACTGAAGTTGTACCTTTAAGAGGGCATTGTTTCTTGAACAAGTAAACTTGTACTGAAGTTGTACCTTTAAGAGGGCATTGTTTCTTGAACAAGTAAACTTGTACTGAAGTTGTACGTTTAAGAGGGCATTGTTTCTTGAACAAGTAAACTTGTACTGAAGTTGTACCTTTAAGAGGGCATTGTTTCTTGAACAAGTAAACTTGTACTGAAGTTTTACCTTTGAGAGGGCATTGTTTCTTGAACAAGTAAACTTGTAGATAACTTGAAGTACCACAACTACCACAAACTTCAAAGTCTGCCCACTAACATGTTCATATGAACACACACACATGATGTTTTAAATAAAAAAAGATCTTCCAGAAATATCCCTTCAGCTGCTGGGCAGGATGTGAGTGTGTGTGTATGTGTGTGTGGGTGTATGAAATAATGAAACTTGGTCTGGATGGCAATTCCCAACACAAACAATCAAAGTCGAAGCACATTTCGGACAAGTGTTTCTCTACATTGGAAGGCACTATCAGTCAGAACATTGTGGACAGTTTGTCAAATCTCTCATGTTTGTCCTCCAGCACAAGATGTAACAACAAGCACAGCAAACACGATTCCCAAATGGAAGTCCAAGCACAGACAACCCCTACTGTCCCGTTAAGCGTAGACCTCTTTGCCGTAAGAGTTCTGGGTGTATCCTGTCAGGGGCATGAACTGAAGACCGTTGTCAGTTATCTCCTCTTCTCTCTTGAGGTTCTTCTTCTTTGAGCCCAGGCAGCGAACCACAAACCTCATCTCTTCAGATATCTCAGAGCAGAGGGTTTGCTGCGAATAGTAGAATAGAGATTAGTGGATCAGTGGAACACAGGAGGGAGACTAGTGGGTGGGAGACTAGTGGGAGGGAGACTAGTGGGTGGGAGACTAGTGGGAAGTCAGCAGATGGGAAAAGAGAAGGGGAACAATGGAGGGGACAAAATGTCATGTTAATGAGAAGGAACAAACATGGGAGGTCTGTGGATTGGATAAGAAAGTATGTTCCATAATATGTGGGACATGAGAAGTAGTTTACTGGACATGACATTGGGGTGGGAGGGGTAAGTGGATGAGACATGACATGGGGGTGGGAGGGGCAAGTGGATGAGACATGACATGGGGGTGGGAGGGGTAAGCGGATTAGGCATGACATGGGGTGGAGGGACATGTTGATGAGGCATGACATGGGGGTGGAAGGGGCAAGTGTATGAGGTATGACTTGGGGGTGGGAGGGGCAAGTGGATGAGGCATCACATTGGGGTGGGAGGATCAATTGGATGAGGCATGACATGTGGGTGGGAGGGGCAAGTGGATGAGACATGACATGGGGGTGGAAGGGGCAAGTGGATGAGACATGACATGGGGGTGGGAGGGGCAAGTGGATGAGGCATGACATGTGGGTGGGAGGGGCAAGTGGATGAGACATGACATGGGGGTGTGAGGGGTAAGTATATAAGGCATGACATGGGGGCGGGAGGGGCAAGTGGATGAGGCATGACATAGGGGTGGAAGGGGAAAGTGTATGAGGCATGACATGTGGGTGGGAGTGGCAAGTGGATGAGATATGACATTGGGGTGGGAGGGGTTAGTGGATACAACATGGGGGTATGAGGGACAAAGGTATGAGGCATGACATGCTGGTGAGAGGGGCAAGTGAATGAGACATGACATTGGGGTCGGAGGGGTAAGTGTATGAGGCATGACATGGGGGTAGGAGGGGCAAGTGGATGAGGCATGCCATGGAGGTGAGAGGGGTAAGTGGATGAGGCATGACAAGGGGGTAGGAGGGGCAAGTGGATGAGGCATGCCATGGAGGTGGGAGGGGCAAGTAGATGAGGCATGCCATGGAGGTGGGAGGGGTAAGTGGATGAGGCATGACATGGGGTTAGGAGGGGCAAGTGGATGAGGCATGCCATGGAGGTGGGAGGGGTAAGTGGATGCGGCATGACTTGGGGATAGGAGGATCAAGTGGATGAGGCATGCCATGGAGGTGAGAGGGGCAAGTGGATGAGGCATGACATGGGGGTAGGAGGGGCAAGTGGATGAGGCATGCCATGGAGGTGAGAGGGGTAAGTGGATGAGGCATGACATGGGGGTAGGAGAGGCAAGTGGATGAGGCATGCCATGGAGGTGGGAGGGGTAAGTGGATGAGGCATGACATGGGGGTAGGAGGGGCAAGTGGATGAGGCAGGCCATGGAGGTGAGAGGGGCATGTGGATGAGGCATGCCATGGAGGTGAGAGGGGCAAGTGGATGAGGCATGCCATGGAGGTGGGAGGGGTAAGTGGATGAGGCATGACATGGGGGTAGGAGGTTCAAGTGGATGAGGCATGCCATGGAGGTGAGAGGGGCAAGTGGATGAGGCATGCCATGGAGGTGGGAGGGGTAAGTGGATGAGGCATGAAATGGGAGTAGGAGGATCAAGTGGATGAAGCATACCATGGGGGTAGGAGGGGCAAGTTGATGAGGCATGCCATGGGGGTAGGAGGGGCAAGTGGATGAGGCATGCCATGGAGGTGGGAGGGGCAAGTGGATGAGGCATGCCATGGAGGTGGGAGGGGCAAGTGGATGAGGCACGACATGGGGGTGTGAGGGGCAAGTGGATGAGGCATGACATAGGGGTGGGAGGGGCAAGTGGATGAGGCATGCCATGGAGGTGGGAGGGGCAAGTGGATGAGGCATGACATGGAGGTGGGAGGGGCAAGTGGATGAGGCATGACATGGGGGTGGGAGGGGCAAGTGGATGAGGCATGCCATGGAGGTGGGAGGGGCAAGTGGATGAGGCATGCCATGGAGGTGAGAGGGGCAAGTGGATGAGGCATGACATGGGGGTAGGAGGGGCAAGTGGATGAGGCATGCCATGGAGGTGAGAGGGGCAAGTGGATGAGGCATGACATGGGGGTAGGAGGGGCAAGTGGATGAGGCATGCCATAGAGGTGGGAGGGGCAAGTTTATTAGGCATGACATGGTGGTAGGAGGGACAAGTGGATGAGGCATGCCATGGAGGTGGGAGGGGTAAGTGGATGAGGCATGACATGGGGGTAGGAGGGGCAAGTGGATGAGATATGACATTGGCGTGAGAGAGGTCAGCTGATGAGATATGGCATTGGAGTAGGAGAGGTCAGTGGATGAGATATGACATTGGGGTAGGAGAGGTCAGTGGATGAGATATGACATTGGAGTAGGAGAGGTCAGTGGATGAGATATGACATTGGGGTAGGAGAGGTCAGTGGATGAGATATGACATTGGGGTAGGAGAGGTCAGTTGATGAGATATGGCATTGGGGTGGGAGAAGTCAGTGGATGAGATATGACATTGGGGTGGGAGTGGCAAGTGGATAAGATATGACAATGGGGTGTGAGAGGTCAGTGGATGAGATATTACATTGGGATAGGAGAGGTCAGTGGATGAGATATGATATTGGGGTAGGAGAGGTCAGTGGATGAGATATGACATTGGGGTGGGAGAGGTCAGTTGATGAGATATGACATTGGGGTAGGAGAGGTCAGTGGATGAGATATGAAATTGGGTAGGAGAGGTCAGTGGATGAGATATGATATTGGGGTAGGAGAGGTCAGTTCATGAGATATGAAATTGGGTAGGAGAGGTCAGTGGATGAGATATGACATTGTGATAGGAGAGGTCAGTTGATGAGGAATGATATAGGGTGGGTATGAGATGTAAAAATGGTAGATGCAAACATACACTCACAAAATATATATATATATATATTGATGTAGATAAATTTGGACAGGAAATTATAGTCGCGCACATACAAGTGATCACAGAGATAAATGTAACTGTAGACATAGTCGTCACAGGTGTGAACATGATACCAGTTGTAACTATCACAGATAAAAGGTGGAGTGATAATCTCTCATAGTTGTAGACAACATAGATGATAGTTGTAGACAACATAGATGATAGTTGTAGACAATATAGAAGATAGTTGTAGACAGTATAGAAGATAGTTGTAGACAATATAGATAATAGTTGTAGACAATATAGATAATAGTTGTAGACAATATAGACGATAGTTGTAGACAACATAGATGATAGTTGTAGACAATATAGAAGATAGTTGTAGATAGCATGGATGATAGTCATAGACAACATAGAAGATAGTCATAGACAACATAGAAGATAGTCATAGACAACATAGAAGATAGTCATAGACAACATAGAAGATAGTCATAGACAACATAGAAGATAGTCATAGACAACATAGAAGATAGTCATAGACAACATAAAGAACATAACTAATGCCAAGAGGCAACTTTGGTTGACCAGTTACCCAGCGAGAATACAAACACTATTCTGTCACAAACAACGACCCATTCTATTATTGATGCCCTTATATCTTTTTGACCTTTTACGTTCTCTATGACTCTATGTCATTTGGACAATTGGTAGTCATTTTATAAATAATCTGAGTTATACTGATGATACAGTCTTAATCGCTAAGAGTGAAAATGAGTTACAAGAAATGATAGTCATTATAGTGAAAGAAAGCAAAAATAAAGGACTCAGCCTTAATAGCAAAAAGACAGAGGTAATGGTAACAACAAATAAAAAGACATCACCTCAGTGCAAACTAAAGACAAGTGGAACAATATTAAAACAGGTAAATGAATTTAAATATTTGGGAACTTTGTTAACCTCAGACGGAAGATGTACAAAAGAGGTGAGATGCTGAATGGGTCAGGCAAAAGCAGCTTTCCAAAAAATGAGGAAGATACTACATATGGATGCGAATCATGGAAAAATAGGACAACAGACAAGAAAATCACTGGAGTCTGTAGAAATGTGGTTTTACAGAGGAATGTTGAGAATACTATGGACAGCTAAGAAGAGAAATGAAAACGTTCTGAAAGAGGCCAAAGCAAAAAGAGAGCTAATTTCCAATATTAGGAAGAAACAATCATCATTTTTTGTTCATGTAATGAGAAGAGAACAGGAATATATTGTAACAACTGGGAAAATTGAGGGACAAAGTGATAGAGGGAAGCAAATAGAAAAGATACCAGGCAGCTTTAGAGAATGGCTTGGCAGAAGGTTAACAACAGAAATGATAAATAACAGTCGAGATCGAAAATTGTGGAGAGACATGATCACCTACGTCAGAAGGCCCGATACTTGATGATGATGATGACTCTATGTGTTAGGTAATGTACACATTGCCACATTTTGTCACGTGAGGTCACCCACACAGCCCTAAACACGTGAAGCCATCCATACAACTGCACACACATGAGACCACTCACACAACCCCCACACATGTGAGGCCACCCACACACATGAGACCACTCACACAACCCCCACACATGTGAAGCCACACACATGAGACCTTCCACACAACCCCACACATGAGAGGCCACCCACACACATGAGATCACCCACACAACCCCACACACGTGAGGCTACCCACACAACCCCCACACATGTGAGGCCACCCACCTTATCCTTCTGGGCATTCTTCCTGGCCTTCCACAAGAACTCACACAGCGACACAAAGAAGCCAACCACAACTCCGCCCATCAGCACTACGAAGACTCCTCCCACATTTTCCACACCCAGTTCTGCTGCTTTCCCAGCCGGAGTGCCCTCCTCCTCCACACACTTGCCTCCACCCAGCTCTTTCTTCCACCACTTATTGTAAAGCTCATCAATGACCTGCAGCTCCTGTAAATGCAGGATCTCCTCAGTTAGGGCCTCACGCAAGGACTCGTGGGTGGGACCCAGCACTGTAGATAAGAAACATTGAGTCAAAGGTCAAGAACACTTCCACTTTTTCGATAACTGCCAATCAGAAAATGCTGTAACCAATTGAAACTATTTAGTATGTTTGATAACATGCGTTGAATTGCTGTAATTGAAATCTACAAGACAGGAAATACAAATAAAGTGGACACAAGAAAGATCATATGAAAAATGTTTGAAGAAGTCTTCCTCTCAGATATTCACATCACAAACAACCACATTACATTGGTACAATAACCTTCATGTACATGTGTACTTGTCTGGTCAGTCTATTTGTGAGTCAGGGTTGTGAGGGTTGACTAGAATAGGGTGTGGGAGAAATGTGGATAATGGAAATATGTGAGAAGGAAGTTTGTGACATGGAAGTATGTGACATGGAAGTTTGTGACTTGGAAGTATGTGACATGGAAGTATGTGACATGGAAGTTTGTGACATGGAAGTATGTGACATGGAAGTATGTGACATGGAAGTTTGTGACATGGAAGTATGTGACATGGAAGTATGTGACATGGAAGTATGTGACATGGAAGTATGTGACATGGAAGTTTGTGACATGGAAGTTTGTGACATGGAAGTATGTGACATGGAAGTATGTGACATGGAAGTATGTGACATGGAAGTTTGTGACATGGAAGTTTGTGACATGGAAGTATGTGACATGGAAGTATGTGACATGGAAGTTTGTGACATGGAAGTATGTGACATGGAAGTTTGTGACATGGACGTTTGTGACATGGAAGTTTGTGACATGGAATTATGTGACATGAAAGTATGTGACATGGAAGTTTGGGACATGGAAGTTTGTGAGATGGAAGTTTGTGAGATGGACGTGTGAGATGTGTGTGAGTGTGGAAGTATGTGACATGGAAGTATGTGACATGGAAGTATGTGACATGGAAGTATGTGACATGGAAATTTGTGAGATGGAAGTTTGTGAGATGGACGTGTGAGATGTGTGTGAGTGTGGAAGTATGTAACATGTAAATTTGTGATGTGTGAGAATATGAGATGGACGTATGTTACATGGAAGTATGTGATGTGTGAGAATGTAAGATGGACGTATGTGACATGGAAGTGTGTGATGTGTGAGAATGTGACAATGAATGTGTCTTCTGCTGCCTTTGAGCTCCCTGTGGAGCATAGGTCTTCAACAAACACTTTCAGCTCCCTATGGAGTATAGGTCTTCAACAAAAACATTTCAACTCCCTGTGGAGCATAGGTCTTCAACAAACACTTTCAACTCCCTGTGGTGCATAGGTCTTCACAAACACTTTCAACTCCCCGTGGAGCATAGGTCTTCAACAAACACTTTCAACTCCCTGTGGTGCATAGATCTTCAACAAACACTTTCAACTCCCTGTGGTGCATAGGTCTTCACAAACACTTTCAACTCCCCGTGGAGCATAGGTCTTCAACAAACACTTTCAACTCCCTGTGGAGCATAGGTCTTCACAAACACTTTCAACTCCCTGTGGTGCATAGGTCTTCAACAAACACTTCCAACTCCCTGTGGAGCATAGGTCCTCAATAAACACTTTCATGTCCCTGTGGAGCATAGGTCTTCAACAAACACTTTCAGCTCCCTTTGGAGCATAGGTCTTCAACAAACTGTTACAGTGTGATTCAGCCATGAGGGATAATGGAAAGAGTAGAAGAAGAAAATGACGATCTTCAGAGGAAGAATAAAAGAATGATACGACGATGATATGAGGTACAATAGTTTTAGGCGGCGTAGAATGAAAATGAAGACTTAAGGATTAGCAAGGAGACGTTAGTCTACCGAACCCAGATGCTGTGGCATAACCAACTATAAGACTGCAAGAAAGTACGTACAGGTGTTGAACCTGAACGTGGAAATCCAGACAGATATTTTATGCTTGCCGACAAAGTTACATGATGCAACGAAGCGGCCGATGGACTCCGACACCTGCTGATATGAGATTCTAGTTCACCACCTCTCTTTATCATCTCCGAGTTCAACACCTCTTTTTATCTACTCCCAGTTCACCACCTCTCTTTATCATCTCATAGTTCAACACCTCTATCTACTCCCAGTTCATTACCTCTCTTTATCTACTCCCAGTTGACCACCTCTCTTTATCTACTCCCAGTTCACCACCTCTATATTTCTACTCCCAGTTCAACACCTCTCTTTATCATCTCCTAGTTCAACAGCTCTCTTTATCATCTCCTAGTTCAACACCTCTCTTTATCTACTCCCAGTTCATCACCTCTCTTTATCTACTCCCAGTTCACCAACTCTCTCTATCTACTCCCAATTCATCACCTCTCTTTATCATCTCCCAGTTAACCACCTCTCTTTATCATCTCCCAGTTCACCACATCTCTTTATCATCTCCCAGTTCACCAACTCTCTCTATCTACTCCCAATTCATCACCTCTCTTTATCATCTCCCAGTTGACCACCTCTCTTTATCTACTCCCAGTTCATCACCTCTCTTTATCATCTCCCAGTTCACCAACTCTCTCTATCTACTCCCAATTCATCACCTCTCTTTATCATCTCCCAGTTGACCACCTCTCTTTATCTACTCCCAGTTCATCATCTCTCTTTATCTACTCCCAGTTCATCACCTCTCTTCATCTACTCCCCGTTCACCACCTCTCTTTATCTACCCCCAGTTCATCACCACTCTTCATCTACTCCCCGTTCACCACCTCTCTTCATCTACTCCCCGTTCACCACCTCTCTTTATCTACTCCCAGTTCATCACCTCTCTTTATCTACTCCCCGTTCACCACCTCTCTTTATCTACTCCCAGTTCATCACCTCTCTTTATCTACCCCCAGTTCATCACCTCTCTTTATCTACTCCCCGTTCACCACCTCTCTTTATCTACTCCCAGTTCATCACCTCTCTTTATCTACTCCCCGTTCACCAACTCTCTTTATCTACTCCCCGTTCACCACCTCTCTTTATCTGCTCCCAGTTCATCACCTCTCTTTATCTACTCCCCGTTCACCACCTCTCTTTATCTACTCCCAGTTCATCACCTCTCTTTATCATCTCCCAGTTCATCACCTCTCTTCATCTACTCCCCGTTCACCACCTCTCTTTATCTACCCCCAGTTTAACACCTCTCTTTATCTACTCCCAGTTCATCACCTCTCTTTATCTACTCCCCGTTCACCACCTCTCTTTATCCACTCCCAGTTCATCACCTCTCTTTATCATCTCCCAGTTCACCACCTCTCTTTATCTACTCCCAGTTCATCACCTCTCTTCATCTACTCCCCGTTCACCACCTCTCTTTATCTACCCCCAGTTCATCACCTCTCTTTATCTTCTCCCAGTTCACCACCTCTCTTTATCTACTCCCAGTTCACCACCCCTCTTTATCTTTTCCCAGTACACCACCTCTCTTTATCATCTCCCAGTTCACCACCTCTCTTTATCTACTCCCAGTTCTTCACCTCTCTTCATCTACTCCCCGTTCACCACCTCTCTTTATCTACTCCCAGTTATCACCTCTCTTTATCATCTCCCAGTTCACTACCTCTTTTCATCTACTCCCAGTTCACCAACTCTCTTTATCTACTCCCAGTTCACCAACTCTCTTTATCATCTCCCAGTTCACTACCTCCTTTCATCTACTCCCAGTTCACCAACTCTCTTTATCTACTCCCAGTTCACCAACTCTCTTTATCATCTTCCCGTTCACTACCTCTCTTTGTCATCTCCCATTTCATCACCTCTCTTTATCATCTCCCAGTTCACCACCTCTCTTTATCATCTCCCAGTTCACTACCTCTTTTTATCTACTCCCAGTTCACCAACTCTCTTTATCTACTCCCAGTTCACCAACTCTCTTTATCATCTCCCAGTTCACTACCTCTTTTCATCTACTCCCAGTTCACCAACTCTCTTTATCATCTCCCAGTTCACTACATCTTTTCATCTACTCCCAGTTCACCAACTCTCTTTATCCTCTCCCAGTTCACCAACTCTCTTTATCATCTCCCAGTTCACTACCTCTCTTTGTCATCTCCCAGTTCATCACCTCTCTTTATCATCTCCCAGTTCACCACCTCTCTTTATCATCTCCCAGTTCACCACCTCTCTTTATCATCTCCCAGTTCATCACCTCTCTTTATCATCTCCCAGTTCACCACCTCTCTTTATCATCTCCCAGTTCACCACCTCTCTTTATCTACTCCCAGTTTATCACCTCTCTTCATCTACTCCCAGTTCACCACCTCTCTTTATCATCTCCCAGTTCATCACCTCTCTTTATCATCTCCCAGTTCATCACCTCTCTTTGTCATCTCCCAGTTCATCACCTCTCTTTATCATCTCTCAGTTCATCACCTCTCTTTATCTACTCTCAGTTCATCACCTCGCTTTATCATCTCCCAGTTCACCAACTCTCTTTATCTACTCCCAGTTCCCCACCTCTCTTTATCATCTCCCAGTTCACTACCTCTTTTCATCTACTCACAGTTCACTACCTCTCTTTATCATCTCCCAGTTCATCACCTCTTTTTACCATCTCCCAGTTCACTACCTCTCTTTATCATCTCCCAGTTCACTACCTCTCTTTATCATCTCACAGATCACTATCTCTCTTTATCATCTCCTAGTTCACTATCTCTCTTTATCATCTCCTAGTTCACTATCTCTCTTTATCATCTCCTAGTTCAACATCTCTCTTTATCATCTCACAGTTCACTACCTCTCTTTATCATCTCCCAGTTCAACATCTCTCTTTATCATCTCCCAGTTCACTATCTCTCTTTATCATCTCCCAGTTCACTACCTCTCTTTATCATCTCACAGTTCACTATCTCTCTTTATCATCTCCTAGTTCACTATCTCTCTTTATCATCTCCTAGTTCACTATCTCTCTTTATCATCTCCTAGTTCAACATCTCTCTTTATCATCTCACAGTTCACTACCTCTTTTTATCATCTTCTAATTCACTGTCTCTCATTATCATCTCCTAGTTCAACATCTCTCTTTACCAACACCCAGTTCACTATCTCTCTTTATCATCTCCTAGTTCAACATCTCTCTTTATCATCTCCCAGTTCACTACCTCTCTTTATCATCTCCTAGTTCAACATCTCTCTTTATCATCTCCCAGTTCAACATCTCTCTTTATCATCTCCTAGTTCAACATCTCTCTTTATCATCTCACAGTTCACTACCTCTCTTTATCATCTCCTAGTTCACTATCTCTCTTTATCATCTCCTAGTTCAACATCTCTCTTTATCATCTCACAGTTCACTATCTCTCTTTATCATCTCCTAGTTCAACATCTCTCTTTATCATCTCCCAGTTCAACATCTCTCTTTATCATCTCCTAGTTCAACATCTCTATTTATCATCTCCCAGTTCAACATCTCTCTTTATCATCTCACAGTTCACTATCTCTCTTTATCATCTCCTAGTTCAACATCTCTCTTTATCATCTCCCAGTTCAACATCTCTCTTTATCATCTCCTAGTTCAACATCTCTCTTTATCATCTCCCAGTTCACTACCTCTCTTTATCATCTCCTAGTTCAACATCTCTCTTTATCATCTCCCACTTCACTATCTCTCTTTATCATCTCCTAGTTCAACATCTCTCTTTATCATCTCCCAGTTCACTATCTCTCTTTATCATCTCCCAGTTCAACATCTCTCTTTATCATCTCCTAGTCCAACATCTCTCTTTATCATCTCCCAGTTCACTACCTCTCTTTATCATCTCCCAGTTCAACATCTCTCTTTATCATCTCCCAGTTCACTACCTCTCTTTATCATCTCCTAGTTCAACATCTCTCTTTATCATCTCCCAGTTCACTACCTCTCTTTATCATCTCCTAGTTCAACATCTCTCTTTATCATCTCCCAGTTCAACATCTCTCTTTATCATCTCCTAGTTCAACATCTCTCTTTATCATCTCCTAGTTCAACATCTCTCTTTATCATCTCCCAGTTCAACATCTCTCTTTATCATCTCCCAGTTCAACATCTCTCTTTATCATCTCACAGTTCAACATCTCTCTTTATCATCTCCCAGTTCACTACTTCTCTTTATCATCTCCCAGTTCAACATCTCTCTTTATCATCTCCCAGTTCACTACCTCTCTTTATCATCTCACAGTTCAACATCTCTCTTTATCATCTCCCAGTTCACCACCTCTCTTTATCATCTCCCAGTTCATCACCTCTCTTTATCATCTCCCAGTTCACCACCTCTCTTTATCATCTCCCAGTTCACCACCTCTCTTTATCTACTCCCAGTTTATCACCTCTCTTCATCTACTCCCAGTTCACCACCTCTCTTTATCATCTCCCAGTTCATCACCTCTCTTTATCATCTCCCAGTTCATCACCTCTCTTTGTCATCTCCCAGTTCATCACCTCTCTTTATCATCTCTCAGTTCATCACCTCTCTTTATCTACTCTCAGTTCATCACCTCTCTTTATCATCTCCCAGTTCACCAACTCTCTTTATCTACTCCCAGTTCACCACCTCTCTTTATCATCTCCCAGTTCACTACCTCTTTTCATCTACTCACAGTTCACTACCTCTCTTTATCATCTCCCAGTTCATCACCTCTTTTTACCATCTCCCAGTTCACTACCTCTCTTTATCATCTCCCAGTTCACTACCTCTCTTTATCATCTCACAGATCACTATCTCTCTTTATCATCTCCTAGTTCACTATCTCTCTTTATCATCTCCTAGTTCACTATCTCTCTTTATCATCTCCTAGTTCAACATCTCTCTTTATCATCTCACAGTTCACTACCTCTCTTTATCATCTCCCAGTTCAACATCTCTCTTTATCATCTCCCACTTCACTATCTCTCTTTATCATCTCCCAGTTCACTACCTCTCTTTATCATCTCACAGTTCACTATCTCTCTTTATCATCTCCTAGTTCACTATCTCTCTTTATCATCTCCTAGTTCACTATCTCTCTTTATCATCTCCTAGTTCAACATCTCTCTTTATCATCTCACAGTTCACTACCTCTCTTTATCATCTCCTAGTTCAACATCTCTCATTATCATCTCCTAGTTCAACATCTCTCTTTACCATCTCCCAGTTCACTATCTCTCTTTATCATCTCCTAGTTCAACATCTCTCTTTATCATCTCCCAGTTCACTACCTCTCTTTATCATCTCCTAGTTCAACATCTCTCTTTATCATCTCCCAGTTCAACATCTCTCTTTATCATCTCCTAGTTCAACATCTCTCTTTATCATCTCACAGTTCACTACCTCTCTTTATCATCTACCAGTTCACTATCTCTCTTTATCATCTCCTAGTTCAACATCTCTCTTTATCATCTCACAGTTCACTATCTCTCTTTATCATCTCCTAGTTCAACATCTCTCTTTATCATCTCCCAGTTCAACATCTCTCTTTATCATCTCCTAGTTCAACATCTATATTTATCATCTCCCAGTTCAACATCTCTCTTTATCATCTCACAGTTCACTATCTCTCTTTATCATCTCCTAGTTCAACATCTCTCTTTATCATCTCACAGTTCACTATCTCTCTTTATCATCTCCTAGTTCACTATCTCTCTTTATCATCTCCTAGTTCACTATCTCTCTTTATCATCTCCTAGTTCAACATCTCTCTTTATCATCTCACAGTTCACTACCTCTCTTTATCATCTCCTAGTTCACTATCTCTCATTATCATCTCCTAGTTCAACATCTCTCTTTACCATCTCCCAGTTCACTATCTCTCTTTATCATCTCCTAGTTCAACATCTCTCTTTATCATCTCCCAGTTCACTACCTCTCTTTATCATCTCCTAGTTCAACATCTCTCTTTATCATCTCCCAGTTCAACATCTCTCTTTATCATCTCCTAGTTCAACATCTCTCTTTATCATCTCACAGTTCACTACCTCTCTTTATCATCTCCCAGTTCACTATCTCTCTTTATCATCTCCTAGTTCAACATCTCTCTTTATCATCTCACAGTTCACTATCTCTCTTTATCATCTCCTAGTTCAACATCTCTCTTTATCATCTCCCAGTTCAACATCTCTCTTTATCATCTCCTAGTTCAACATCTCTATTTATCATCTCCCAGTTCAACATCTCTCTTTATCATCTCACAGTTCACTATCTCTCTTTATCATCTCCTAGTTCAACATCTCTCTTTATCATCTCCCAGTTCAACATCTCTCTTTATCATCTCCTAGTTCAACATCTCTCTTTATCATCTCCCAGTTCACTACCTCTCTTTATCATCTCCTAGTTCAACATCTCTCTTTATCATCTCCCACTTCACTATCTCTCTTTATCATCTCCTAGTTCAACATCTCTCTTTATCATCTCCCAGTTCACTATCTCTCTTTATCATCTCCCAGTTCAACATCTCTCTTTATCATCTCCTAGTCCAACATCTCTCTTTATCATCTCCCAGTTCACTACCTCTCTTTATCATCTCCCAGTTCAACATCTCTCTTTATCATCTCCCAGTTCACTACCTCTCTTTATCATCTCCTAGTTCAACATCTCTCTTTATCATCTCCCAGTTCACTACCTCTCTTTATCATCTCCTAGTTCAACATCTCTCTTTATCATCTCCCAGTTCAACATCTCTCTTTATCATCTCCTAGTTCAACATCTCTCTTTATCATCTCCTAGTTCAACATCTCTCTTTATCATCTCCCAGTTCAACATCTCTCTTTATCATCTCCCAGTTCAACATCTCTCTTTATCATCTCACAGTTCAACATCTCTCTTTATCATCTCCCAGTTCACTACTTCTCTTTATCATCTCCCAGTTCAACATCTCTCTTTATCATCTCCCAGTTCACTACCTCTCTTTATCATCTCACAGTTCAACATCTCTCTTTATCATCTCCCAGTTCACCACCTCTCTTTATCATCTCCCAGTTCATCACCTCTCTTTATCATCTCCCAGTTCACCACCTCTCTTTATCATCTCCCAGTTCACCACCTCTCTTTATCTACTCCCAGTTTATCACCTCTCTTCATCTACTCCCAGTTCACCACCTCTCTTTATCATCTCCCAGTTCATCACCTCTCTTTATCATCTCCCAGTTCATCACCTCTCTTTGTCATCTCCCAGTTCATCACCTCTCTTTATCATCTCTCAGTTCATCACCTCTCTTTATCTACTCTAAGTTCATCACCTCTCTTTATCATCTCCCAGTTCACCAACTCTCTTTAACTACTCCCAGTTCACCACCTCTCTTTATCATCTCCCAGTTCACTACCTCTTTTCATCTACTCACAGTTCACTACCTCTCTTTATCATCTCCCAGTTCATCACCTCTTTTTACCATCTCCCAGTTCACTACCTCTCTTTATCATCTCCCAGTTCACTACCTCTCTTTATCATCTCACAGATCACTATCTCTCTTTATCATCTCCTAGTTCACTATCTCTCTTTATCATCTCCTAGTTCAACATCTCTCTTTATCATCTCCTAGTTCACTACCTCTCTTTATCATCTCCCAGTTCAACATCTCTCTTTATCATCTCCCAGTTCACTATCTCTCTTTATCATCTCCCAGTTCACTACCTCTCTTTATCATCTCATAGTTCACTATCTCTCTTTATCATCTCCTAGTTCACTATCTCTCTTTATCATCTCCTAGTTCAACATCTCTCTTTATCATCTCCTAGTTCAACATCTCTCTTTATCATCTCACAGTTCACTACCTCTCTTTATCATCTCCTAGTTCACTATCTCTCATTATCATCTCCTAGTTCAACATCTCTCTTTACCATCTCCCAGTTCACTATCTCTCTTTATCATCTCCTAGTTCAACATCTCTCTTTATCATCTCCCAGTTCACTACCTCTCTTTATCATCTCCTAGTTCAACATCTCTCTTTATCATCTCCCAGTTCAACATCTCTCTTTATCATCTCCTAGTTCAACATCTCTCTTTATCATCTCACAGTTCACTATCTCTCTTTATCATCTCCTAGTTCAACATCTCTCTTTATCATCTCCCAGTTCAACATCTCTCTTTATCATCTCCTAGTTCAACATCTATATTTATCATCTCCCAGTTCAACATCTCTCTTTATCATCTCACAGTTCACTATCTCTCTTTATCATCTCCTAGTTCAACATCTCTCTTTATCATCTCCCAGTTCAACATCTCTCTTTATCATCTCCTAGTTCAACATCTCTCTTTATCATCTCCCAGTTCACTACCTCTCTTTATCATCTCCTAGTTCAACATCTCTCTTTATCATCTCCCACTTCACTATCTCTCTTTATCATCTCCTAGTTCAACATCTCTCTTTATCATCTCCCAGTTCACTATCTCTCTTTATCATCTCCCAGTTCAACATCTCTCTTTATCATCTCCTAGTCCAACATCTCTCTTTATCATCTCCCAGTTCACTACCTCTCTTTATCATCTCCCAGTTCAACATCTCTCTTTATCATCTCCCAGTTCACTACCTCTCTTTATCATCTCCTAGTTCAACATCTCTCTTTATCATCTCCCAGTTCACTACCTCTCTTTATCATCTCCTAGCTCAACATCTCTCTTTATCATCTCCCAGTTCAACATCTCTCTTTATCATCTCCTAGTTCAACATCTCTCTTTATCATCTCCTAGTTCAACATCTCTCTTTATCATCTCCCAGTTCAACATCTCTCTTTATCATCTCCCAGTTCAACATCTCTCTTTATCATCTCACAGTTCAACATCTCTCTTTATCATCTCCCAGTTCTCTACTTCTCTTTATCATCTCCCAGTTCAACATCTCTCTTTATCATCTCCCAGTTCACTACCTCTCTTTATCATCTCACAGTTCAACATCTCTCTTTATCATCTCCCAGTTCACCACCTCTCTTTATCATCTCCCAGTTCATCACCTCTCTTTATCATCTCCCAGTTCACCACCTCTCTTTATCATCTCCCAGTTCACCACCTCTCTTTATCTACTCCCAGTTTATCACCTCTATTCATCTACTCCCAGTTCATCACCTCTCTTTATCATCTCCCAGTTCATCACCTCTCTTTATCATCTCCCAGTTCATCACCTCTCTTTGTCATCTCCCAGTTCATCACCTCTCTTTATCATCTCTCAGTTCATCACCTCTCTTTATCTACTCTCAGTTCATCACCTCTCTTTATCATCTCCCAGTTCACCAACTCTCTTTATCTACTCCCAGTTCACCACCTCTCTTTATCATCTCCCAGTTCACTACCTCTTTTCATCTACTCACAGTTCACTACCTCTCTTTATCATCTCCCAGTTCATCACCTCTTTTTACCATCTCCCAGTTCACTACCTCTCTTTATCATCTCCCAGTTCACTACCTCTCTTTATCATCTCACAGATCACTATCTCTCTTTATCATCTCCTAGTTCACTATCTCTTTTTATCATCTCCTAGTTCAACATCTATCTTTATCATCTCACAGTTCACTACCTCTCTTTATCATCTCCCAGTTCAACATCTCTCTTTATCATCTCCCAGTTCACTATCTCTCTTTATCATCTCCCAGTTCACTATCTCTCTTTATCATCTCACAGTTCACTATCTCTCTTTATCATCTCCTAGTTCACTATCTCTCTTTATCATCTCCTAGTTCACTATCTCTCTTTATCATCTCCTAGTTCAACATCTCTCTTTATCATCTCACAGTTCACTACCTCTCTTTATCATCTCCTAGTTCACTATCTCTCATTATCATCTCCTAGTTCAACATCTCTCTTTACCATCTCCCAGTTCACTATCTCTCTTTATCATCTCCTAGTTCAACATCTCTCTTTATCATCTCCCAGTTCACTACCTCTCTTTATCATCTCCTAGTTCAACATCTCTCTTTATCATCTCCCAGTTCAACATCTCTCTTTATCATCTCCTAGTTCAACATCTTTCTTTATCATCTCACAGTTCACTACCTCTCTTTATCATCTCCTAGTTCAACATCTCTCTTTATCATCTCCTAGTTCAACATCTCTCTTTATCATCTCACAGTTCACTATCTCTCTTTATCATCTCCTAGTTCAACATCTCTCTTTATCATCTCCCAGTTCAACATCTCTCTTTATCATCTCCTAGTTCAACATCTCTATTTATCATCTCCCAGTTCAACATCTCTCTTTATCATCTCACAGTTCACTATCTCTCTTTATCATCTCCTAGTTCAACATCTCTCTTTATCATCTCCCAAGTCAACATCTCTCTTTATCATCTCCTAGTTCAACATCTCTCTTTATCATCTCCCACTTCACTATCTCTCTTTATCATCTCCTAGTTCAACATCTCTCTTTATCATCTCCCAGTTCACTATCTCTCATTATCATCTCCCAGTTCAACATCTCTCTTTATCATCTCCTAGTCCAACATCTCTCTTTATCATCTCCCAGTTCACTACCTCTCTTTATCATCTCCCAGTTCAAAATCTCTCTTTATCATCTCCCAGTTCACTACCTCTCTTTATCATCTCCTAGTTCAACATCTCTCTTTATCATCTCCCAGTTCACTACCTCTCTTTATCATCTCCTAGTTCAACATCTCTCTTTATCATCTCCCAGTTCAACATCTCTCTTTATCATCTCCTAGTTCAACATCTCTCTTTATCATCTCCTAGTTCAACATCTCTCTTTATCATCTCCCAGTTCAACATCTCTCTTTATCATCTCCCAGTTCAACATCTCTCTTTATCATCTCACAGTTCAACATCTCTCTTTATCATCTCCCAGTTCACTACTTCTCTTTATCATCTCCCAGTTCAACATCTCTCTTTATCATCTCCCAGTTCACTACCTCTCTTTATCATCTCACAGTTCAACATCTCTCTTTATCATCTCCCAGTTCAACATCTCTCTTTATCATCTCCCAGGTCACTACCTCTCTTTATCATCTCCCAGTTCACTACCTCTCTTTATCATCTCCCAGTTCAACATCTCTCTTTATCATCTCCCAGTTCAACATCTCTCTTTATCATCTCCCAGTTCACTATCTCTCTTTATCATCTCACAGTTCACTACCTCTCTTTATCATCTCCCAGTTCAACATCTCTCTTTATCATCTCCCAGTTAAACATCTCTCTTTATCATCTCACAGTTCAACATCTCTCTTTATCATCTCCCAGTTCACTACCTCTCTTTATCATCTCCCAGTTCACTACCTCTCTTTATCATCTCCCAGTTCAACATCTCTCTTTATCATCTCCCAGTTCAACATCTCTCTTTATCATCTCCCAGTTCAACATCTCTCTTTATCATCTCACATTTCACTACCTCTCTTTATCATCTCCCAGTTCATCACCTCTCTTTATCATCTCCCAGTTCATCACCTCTCTTTATCATCTCCCAGTTCACTACCTCTCTTTATCATCTCCTAGTTCAACATCTCTCTTTATCATCTCCCAGTTCAACATCTCTCTTTATCATCTCCCAGTTCATCACCTCTCTTTATCATCTCCCAGTTCAACATCTCTCTTTATCATCTCCCAGTTCATCACCTCTCTTTATCATCTCCCAGTTCACTACCTCTTTTTATCATCTCCCAGTTCACTACCTCTCTTTATCATCTCCCAGTTCACCACATTGCCTTCTGGTTCACCATTTCTCTGTTGCTCATTAACTACTTGTCTACAGCTGCTCTCCTGACCTTATCTCCACAACTTCGCTAGTTAACTTCACCTGGGTTATCTCCCCTCAGTGTTCCAGTCCTTTGATTAGGTCACTTAACTTTGACATTATCTGATTGTATGTTTGCTTCCTGACATGTCTCCCTCAGGCTAGTGTATTGTACTACTGCCTCATCCATTGTCCAACGCCTTTTGTTTACGAACCTGACTAGCCGGCTTGTCTCTCCCATCCGCTGCTTCTATTAACCAATTATCACCTACCACCCTAAGGACACTGTTCCTGTTGCTTGGCCTATTTTACAACCCCTGGTCTGTGTCTCGCCTGACTGCGCTGAGTCATACCACGTGACTGTTTTTTAGTTGGTTTGTCTAGGCTGTTCGTTTGAATGGATTCCACCACGCGGGACAGCACAGTCACTCCAGCTAAGTCATTTTCAATATATTTTTTATTGATATATAATATACTTTTCAATCTTTAGTTTTCAGCTCTTCATCATTTCTCTACACTCACGATTTTATATCTCTACACTTCACCTATCCTCCCACATGTGACACATCTCTTCTTCATCTCACCATCCTATCTCTCATCTCTCTCTGTCCACCTCTCCCTAACTTCACCATCCGACATGTAGCTGTAGATATCTGTGCCTCACTGTTTGTTGTCGTTGTCCCCGTATTCTGAAGAAGGCCCCAGGCCGAAACGTCAGTATTTTGTTGTGTTCCTTTTTTGTAAAACTGCCACCATACCTTGAGGCGTATACTGCACCCCACCACTGGCTCCTTGCTACCAGCTTTACCGCAGCATTACAATTAGTTGCCTGTTCCCTAAATAACTCTAGAGGCAAATTGGGCACTCTACAATACAATCTTCATCACAACGTTGTGCTACTAATGCCAGTCCTGGACTCTACAATACAATCTTCATCCCAACGCTGCCAATGCCAGTCCTGGACTCTACAATACAATCTTCATCCTAACGTTGTGCTACCAATGCCAGTCCTTGACTCTACAATACAATCTTCATCACAACGTTGTGCTACTAATGCCAGTCCTTGACTCTACAATACAATCTTCATCACAACGTTGTGCTACCAATGCCAGTCCTTGACTCTACAATACAATCTTCATCACAACGTTGTGCTACCAATGCCAGTCCTTGACTCTACAATACAATCTTTATCCCAACGTTGTGCTACCAATAGCAGGCACTATACAATACAATCTTCATCCCAACGTTGTGTTACCAACGCCAGACCTGGACCCTAGATGCAAGAACAATAAGAAAAATAACCTCTACAGAGATGAAATGTGTTAGACGAATGACAGGAAACAGTCTGAGAGATAAGATCAGAAATGAAGAACTGAGAAAAAAAACTAGGAATAACCCCCACCATAGAATACATAAAGAAACAACAGATAAAATGGTTTGGCCACGTGACAAGGCAGAAAGATCAAAACATAACACAACGAATCTTCAATAAACGTTGCGAGAACACCAGACCCAAGGGCCGACCACGAAAAAGATAGATTTATGGAATATTAGAAACGTTAGGACACATAACATCAGGAGAGGCGAACAGAAGAGCGAAGTAGCATAAAATATGTCTCTCCTCGACGCTGAAAGGCAAATGAGGAAGGAAAGAAAAAGAATGGGGATTGGAAAGTATGGAATGTGAAAGGGATGTATTGGTAAATTGTGGCAGGTAAAGTGGGAGATGGGAAGGTCTGGTGTGAGAGTGAGGAAAGTGTTGCATGAAATAACGAGTAGTGTGGCAAGGGACTAGCGAGGATGACTTGTGGGAGATGGGAAGATGTGGCGTGAGAGAGAGTGTGATATGGCCGGATCTGAGATGGGACTGAGTGAAAAATGAGTTTGATACATGAGGTTGGATTGAGAGATCGATGAGTATGAGATGTTAGATTGGATTGAGTGATGATTGAATATGAGATGTGAGATGAGATTGGGTGATGATTAAGTTTGAGATGTGAGACTGGATTGAGTGATGATTGAGTGTGACCTATGAGACTGGACTGAGTGATAGATAAGTATGAGATGTGAGTTGGGATTGAGTGTGACCTATGAGACTGCATTGAGTGATGCTTGAGTATGAGATTGGATTGAGTTATGGAAGAAGTAAGATTGGATTGAGTAACAGATGAATATGAAATGTGGGATTGGAGTGAGTGATGGATGAGTATGATATGTGGTATTGGAGTGAGTGATGGATGAGTGTGATATGTGGGATTGGAGTGAGTGATGAATGAGTGTGCTATGTGGGATTGGAGTGAGTGATGGATGAGTATGATATGTGGGATTGGAGTGAGTGATGGATGAGTATGATATGCCTCTTTACAGAGAAAGTGTGTGACCTTACCTGGAGGAGTAGCAAACCCATAACCCTTAGAGTCGAGAAGACCGCCCACTTTCATGAGGTCACAGTTCCTGTTGCAGACAATAAATCTGGTTAGTCACGGACAGTTAGTCACGGACAGTTAGTCACGGACAGTTAGTCACGGACAGTTAGTCACGGACTATCTAACTAAAGTCATGGACTGAAAATATGAACTTGTTTCAACAGTAGATGGTCAACAATATATTAGATTATTTAAAAAAAGGTAAACAATAGATTGTAAACAATAAATGATCAAAAGTACATGTCAACAGTAGATGCTCAACAGAAAACAATAGATGATAAACAGAAATAGATGGTAAACAAAATTTGGTAAACAAAAGATGGTCAACAGTAGATGGTAAACAAACAAAATATGGTCAACAGTAGATGGTAAACAAACAAAATATGGTCAACACAGATGGTCAACAGTAGATGGTAAACAAACAAATTATGGTCAACAGTAGATGGTAAACAAACAAAATATGGTCAATAATAGATGGTAAACAAACAAAATATGGTCAACAGTAGATGGTAAACAAACAAAATATGGTCAACAGTAGATGGTAAACAAACAAAATATGGTCAACAGTAGATGGTAAACAAACAAAAGATGGTCAACAGTTGATGGTCTACAGTAGATGGTTAGCAGCAGAATGTCAACAGCAAATGGCCAACAGTAGACGGTCAACTGTACGTGGTCAACAGTAGATAATAAGCAGACAGTAGCAGTGACAGCTTTCACTATGAAGCACAATGGCCGACAATCAATGAACACTAAGACATGATCACTGACAAAAACTCATCGATGTCCAATTCCAAAAATCATGTGTCAGCTCAGTGAATCAGTGTAACAGTGCAGGCTTTTGACAACAAGACAAACTGTGAATTTTTTCTGTGATTTCCTAATTCATGGACAACGGGTGCAGCAGTTCTACTTGATGTTTTTCATGGGAGAGTTGGACTCTGAAACGATGTCCGTGTGGCTTTAGGGTACCTTTGTGCAGTCAAGAAGTGGAAAAAGCTATACAAACAATGAAAAATGGAAAAGTAGCAGGGCCTGACAACATACAAGCAGAGATGATCAAGGCACAAGAAGATTTTGGTATTGAAGTGATCACAGACATATGCAACGACATATACTATACATGATACATACCAAATTAACTAAAAACATTAACTTTCATTGCATTGCCTAAAAAGAATGGTGCAGTTGAATGCAGTGACTTTAGAACAATAAGTCTAATGAGCCATGTTACAAAAATCTTGCTAAAAGTTATACAAGGAAGGATTCAGAATAAAATTAATACTTAATTAGAAAAACAACAAATTGTATTTAAGAAAACCAGTGGGACAAATATATAAGCAGAGATAGAATCAAGATGCAACAAAGCTTGTGAAATCATTGGACAGTTATCACCACTATTGTCCAACAAGGAAATAACTCTAGAGGCAAAACGGGCACTCTACAATACAATCTTCATCCCAATGTTGTGCTACCAATGCCAGACCTGGACCCTAGATGCAAGAACAATAAGAAAATAACCTCTACTGAGATTAAATGTGTCAGACGAATGGCAAGAAAGAGTCTAAGAGATAAGATCAGAAATGAAGAACTGAGAAAAAAGCTAAGAATTTCCCCCCTCCCCCCTCCCCGCGCCATAGAAAACATACCAATTCTGACCTATGGAAGCGAATCATGGACAGTAGACAAACAAATGAAAAGACGATTAGAGGCCACAGAGATGGGATTTCTCTGAAGAATTTGGAAAGTTCCCTGGACAGCTAAAAAGACCAATGAGGAAGTTCTCAAAGAGGCCAACATAAAAAGGGAGCTCTTAAAAAACATCAGAAAGAAACAATCAACATTTTTCGGGCACATCATGAGAAGAGAAATGTTGGAATACTTGGTTAAAACTGGCAAAATGAAAGGAAAGGGAGATCGTGGACGACAAAGAGAGAAAATACTGGATAGCTTGGTGTCATGGCATGGAAAACAGTCAACAACAGAACTGAAACGATGCACTGTAGATAGAAGATTATGGAAGGACATGATCGCCAACGCCAACCGGAATGGCGCATGATGATGATTGAATGCATAAAGAAACAACACGTGAGAAGGCGGAAAGATCAAAACACAACACGAGCCTTCAATAACCGCTGTGGGAATACCAGACTCAAGGGTCAACCACGAAAAATGTGGATCGATGGAATATTAGAAGCACTAGGAAACATAGCAGCAGCGGAGGTGAAAGGAAGAGCAAAACACAACAAATTATATCTCCCCTCGACGCTGAAAGGTAAATGAGGAAGGAAAGAAGAAGAGTGGGACAAAAGAAGATATATTCTGCATAGCGACATTAATAAGAAAAGTACACAGAAGTAAACAACCCAACATATGCCTGCTTCATAGACTACACCAAAGCTTTGGATAGAATACACCACACTCAACTTATCATCATCATCAAGTACCGGGCCTGCTGGTGTAGGTGATCATGTCTTCCCACAACTTTCGATCTCGACAGTTATTTATCATTTCTGTTGTTGATCTTATGCCAAGCCATTCTCTTAAGCTGTCTCGTATCTTTTCTCTTTGCTTCCCTCTATCTCTTCGTCCCTCAATTTTTCCAGTTGTTACAATATATTCCAGTTGTTCTCTTCTCATTACATGGCCAAAAAATGATGATTGTTTCTTCCTAATATTGAAAATTAGCTCTCTTTTTGCTTTGACCTCTTTCAGAACGTTTTCGTTACTTTTCTTAGCTGTCCATGGTTTCTCAATATTCTTCTGTAAAACCACACTTCTACAGACTCCATTGATTTTCTTGTCTGTTGTCCTATTGTCCATGATTCACATCCACATGTTAAGACTGGCTCTACATAACATTTAAGAACTCTTTTTCTTGTTTCTATTGTCAAAAATGGATTGCATAGTATCTTCCTAATTTTTTGGAAAACTGCTTTTGCCTGAGCCATTCTACATCTCACCTCTTTTGTACATCTTCCGTCTGAGGTTAACAAAGTTCCCAAATATTTAAATTCATTTACCTGTTTTAATATTGTTCCACTTGTCTTTATTTTGCAACTTATTTCAAATAACTTATATACTGTCTAAAAGACATAAATCTAGGTGACACAGACATACGACTAATATGTAATTTATGCTGGGAGCAAACAGCAATAATAAAATATAACAAAGAGAACTCTACACCCATTGATATAAAAAGAGGAGTAAGACAAGGATGCATCCTATCAGCAAGCTTGTTCAATCAATACACTGAGCAAATCTTTAAAAACATCACAGAGATGCCAGGCCTAAACATTAATGGAAAGATAATCAATAACCTAAGATATGTTGATGATACTGTACTACTAGCAGAAAATCCTAAAGATCTACAACAATTACTTAACGAAATAAACATGACAAGCAAAAAATATGGACTAGATATGAATATCAAAAAGACTAAAGCTATGATCATAAACAAAGAAAATGCTCAAAACCTACAAATGGATATCAAAATTGAAATAGACCTGGAGACAGTTCAGAACTATAACTACCTTGGACATACTATAACCAGTGATGGAAAATGTACAACTGAAATAAACAAAAGAATAGGAATGGCAAAAAGTAATTTTAATGCCATGAAAAATATACTAACATGAAAACAAATAACACCAAGGCTAAAACTAAGAAAAGCAAATTGATATATCTTCTCAACATTTCTGTATGGTGCAGAAACATGGACATTAGACAGTAAATCAGAACAGAAAATTAAAGCCTTTGAAATGTGGATTTATAGAAGAATAGGAAGAATTGAATGGAAAGAAAAGAAAACAAACGATGAAATCTTAAAATAACTGTTTGATGTGTGATGGTGATGGTCTAATCACCAACTAATTACTACATCAAGCTTGGGCAGATGGTGCTCGTAAACCTGGGAGGGCCGACCATCTAAGGGCAGAACCCTCCTACAGAAAAGACAATCTGCTGCCTTGCAGGAAGATTGGGGACAATCAAAGGCTAAAGAAAGCAAACCTGAATAAAATGCTGGCTGAAATCGGATGCGCTGGGCCACTGGCGCAGAACACAGTGCAACGTTTTAACAAGTAGTCAATCAGACTGGATGTAACAGACTCTAATTATACAACCAGCCTATGCCACTGTACACTGGACAATATGACTACAAAACATGTTCTACAGGATTGCCTCCAGTACACAGACCTGAGAAAAGCAATGTGGTCCACGCCCACCTCCCTGGAAGAAAAACTACTTGGGGCAATCGATTCGCTTAAACAGACAGCTGACTTCATGAGAGAGCCTGGAAGCCTACTCTGATTGAGTTTTCATCGCAGAGAGAGAGAGAGAGAGAGAGAGAGAGAGAGAGAGAGAGAAACAACTAAAAATGAAAAGAGAACTACTAAACACAATTCAAACAAGACAAATGAGATTTTTGGGCCATGTTAAAAGACACAACAGCCTATTAAAGGTAACCCTGGAGGGGAAAATACAGGGTAAAAGAGGCAGAAGCAGATCAAAACTAACATGAACGAGTATCATCAAAAGAAGGACAAACCAGCCTATGACAACCTGCACCATCAAAGCAAGAGACAGAGCAGAATGGCGCTCCATGGTAGCCAACCTTCGATGCGGAGACAGTACTCAAAGATGATGATGAACAATTAGGGCTCTTTAGAATACTGTAGCAAACAAGGCACGTTAGAATGATGTAACAAATAGAGGACATTAGATTACTGTAACAAATAGGGGACATTAGATTACTGTAACAAATAGGGGACATTAGATTACTGTAACAAATAGGGGACATTATAGTATTGTAACAAATAGAGGACATTAGATTACTGTAACAAATAGGGGACATTAGATTACTGTAACAAATAGGGGACATTAGATTACTGTAACAAATAGGGGACATTAGATTACTGTAACAAATAGGGGACATTAGATTACTGTAACAAATAGGGGACATTAGATTACTGTAACAAATAGGGGACATTAGATTACTGTAACAAATAGGGGACATTAGATTACTGTAACAAATAGGGGACATTAGATTACTGTAACAAATAGAGGACATTAGAGTATTGTAACAAATAGAGGACATTAGATTACTGTAACAAATAGGGGACATTAGATTATTGTAACAAATAGAGGACATTAGATTACTGTAACAAATAGGGGACATTAGATTACTGTAACAAATAGGGGACATTAGATTATTGTAACAAATAGGGGACATTAGATTATTGTAACAAAGAGAAAACTTTAGGATACTGCAACAAATAGAGTACTTTAGAATGCTGTAACATATAGGGGCACTGTAGAACATTGAGCTGACTATACTGACCTATGTATAACATACTCCACTGTAGAGCATTGAGCTGACAATACTGACCTATGTATAACATACTCCACTGTAGTGGACTCTGTGATGTAGGCGTAGTCCTTCGTCTTGACCCTCTCCACCGCCTGGGTCAAGTTCTTGACAAAACTCAGCTCTGGGGTATTGTTCATGAACTTCCACATCTTGGAGTAGGTTTCAAATCTGTTGTCCTGAGGTTTGGGGCGTGGGGGGATGGCAGACATCAGGTGTCATCAATTTGGAACATAAAGTTTACACACACACAGACAAACAAATACATGCACACACTGACACACAAATACATGAATTTTGTTCTCCTTGACGAGATAATCACACAATGGAGACGTTTCTGACTAGACAATTACAACCTGGGGACGTTTCTGACTAGACAATTACAGGCTGGGGACGTTTCTGACTAGACAATTACAGCTTGGGGACGTTTCTGACTAGACAATTACAGCTTGGGGACGTTTCTGACTAGACAATTACAGCTTGGGGACGTTTCTGACAAGACAATTACAGCCTGGGGATGTTTCTGACTAGACAATTACAGCCTGGGGACGTTTCTGACAAGACAATTACAACCTGGGGATGTTTCTGACTAGACAATTACAGGCTGGGGATGTTTCTGACTAGACAATTACAGCTTGGGGACGTTTCTGACAAGACAATTACAACCTGGGGATGTTTCTGACTAGACAATTACAGCCTGGGGACGTTTCTTACTAGACAATTACAGCCTGGGGATGTTTCTGACTAGACAATTACAACCTGGGGATGTTTCTGACTAGACAATTACAGCCTGGGGACGTTTCTTACTATACAGTTACAGGCTGGAGACGTTTCTGACTAGACAATTGCAGGCTGGTGACGTTTCTGACTAGACAATTACAGGCTGGAGACGTTTCTGACTAGACAATTACAGGCTGGAGACGTTTCTGAGTAGACAATTACAGGCTGGAGACGTTTCTGACTAGACAATTACAGGCTGGAGACGTTTCTGAGTAGACAATTACAGGCTGGAGACGTTTCTGACTAGACAATTATAGGTTGGAGGCGTTTCTGACTAGACAATTATAGGTTGGAGGCGTTTCTGACTAGACAATTACAGGCTGGAGGCGTTTCTGACTAGACAATTACAGGCTGGAGACATTTCTGACTAGACAATTACAGGCTGGAGACGTTTCTGACTAGACAATTACAGGCTGGAGACATTTCTGACTAGACAATTACAGCCTGGGGATGTTTCTTACTATACAGTTACAGGCTGGAGACGTTTCTGACTAGACAATTACAGGCTGGAGACATTTCTGACTAGACAATTACAGGCTGGAGACGTTTCTGACTAGACAATTACACCCTGGAGACATTTCTGACTAGACAATTACAGCCTGGGGATGTTTCTTACTATACAGTTACAGGCTGGAGACGTTTCTGACTAGACAATTACAGGCTGGAGACGTTTCTGACTAGACAATTACAGGCTGGAGACATTTCTGACTAGACAATTACAGGCTGGAGACGTTTCTGACTAGACAATTACAGGCTGGAGACATTTCTGACTAGACAATTACAGGCTGGAGACGTTTCTGACTAGACAGTTACAGGCTGGAGACGTTTCTGACTAGACAATTACAGGCTGGAGACGTTTCTGACTAGACAATTACAGGCTGGAGACGTTTCTGACTAGACAGTACAGGCTGGAGACGTTTCTGACTAGACAGTACAGGCTGGAGACGTTTCTGACTAGACAGTTACAGGCTGGAGACGTTTCTGACTAGACAGTACAGGCTGGAGACGTTTCTGACTAGACAGTTACAGGCTGGAGACATTTCTGACTAGACAGTTACAGGCTGGAGACGTTTCTGACTAGACAGTTACAGGCTGGAGACGTTTCTGACTAGACAGTTACAGGCTGGAGACATTTCTGACTAGACAGTTACAGGCTGGAGACGTTTCTGACTAGACAGTTACAGGCTGGAGACGTTTCTGACTAGACAGTTACAGGCTGGAGACGTTTCCACTCAGATACTATGTTTTCATTTTCCCCCATTTCCTATTTTGCACTCTTGTCTCCTTATCTTTGTCTCCTTATCTTTGTCTCCTTATCTTTGTCTCCTTATCTTTGTCTCCTTATCTTTGTGTCTTTATCTTTGTCTCCTTATCTTTGTCTCCTTATCTTTGTCTCCTTATCTTTGTCTCCTTATCTTTGTGTCATTATCTTTGTCTCCTTATCGTTGTCTCCTTATCTTTGTCTCCTTATCTTTGTCTCCTTATCATTGTCTCCTTATCTTTGTCTCCTTATCTTTGTCTCCTTATCATTGTCTCCTTATCTTTGTCTCCTTATCTTTGTCTCCTTATCATTGTCTCCTTATCTTTGTCTCCTTATCATTGTCTCCTTATCTTTGTCTCCTTATCTTTGTCTCCTTATCTTTGTCTCCTTATCGTTGTCTCCTTATCTTTGTGTCATTATCTTTGTCTCCTTATCATTGTCTCCTTATCTTTGTCTCCTTATCTTTGTCTCCTTATCATTGTCTCCTCTCTCTCCCCCAACATTAATTGTTCAGCAGTTTACGTTGCTGTCGTCTACTGAACGATCTCCCAGGAGCAGCAACTCTGGAGTAAGATCGTGATGACCTTCTCAGTTCAAGCAGACATCAGCCATTTCTTGGAGGCCACGTGAGATACACGATCTCAAACAAACACGTAACACGGAGACTGGGTGTTTCTCTACAAATAAACAAACAAACATCAACAAATTCAAAGAATAACAGGCAGGAACATGTTCCCTTCATGGCTACGAGAGACTACCACAGCTGAAGCTGCTGTCAGGACGTCCGTGCGTCATCGTGTGGCTAGAGCATCAAGTGACAACATTCACGAGCACATTTATAGACATCTGGTTGTGCAACCACGGCCCAGACATGGGAGTCTTGAAGGAAGTATTGATCTACGGACACAGACTTGATGCCACTGACAAGTCTGAGCGCTGACAAGGTTCATCGGTCCTCATCCCGTCCTCAATTCTCGTTGGACAAGTCAGCAAATGCTCACATCTCTTCGCCAGTACGTCCCTCAGTCTTGCGGCGGACAACACTCCTGTACAATGTTTATGTTCTAACTTGCTACTCTCACAGCCTGAGATTACTTGAGAAGGTAGAATCGTGCAGGTCGTGGTATAACCGAACGTTTCAACGCAGCGAGCTTTCATGTATGAAGGTTTGACCTGTCTCTACCAGACATGCTTAAACTGTCTTTCTATTTCCCTTTATAACCGTTAGTAGTATACAATGTTGTAACTAAGTCGCATTTGGCCGTAAATTAACAAAGCTATATAGCAGGCGCATTTCGCACCTAATGTACACGAGAAGCAAGGGGAGTTAATCGTGACATTTCGTGTCGGGATGTTGAACTCTGGTCCCGGTGACCCCGGAAGTAACCTGTTTATGTCTGGTGTGTGCTGACTTTGGAGTTCTTGATGTACTTGATCGATAGTAACAGGTTTGTAGATTATACAACACCAATGAAAAACAATAGCATTAAATATAAAACAAAAGACAAAAGATATATTTTATTCTTTTATTATCTCAATAGGTGTATAACATACATTGATATTATATAACATTACAAACATATTCAGTACACTGAGTAAATATATAGTACAAGGATAACATTTATTTATAGCTATGTAGTTGGGTGTCTGCTTAGCGTTGTACCATAAATGAAGCATAAGAGTGAAACTTTTAAAGATTCCTGGTTAGTCTAAGCGGGTAGTGTAAATATGTTCCTCGGTGTTAGTGGTTCGCTATCTCTCTCTCTCTCTCTCTCTCTCGCTATCTCTCTCTCGCTCTCGATCATTCTCTCTCCCTCACCATCTCTCTCTCTCTCTCTCTCGCTATCTCTCTCTTTCACTAGACTTCTCTCTCACTCCTAGACGTCTCTCTTACCATGCCAGCTTTCATCCTCTCTCTCTCTCTCTCTCTCTCTCTCTCTCTCTCTCTCCTAACATTCCACCCTCCATCGTACATTTAGCTTCCGTCATAGACTTCCCGCCATTGTAACACTTACTCAGTCTCTCCATTTAAACCCATTAGCTCTACTTAGCTCCCCTAAATTTCTCTCTCTCTCTCTCTCTACTATTCCAGCCTAGATTTCCCTCCATTGAAACACTTACTCATTCTCACCATTTATCCCTATCATCTCGCCTTCCTTCTCTCTCTCTCTCTCTCTCTCTCTCTCTCTCTTTCTCCCCTATCCTCTCTTAGACTTCTAACCTATGTCCACCCTCCGCCTCTCCCTTTACCTCCCCCGCCCTCCCTCATATTTTTAGCGTCCCTCCTATTGTAACACTTGATTATTCTCGCCATTTATACCTATCATCTCGCCTTCTTTCTCATATGCTTCTCTCTCTCTCTCTCGCTCTCTCTCTTCTAACCCCTACTAGACTTCTCTCCTACCATTCTACCTTTCTTCCTCTCTCTCTCTCTCTCTCTCTCTCTTTCTTTACCTCTCCTAGCGTTCCGCCTTCATTCGTATTTTTACCTTACCGCCATGGTAACACATTAATAACATTGAATATCAATTACAAAAAGACTTGAAATATCTACTTTTTAAAGAACCAATAAGATAAACATATGAAAAACGAAGGAATAATACACTCGACAAGGCTTAACATACGTACTTTATAGACATCACCATTAATACAACTGAAATTCCTTTAATGATAACCTATCACATAGTTATGAGCTGAGAGAAAAACAGAAGAAAAAAAATTCAACTTACACCGTAAAATATTCCACTACAACACAGACCGCTAGACTGAACAGTACTATGAAAATAAACGTCCGTGAATCAAGCGCGCTTATAACACGAAGTCTAACATGCGACTAGTTTAAATATAAGCTGGTAAATAAAAGTTAGGAGGCAACGGCAGAAACCTAGGAGGCAAGGGCAGAAACCTAAGAGGCAAAGACAGAAACCTAGGAGGCAAGGTCAGAAACCTAGGAGGCAAGGACAGAAACCTAGGAGGCAAGGGCAGAAACCTAGGAGGCAAGGGCACAGAAACCTAGGAGGCAAGGGCAGAAACCAAGGAGGCAAGGGCAGAAACCTAAGAGGCAAGGGCAGAAACCAAGGAGGGAAGGTCAGAAACCTAGGAGGCAAGGTCAGAAACCTAGGAGGCTAGGTCAGAAACCTAGGAGGCAAGGTCAGAAACCTAGGAGGCAAGGTCAGAAACCTAGGAGGCAAGGGCAGAAACCAAAGAGGCAAGGTCAGAAGCCTAGGAGGCAAGGACAGAAAACTAGAAAGCAAAGGCTGAAAACAAGGAGGGAAGGTCAGAAATCTAGGAAGCTGTGTTAGAAAACAAGGAGGGAAGGTCAGAAACCAAAGAGGGAAGGTCAGAAACCTAGGAGGCAAGGTCAGAAACCTACAAGGCAAGGTCAGAAACCTAGGAGGCAAGGGCAGAAAACAAAGAGGCAAGGGCAGAAACCTAGGAGGCAAGGGCAGAAACCTAGGAGGCAAGGGCAGAAACCTAGGAGGTAAGGGCAGAAACCTAGGAGGCAAAGTCAGAAACCTACAAGGCAAGGTCAGAAACCTAGGAGACAAGGGCAGAAAACAAAGAGGCAAGGGCAGAAACCTAGGAGGCAAGGGCAGAAACCTAGGAGGCAAGGGCAGAAATCTAGGAGGCACCTCGATGGACAGCTAGACAACCGAAGAAGCAGAGATTATCATTGTAAACTTTAGAATGGGAATCGGTTTGAAGGATATTAATACCTTGATTTGATGCAATGTAGTGTGGGATATCTAGCAGACACCCTATAGGATAATCTTGAAGTTTATAAACATAAACACTCGTACTGACTAAGGCTTCCAAGGTGTATTTGGTTGTCTCCAGAAGTGCTGTCGAGTCTGACGCATGGGTTACTTTAAAGCGATTCGGTCCTGATACAATCCTGTCGGGTCATTGGTGGGGGGGGGGGGGGGAAATAATTCAAGTGGCGGGTTACTTGAACGTGTTTTGACCCCTGATGCAATACCAGGAGTTCCATGACAGTTATAAATAGTTGGATACAACGAGCAGGAAGTTATATTCAAGGTCCAAAATGTTAGACCAAATCACTAACATTTTACCTCCAGAACACAAAAATGTAGGCTCATACTCAAAAAAGCGACCTCAAAACCATAAAAGTCTACTCACATAGTCATACTAGTTAGACACATCGAACAGATAGTTACAGCCAAAGTCCCCAAAAAAAAAGTTTGGTCAAATCGAAAATATTTTACCCCACAGAACACAAAAATGTAGGCTCATACTCAAAAAAATCGACCTCAACACCATAAAAAGGTACTCACATAGTCATACTAGTTAGACACACCGAACAGATAGTTACATCCAAAGTCCCAAAAAGAGTGGCCAAATCACTAACATTTTACCGCCAGAACACAAAAATTTAGGCTCATGCTAAAAAATTCGACCTAAAAATCCAAAAAAAAAGCTACTCACATAGTCATAATAGTTAGACACAACGAGTAGAAAGTTATATTCAATGTCCAAAAAACGTTATTTTAGACATCCCCATAGCAAAAAGGTACTTATAACTCACTTTCGAAATTGTTTCCCCCTTACTATTTTTAGGGATACGTCCATAAAATCGGTAAAAATCGTAAATTTTCACTCTAGGCATACCCCCAAACTTTATTTTAGACATCCCCATTGCAAAAATTTACATAAAAAACCACTTTTATGATTTTACCCCCTTAGCATTTTTGAGGGTTACGCCCATGAAATCGCTAAAAATCGTAAATTTTCACGCTAGGCATACCCCAAACTTTATTTTAGACATCCCCATTGCAAACATTTACATTAAAAACCACTTTTAGGATTTTACACCCTTATCATTTTTTGAGGTTTACGCCCCTGAAATCGATAAAAGTCGTAAATTTAGCACGTAGGCTTACTTAAAACTTTATTTTAGACATCCCCATACCAAAAAATTTACTTAAAAATCACTTTTGACATTGTAACCCCCCTTACCATTTTTGAGGGTTACGCCCTGAAATCGATAAAAATCGTAAATTTAGCACGTAGGCTTACCTAAAACTTTATTTTAGACATCCCCACACCAAAAATTAACTTAAAAATCACTTTTGAAATTGTTACCCCCCTTAAAATTTTTGAGGGTTACGCCCCTGAAAGCGATAAAAAATTGAAATATAACCTCAAGGCATACCTCCCACATAATTTTTGACACCCCTACATATCAAATTCCATAAAAGAAAACAACAAAAAGCTAGTAGTACAGGTGGCTGTGAACCCACTCCAAAAGTGCACGTACATGCACCGAAACTACACCAAAACCGCACGAGAAGTAGTATGTTCGGGTGTGTGCACAGCCACCTGTACTACTAGCTTTTTGTTGTTTTTTTGATGGAATTTGATATGTAGGGGTGTCAAAAATTATGTGGGAGGTATATCTTGAGGTTATATTTCAATTTTTTATCGCTTTCAGGGGCGTAACCCTCAAAAAATTTTAAGGGGGGTAACAATTTCAAAAGTGATTTTTAAGTTAATTTTTGGTGTGGGGATGTCTAAAATAAAGTTTTAGGTAAACCTACGTGCTAAATTTACGATTTTTATCGATTTCAGGGGCGTAACCCTCAAAAATGGTAAGGGGGTTACAATGTCAAAAGTGATTTTTAAGTAAATTTTTGGTATGGGGATGTCTAAAATAAAGTTTTAAGTAAGCCTACGTGCTAAATTTACGATTTTTATCGATTTCAGGGGCGTAACCCTCAAAAAATTATAAGGGTGTAAAATCCTAAAAGTGGTTTTTAATGTAAATGTTTGCAATGGGGATGTCTAAAATAAAGTTTGGGGTATGCCTAGCGTGAAAATTTACGATTTTTAGCGATTTCATGGGCGTAACCCTCAAAAATGCTAAGGGGTAAAATCATAAAAGTGGTTTTTTATGTAAATTTTTGCAATGGGGATGTCTAAAATAAAGTTTGGGGGTATGCCTAGAGTGAAAATTTACGATTTTTACCGATTTTATGGACGTATCCCTAAAAATAGTAAGGGGGAAACAATTTCGAAAGTGAGTTATAAGTACCTTTTTGCTATGGGGATGTCTAAAATAACGTTTTTTGGACATTGAATATAACTTTCTACTCGTTGTGTCTAACTATTATGACTATGTGAGTAGCTTTTTTTTTGGATTTTTAGGTCGAATTTTTTAGCATGAGCCTAAATTTTTGTGTTCTGGCGGTAAAATGTTAGTGATTTGGCCACTCTTTTTGGGACTTTGGATGTAACTATCTGTTCGATGTGTCTAACTAGTATGACTATGTGAGTACCTTTTTATGGTGTTGAGGTCGATTTTTTTGAGTATGAGCCTACATTTTTGTGTTCTGTGGGGTAAAATATTTTCGATTTGACCAAACTTTTTTTTTGGGGACTTTGGCTGTAACTATCTGTTCGATGTGTCTAACTAGTATGACTATGTGAGTAGATTTTTATGGTTTTGAGGTCGCTTTTTTGAGTATGAGCCTACATTTTTGTGTTCTGGAGGTAAAATGTTAGTGATTTGGTCTAACATTTTGGACCTTGAATATAACTTCCTGCTCGTTGTATCCAACTATTTATAACTGTCATGGAACTCCTGGTATTCCAAATCAGGGGACAAAACACGTTCAAGTAACCCGCCACTTGAATTATTTCCCCACCCCCCCCCCCCCACCAATGACCCGACAGGTGGATTGTATCAGGACCGAATCGCTTTAAAGTAACCCATGCATCAGACTCGACAGCACTTCTGGAGACAACCAAATACACCTTGGAAGCCTTAGTCAGTACGAGTGTTTATGTTTATAAACTTCAAGATTATCCTATAGGGTGCCTGCTAGATATCCCACACTACATTGCATCAAATCAAGGTATTAATATCCTTCAAACCGATTCCATTCTAAAGTTTACAATGATAATCTCTGCTTCTTCGGTTGTCTAGCTGTCCATCGAGGTGCCTCCTAGGTTTCTGCCCTTGCCTCCTAGGTTTCTGCCCTTACCTCCTAGGTTTCTGCCCTTGCCTCCTAGGTTTCTGCCCTTGCCTCTTTGTTTTCTGCCCTTGTCTCCTAGGTTTCTGACCTTGCCTTGTAGGTTTCTGACTTTGCCTCCTAGGTTTCTGCCCTTACCTCCTAGGTTTCTGCCCTTGCCTCCTAGGTTTCTGCCCTTGCCTCCTAGGTTTCTGCCCTTGCCTCTTTGTTTTCTGCCCTTGCCTCCTAGGTTTCTGACCTTGCCTTGTAGGTTTCTGACCTTGCCTCCTAGGTTTCTGACCTTCCCTCTTTGGTTTCTGACCTTCCCTCCTTGTTTTCTAACACAGCTTCCTAGATTTCTGACCTTCCCTCCTTGTTTTCAGCCTTTGCTTTCTAGTTTTCTGTCCTTGCCTCCTAGGCTTCTGACCTTGCCTCTTTGGTTTCTGCCCTTGCCTCCTAGGTTTCTGACCTTGCCTCCTAGGTTTCTGACCTTGCCTCCTAGGTTTCTGACCTAGCCTCCTAGGTTTCTGACCTTGCCTCCTAGGTTTCTGACCTTCCCTCCTTGGTTTCTGCCCTTGCCTCTTAGGTTTCTGCCCTTGCCTCCTTGGTTTCTGCCCTTGCCTCCTAGGTTTCTGTGCCCTTGCCTCCTAGGTTTCTGCCCTTGCCTCCTAGGTTTCTGTCCTTGCCTCCTAGGTTTCTGACCTTGCCTCCTAGGTTTCTGTCTTTGCCTCTTAGGTTTCTGCCCTTGCCTCCTAGGTTTCTGCCGTTGCCTCCTAACTTTTATTTACCAGCTTATATTTAAACTAGTCGCATGTTAGACTTTGTGTTATAAGCGCGCTTGATTCACGGACGTTTATTTTCATAGTACTGTTCAGTCTAGCGGTCTGTGTTGTAGTGGAATATTTTACGGTGTAAGTTGATTTTTTTTTCTGTTTTTCTCTTAGCTCATAACGATGTGATAGGTTATCATTAAAGGAATTTCAGTTGTATTAATGGTGATGTCTATAAAGTACATATGTTAAGCTTTGTCGAGTGTATTATTCTTTCGTTTTTCATATGTTTATCTTATTGGTTCTTTAAAAAGTAGATATTTCAAGTCTTTTTGTAATTGATATTCAATGTTATTAATGTGTTACCATGGCGGTAAGGTAAAAATACGAATGAAGGCGGAACGCTAGGAGAGGTAAAGAAAGAGAGAGAGAGAGAGAGAGAGAGAGAGAGAGAGAGAGAGAGAGGAAGAAAGGTAGAATGGTAGGAGAGAAGTCTAGTAGGGGTTAGAAGAGAGAGAGCGAGAGAGAGAGAAGCATATGAGAAAGAAGGCGAGATGATAGGTATAAATGGCGAGAATAATCAAGTGTTACAATAGGAGGGACGCTAAAAATATGAGGGAGGGCGGGGGAGGTAAAGGGAGAGGCGGAGGGTGGACTGATAGGTTAGAAGTCTAAGAGAGGATAGGGGAGAAAGAGAGAGAGAGAGAGAGAGAGAGAGAGAGAAGGAAGGCGAGATGATAGGGATAAATGGTGAGAATGAGTAAGTGTTTCAATGGAGGGAAATCTAGGCTGGAATAGTAGAGAGAGAGAGAGAGAAATTTAGGGGAGCTAAGTAGAGCTAATGGGTTTAAATGGAGAGACTGAGTAAGTGTTACAATGGCGGGAAGTCTATGACGGAAGCTAAATGTACGATGGAGGGTGGAATGTTAGGAGAGAGAGAGAGAGAGAGAGAGAGAGAGAGAGAGAGAGGATGAAAGCTGGCATGGTAAGAGAGACGTCTAGGAGTGAGAGAGAAGTCTAGTGAAAGAGAGAGATAGCGAGAGAGAGAGAGAGAGAGATGGTGAGGGAGAGAGAATGATCGAGAGCGAGAGAGAGATAGTGAGAGAGAGAGAGAGAGAGAGATAGCGAACCACTAACACCGAGGAACATATTTACACTACCCGCTTAGACTAACCAGGAATCTCTAAAAGTTTCACTCTTATGCTTCATTTATGGTACAACGCTAAGCAGACACCCAACTACATAGCTATAAATAAATGTTATCCTTGTACTATATATTTACTCAGTGTACTGAATATGTTTGTAATGTTATATAATATCAATGTATGTTATACACCTATTGAGATAATAAAAGAATAAAATATATCTTTTGTCTTTTGTTTTATATTTAATGCTATTGTTTTTCATTGGTGTTGTATAATCTACAAACCTGTTACTATCGATCAAGTACATCAAGAACTCCAAAGTCAGCACACACCAGACATAAACAGGTTACTTCCGGGTCACCGGGACCAGAGTTCAACATCCCGACATGAAATGTCACGATTAACTCCCCTTGCTTCTCGTGTACATTAGGCGCGAAATGCGCCTGCTATATAGCTTTGTTAATTTACGGCCAAATGCGACTTAGTTACAACATTGTATACTACTACCGTTCCTCCCCTTCCCCCCCCCCCCCCCCATTAACACTCAATGGTCTAGTTTTTTGCTATACTCCCCTCCCTTTTATATTCCCTACCGGCCAGGGATGAATTGCCTCCTATTCTCAATACTGGTTCTACCATCATTTGTCCACCCCCCCCCCACTTGTCAGATCGTCTACAGACTCCACCATAACCACCGAACCTACCTTTGTAGTCACGTGACTTTGTTGAGGTCACCTGTGTCTTGGTGGTCACACCTATCTGGTGACGTTTCCTCTACAGGCTCAGCCCGTGCCAACTGATCGCGTCGCTGTCATGTATTCTGTGTCCTAATATGGGGACCCAACTCTCTCATTATTGACTGATGCATAAACAAAGGGACACACTTCTCTCATTATTGACTGATGCATAAACAAAGGGACACACTTCTCTCATTATTGACTGATGCATAAACAAAGGGACACAATTCTCTCATTATTGACTGATGCATAAACAAAGGACACAATTCTCTCATTATTGACTGATGCATAAACAAAGGGACACAATTCTCTCATTATTGACTGATGCATAAACAAAGGGACACAATTCTCTCATTATTGACTGATGCTTAAACAAAGAGACACAATTCTCTCATTATTGACTGATGTCTAATCAACTAAACAAGAGACACAATTCTCTCATTATTGACAGATGTCTAAACAAGGGACCCAGCTTTCTCTCATTATTGACTGATGCCTAAACAAGAGACACAGCTCTCTCATTATTGACTGATGTCTAATCAACTAAACAAAGGGACACAATTCTCTCATTATTGACTGATGTCTAATCAACTAAACAAAGGGACACAATTCTCTCATTATTGACTGATGCCTAAACAAGAGACACAGCTCTCTCATTATTGACTGATGTCTAATCAACTAAACAAAGGGACACAGCTCTCTCATTATTGACTGATGCCTAAACAAGGGGACACAATTCTCTCATTATTGACTGATGTCTAATCAACTAAACAAAGGGACACAATTCTCTCATTATTGACTGATGCATAAACAAAGGGACACAATTCTCTCACTATTGACTGATGCATAAACAAAGGGACACAATTCTCTCATTATTGACTGATGCATAAACAAAGGGACACAATTCTCTCATTATTGACTGATGCTTAAACAAAGGGACACAATTCTCTCATTATTGACTGATGTCTAATCAACTAAACAAAGGGACACAATTCTCTCATTATTGACTGATGTCTAATCAACTAAACAAGAGACACAATTCCCTCATTATTGACAGATGTCTAAACAAGGGACCCAGCTTTCTCTCATTATTGACTGATGCCTAAACAAGAGACACAGCTCTCTCATTATTGACTGATGTCTAATCAACTAAACAAAGGGACACAATTCTCTCATTATTGACTGATGTCTAATCAACTAAACAAAGGGACACAATTCTCTCATTATTGACTGATGCCTAAACAAGAGACACAGCTCTCTCATTATTGACTGATGCCTAAATAAGAGACACAGCTCTCTCATTATTGACTGATGCCTAAACAAGGGGACACAATTCTCTCATTATTGACTGATGCCTAAACAAGGGACCCAGCTCTCTCATTATTGACTGATGCCTAAATAAGAGACACAGCTCTCTCATTATTGACTGATGCCTAAACAAGGGGACACAATTCTCTCATTATTGACTGATGCATAAACAAAGGGACACAATTCTCTCATTAAGGACTGATGCCTAAAAAAGGGACCAAGCTCTCTCATTATTGACTGATGCCTAAACAACGGACCCATTCACTCGTTATTGACTGATGCCTAAACAAGGGACCCAGCTCTCTCATTATTGACTGATGCCTAAACAAAGGGACCCAGCTCTCTCATTATTGACTGATGCCTAAACAAGGGACCGAGCTCTCTCATTATTGACTGATGCCTAAACAAAGGGACCCAGCTCTCTCATTATTGACTGATGCCTAAACAAGGGACCCAGCTCTCTCATTATTGACTGATGCCTAAACAAAGGGACACAGCTCTCTCATTATTGACTGATGCCTAAACAAGGGACCCAGCTCTCTCATTATTGACTGATGCCTAAACAAAGGGACACAATTCTCTCATTATTGACTGATGCCTAAACAAGGGACCCAGCTCTCTCATTATTGACTGATGCATAAACAAAGGGACACAGTTCTCTCATTATTGACTGATGCCTAAACAATGGACCAAGCTCTCTCATTATTGACTGATGCCTAAACAAAGGGACACAATTCTCTCATTATTGACTGATGCCTAAACAAAGGGACACAATTTTCTCATTATTGACTGATGCCTAAACAAGGGACCCAGCTCTCTCATTATTGACTGATGCATAAACAAAGGGACACAGTTCTCTCATTATTGACTGATGCCTAAACAATGGACCAAGCTCTCTCATTATTGACTGATGCCTAAACAAAGGGACCCAGCTCTCTCATTATTGACTGATGCCTAAACAAAGGGATCCAGCTCTCTCATTATTGACTGATGCCTAAACAAAGGGACCCAGCTCTCTCATTATTGACTGATGCCTAAACAAAGGGACACAGCTCTCTCATTATTGACTGATACCTAAACAAGGGACCCAGCTCTCTCATTATTGACTGATGCCTAAACAAAGGGACACAGTTCTCTCATTATTGACTGATGCCTAAACAAGGGACCCAGCTCTCTCATTATTGACTGATGCCTAAACAAAGGGACACAGTTCTCTCATTATTGACTGATGCCTAAACAACGGACCCAGCTCTCTCATTATTGACTGATGCCTAAACAAGGGACCCAGCTCTCTCATTATTGACTGATGCCTAAACAAGGGACCCAGCTCTCTCATTCACTTCATCGACTGACCTTGAAGAAGTCCATGGTAGCCCCGCCCTCGAAGGTGCCATATTTAATCTTGGACTGCTTGGCCAGGTCGTCAGCGCTGTTAATGTCCGAGACCATGCGCTCCACTGTCAGGAAAGCTGCCAGGTTGGCTGTGTATGAGGAAATCATGATGAGGGTAAAGAACCACCACATTCCAGCCACCATACGGGTCGACAGCGCTCGAGGGGCAATCTCACATCCTAGGGGAATAACATGTACATTTGAAAGTGTTAATGTGTGTACAGTAAGTATTAATGTGTACGTTTGTTAGTGTTAGTGTGTACAGTAAGTACTAATTTGTACGTTTGTTAGTGTTAGTGTGTACAGTAAGTATTAATGTGTACGTTTGTTAGTGTGTACAGTAAGTATTAATGTGTACGTTTATTAGTGTTAGTTTGTTTGTACACTAAGTGTTAGTGTATACATTAGAAAGTGTCAGTGTGTGTATAGTAAGTGTCAGTGTGTTCACACGTCGTGTATTATTGACCACAATTTCAATTATTTACGGATTATTGGACAGTCAAAGCTTAAGTTTGGAGATAGACTTCTATATAGGCTTTCATGTGTTGGTTACAATCTGTGATGTCCCAGAATAGCTTGGGTTCATAGATTTCTATATTGGCTTTCATGTGTTGATTACAATCTGTGATGTCCCAGAATAGCTTGGGTTCATAGATTTCTATATAGGCTTTCATGTGTTGGTTACAATCTGTGATGTCCAGAATAGCTTGGGTTCATAGATTTCTATATAGGCTTTCATGTGTTGGTTACAATCTGTGATGTCCCAGAATAGCTTGGGTTCATTCACTTCATCAAATCCACCAAATGATAGCTCTTCTCCTAGCCCTGGTCACAGTTTCAATAACTTATCCCCCACTTACATTACGACAGTATAATAGTCCCCAGGCCAAAATAAAAACATATTGTCCAACAAGTCTGTGTCAATATAGGTAAGAGAGTTCATCGGTGCTATATAGAGCCAATACTGACCTTTGGAAGTAAATCATGTACAGCAGACGAACGAATGAAAATACGATTAGAGGTAACAGAGATGGAATTTCTCAGAAAAATGTTGAAAGTTCCCTGGAAAAAGACCAACCAGGACATTCTCAAAGAAGTCAATACACACAAAAAAAGAGAAATAAAAACGTCAGAAAGAAACAATCAATATTTTTCGGGCACATAATGAGAAGAGGAGAGTTGGAATATTTGCTTACAATCGGCAAGATACATGGAAAGAGAGATCGGAAACGATAAAGAGAGAAGATACTAGATAGCTTGGTGTCATGGCATGGAAAACAGTGAACAACATAATTGATACAATGAACTGTGGATAGAAAATTGTGGAAGGACATGATCGCCTGCGCCAACCGGTATGGCACATGATGATGATCATAAAAGCCCCATTATTTGCAACATTATCATGTTCAGATATTCCAGGCATTTTTTTCCCATCAAATCCATGTCATTGGTTTCATAGACGCACATTGAATCTTCCCTCGAGACTTGGTTTCATAGACGCACATTGAATCTTCCCTCGAGACTTGGTTTCATAGACGCACATTGAATCTTCCCTCGAGACTTGGTTTCATAGACGCACATTGAATCTTCCCTCGAGACTTGGTTTCATAGACGCACATTGAATCTTCCCTCGAGACTTGGTTTCATAGACGCACATTGAATCTTTCCTCGAGACTTGGTTTCGTAGACGCACATTGAATCTTCCCTCGAGACTTGGTTTCATAGACGCACATTGAATCTTCCCTCGAGACTTGGTTTCATAGACGCACATTGAATCTTCCCTCGAGACTTGGTTTCATAGACGCACATTGAATCTTCCCTCGAGACTTGGTTTCGTAGACGCACATTGAATCTTCCCTCGAGACTTGGTTTCATAGACGCACATTGAATCTTTCCTCGAGACTTGGTTTCATAGACGCACATTGAATCTTTCCTCGAGACTTGGTTTCATAGACGCACATTGAATCTTTCCTCGAGACTTGGTTTCATAGACGCACATGAAATCTTCCCTCGAGACTTGGTTTTATAGACGCACATTGAATCTTCCCTCGAGACTTGGTTTCATAGACGCACATTGAATCTTCCCTCGAGACTTGGTTTCATAGACGCACATGAAATCTTGGTTTCAGCTCATTACTTGTTTGTGTGCAATATAAAACTGATGCTCTCTTCTAACCACAGGAAACAGACAATTAGAATTCCTTACATTCATCATAATTAATGCCTTGATCTAGTACTACACACATTGATATTATTGCCGGTCTTTGTGCACATAATTCTAGCATGTCTCTGATTCACTTGTAGCATCTCTCTAACATTTATCACTTGTAGCATCTCTCTAACATTTATTACTTGTAGCATTTCTCTAACATTTATTACTTGTAGCATCTCTCTAACATTTATCACTTGTAGCATCTCTCTAACATTTATTACTTGTAGCATTTCTCTAACATTTATCACTTGTAGCATCTCTCTAACATTTATTACTTGTAGCATCTCTCTAACATTTATTACTTGTAGCATCTCTCTAACATGTATTACTTGTAGCATTTCTCTAACATTTATTACTTGTAGCATCTCTCCAACATTTATTACTTGTAGCATTTCTCTAACATTTATCACTTGTAGCATCTCTCTAACATTTATTACTTGTAGCATTTCTCTAACATTTATTACTTGTAGCATCTCTCTAACATTTATTACTTGTAGCATCTCTCTAACAATTATTACTTGTAGCATTTCTCTAACATTTATTACTTGTAGCATCTCTCTAACATTTATTACTTGTAGCATTTCTCTAACATTTATTACTTGTAGCATTTCTCTAACATTTATTACTTGTAGCATCTCTCTAACATTTATTACTTGTAGCATCTCTCTAACATTTATTACTTGTAGCATCTCTCTAACATTTATTACTTGTAGCATTTCTCTAACATTTATTACTTGTAGCATCTCTCTAACATTTATTACTTGTAGCATCTCTCTAACATTTATCACTTGTAGCATCTCTCTAACATTTATTACTTGTAGCATCTCTCTAACATTTATTACTTGTAGCATCTCTCTAACATTTATTACTTGTAGCATCTCTCTAACATTTATTACTTGTAGCATCTCTCTAACATTTATTACTTGTAACATTTCTCTAACATTTATTACTTGTAACATTTCTCTAACATTTATTATTTGTAACATTTCTCTAACATTTATTACTTGTAACATCTCTCTAACATTTATTACTTGTAGCATCTCTCTAACATTTATTACTTGTAACATTTCTCTAACATTTATTACTTGTAGCATCTCTCTAACATTTATTACTTGTAACATTTCTCTAACATTTATTACTTGTAACATCTCTCTAACATTTATTACTTGTAACATTTCTCTAACATTTATTACTTGTAACATCTCTCTAACATTTATTACTTGTAACATTTCTCTAACATTTATTACTTGTAACATTTCTCTAACATTTATTACTTGTAGCATCTCTCTAACATTTATTACTTGTAACATTTCTCTAACATTTATTACTTGTAACATTTCTCTAACATTTATTACTTGTAGCATCTCTCTAACATTTATTACTTGTAACATTTCTCTAACATTTATTACTTGTAGCATCTCTCTAACATTTATTATTTGTAACATTTCTCTAACATTTATTACTTGTAACATTTCTCTAACATTTATTACTTGTAACATTTCTCTAACATTTATTACTTGTAACATTTCTCTAACATTTATTACTTGTAGCATTTCTCTAACATTTATTACTTGTAACATTTCTCTAACATTTATTACTTGTAACATTTCTCTAACATTTATTACTTGTAACATTTCTCTAACATTTATTACTTGTAACATTTCTCTAACATTTATTACTTGTAACATTTCTCTAACATTTATTACTTGTAACATTTCTCTAACATTTATTACTTGTAACATTTCTCTAACATTTATTACTTGTAACATTTCTCTAACATTTATTACTTGTAACATTTCTCTAACATTTATTACTTGTAACATTTCTCTAACATTTATTACTTGTAACATTTCTCTAACATTTATTACTTGTAACATTTCTCTAACATTTATTACTTGTAACATTTCTCTAACATTTATTACTTGTAACATTTCTCTAACATTTATTACTTGTAACATTTCTCTAACATTTATTACTTGTAACATTTCTCTAACATTTATTACTTGTAACATTTCTCTAACATTTATTACTTGTAACATTTATCTAACATTTATTACTTGTAACATCTCTCTAACATTTATTACTTGTAACATTTCTCTAACATTTATTACTTGTAACATCTCTCTAACATTTATTACTTGTAACATTTCTCTAACATTTATTACTTGTAGCATTTCTCTAACATTTATTACTTGTAACATTTCTCTAACATTTATTACTTGTAACATTTCTCTAACGTTTATTATTTGTAACATTTCTCTAACATTTATTACTTGTAACATCTCTCTAACATTTATTACTTGTAGCATCTCTCTAACATTTATTACTTGTAACATTTCTCTAACATTTATTACTTGTAGCATCTCTCTAACATTTATTACTTGTAACATTTCTCTAACATTTATTACTTGTAACATTTCTCTAACATTTATTACTTGTAGCATTTCTCTAACATTTATTACTTGTAACATCTCTCTAACATTTATTACTTGTAGCATCTCTCTAACATTTATTACTTGTAGCATCTCTCTAACATTTATTACTTGTAACATTTCTCTAACATTTATTACTTGTAGCATCTCTCTAACATTTATTACTTGTAGCATTTCTCTAACATTTATTACTTGTAACATTTCTCTAACATTTATTACTTGTAGCATCTCTCTAACATTTATTACTTGTAGCATTTCTCTAACATTTATTACTTGTAACATCTCTCTAACATTTATTACTTGTAACATCTCTCTAACATTTATTACTTGTAGCATCTCTCTAACATTTATTACTTGTAACATCTCTCTAACATTTATTACTTGTAACATCTCTCTAACATTTATTACTTGTAACATTTCTCTAACATTTATTACTTGTAGCATCTCTCTAACATTTATTACTTGTAGCATTTCTCTAACATTTATTACTTGTAACATCTCTCTAACATTTATTACTTGTAACATCTCTCTAACATTTATTACTTGTAGCATCTCTCTAACATTTATTACTTGTAACATCTCTCTAACATTTATTACTTGTAACATCTCTCTAACATTTATTACTTGTAGCATCTCTCTAACATTTATTACTTGTAGCATCTCTCTAACATTTATTACTTGTAGCATTTCTCTAACATTTATTACTTGTAACATCTCTCTAACATTTATTACTTGTAACATCTCTCTAACATTTATTACTTGTAGCATCTCTCTAACATTTATTACTTGTAACATCTCTCTAACATTTATTACTTGTAGCATTTCTCTAACATTTATTACTTGTAGCATTTCTCTAACATTTATTACTTGTAGCATTTCTCTAACATTTATTACTTGTAACATTTCTCTAACATTTATTACTTGTAACATTTCTCTAACATTTATTACTTGTAACATCTCTCTAACATTTATTACTTGTAACATCTCTCTAACATTTATTACTTGTAACATCTCTCTAACATTTATTACTTGTAACATTTCTCTAACATTTATTACTTGTAACATCTCTCTAACATTTATTACTTGTAACATTTCTCTAACATTTATTACTTGTAACATCTCTCTAACATTTATTACTTGTAACATCTCTCTAACATTTATTACTTGTAACATTTCTCTAACATTTATTACTTGTAGCATCTCTCTAACATTTATTACTTGTAACATCTCTCTAACATTTATTACTTGTAACATTTCTCTAACATTTATTACTTGTTTCCTAAGAAAGTGATTTTATTTCTTGCCTTTCAAGTTCACAGTTTTACATTTGTCTTCTCCATTTAAACAATGATAGCTCGTCTCAATCGTCGCCCCTCACATGCATACATACACGCATACATACACGCATACATACACGCATACATACACGCATACATACACGCATACATACACATACATACACGCATATATACACATACATACACATACATACATACACGCATACATACACGCATACATACACGCATACATACACGCATACATACACGCATACATACACGCATACATACACGCATACATACACATACATACACGCATATATACACATACATACACATACATACATACACGCATACATACACGCATACATACACGCATACATACACGCATACATACACGCATACATACACGCATACATACACGCATACATACACGCATACATACACGCATACATACACGCATACATACACGCATACATACACGCATACATACACGCATACATACACGCATACATGCACGCATACATACACGCATACATACACGCATACATACACGCATACATACACGCATACATACACGCATATATACACATACATACACGCATACATACACACATACATACACGCATACATACACATACATACACGCATACATACACACATACATACACGCATACATACACGCATACATACACGCATACATACACGCATACATACACGCATACATACACATACATACACGCATATATACACATACATACACGCATACATACACGCATACATACACGCATACATACACGCATACATACACATACATACACGCATATATACACATACATACACGCATACATACACACATACATACACGCATACATACACATACATACACGCATACATACACGCATACATACACATACATACACGCATACATGCACGCATACATACACGCATACATACACGCATACATACACGCATACATACACGCATACATACACGCATACATACACGCATACATACACGCATACATACACATACATACATACATACACGCATACATACACGCATACATACACGCATACATACACGCATACATACACGCCTACATACACGCATACATACACGCATACATACACATACATACATACATACACGCATACATACACATACATACATACACACACGCATACATACACGCACACGTACACTCATACATACACGCATACGTACACGCATACATACACGCATACATACACGCGCACATACACGCATACATACACATACATACATACACGCATACATACACATACATACATACACGCTTACATACACGCATACATACACATACATACATACACACACGCATACATACACGCACACGTACACTCATACATACACGCATACGTACACGCATACATACACGCATACATACACGCGCACATACACGCATACATACACATACATACATACACGCATACATACACATACATACATACACGCTTACATACACGCATACGTACACTCATACATACACGCATACATGCACGCATACATACACGCATACATACACGCGTACATACACGCATACATACACATACATACACGCATACATACACATACATACACGCATATATACACATACATACACGCATACGTACACGCATACGTACACGCATACATACACGCATAAAGAGGAATAGAAACGATGAGGTGGCTGACCTTGTTGCATGATGGAGCCGATGGTGAACCACAGGCTGTTCATCACCGTGAACTGGTTCTCTACCTCGTCCGTGTCGGGGTTGCAGGGATGCGGGTTGCACCACTCGTAGGGGCTGAAGCGGGCGATGACGAAGAGCATGAAGCTGACACACAGGTAGGCAGCGATCATGTAGACCCAAACCTGGACACAGGTAACGACTTGTCTCATTATTCACTTCTTTCTCTCTCTCTCTCTCTCTCTCTCTCTCTCTCTCTCTCTCTCAGGCTTTATCCTTCCATATTTTTCTTTTTTTTTTACCAACATCCTCCAGATTTTGAACTCCCACTCTATCTCATACACCCACTCTCGCACTCTATCTCATACACCCACTCTCGCACTATCTCCCATACACCCACTCTCCCACTCTATCTCATACACCCACTCTCCCACTCTATCTCATACACCCACTCCCCCACTCTATCTCATACACCCACTCTCCCACTCTATCTCATACACCCACTCTCCCACTCTATCTCATACACCCACTCTATCTCATACAACCACTCTCCCACTCTATCTCATACACCCACTCTCCCACTCTATCTCATACACCCACTCTCCCACTCTATCTCATACACCCACTCTCCCACTCTATCTCATACACCCACTCTCGCACTCTATCTCATACACCCACTCTCCCACTCTATCTCATACACCCACTGTCCCACTCTCTCTCATACACCCACTCTCCCACTCTATCTCATACACCCACTCTCCCACTCTATCTCATACACCCACTCTATCTCATACAACCACTCTCCCACTCTATCTCATACACCCACTCTCCCACTCTATCTCATACACCCACTCTCCCACTCTATCTCATACACCCACTCTCCCACTCTATCTCATACACCCACTCTCGCACTCTATCTCATACACCCACTCTCCCACTCTATCTCATACACCCACTGTCCCACTCTCTCTCATACACCCACTCTCTCTCATACACCCACTCTCGCGCTCTATCTCATACACCCACTCTCTCTAATACACCCACTCTCCCACTCTCCCTCATACACCCACTCTCCCACTCTATATCATACACCCACTCTCCCACTCTATCTCATACACCCACTCTATCTCATACACCCACTCTATCCCATACACCCACTCTCCCACTCTCTCTCATACACCCACTCTCCCACTCTATCTCATACTCCCACTCTCCCACTCTATCTCATACACCCACTCTCGCACTCTATCTCATACACCCACTCTCACACTCTCTCTCTCATAAACCCTCTCTCGCACTCTCTCTCATACACCCACTCTCGCACTCTCTCTCATACACCCACTCTCGCACTCTCTCTCATACACCCACTCTCGCACTCTATCTCACACACCCACTCTCCCACTCTCTCTCATACACCCACTCTCGCACTCTATCTCATACACCCACTCTCCCACTCTCTCTCATACACCCACTCTCGCACTCTCTCTCATACACCCACTCTCTCACTCTATCTCATACACCCACTCTCTCTCATACACCCACTCTCGCACTCTCTCTCATACACCCACTCTCGCACTCTCTCTCATACACCCACTCTATCTCATACACCCACTCTCGCACTCTATCTCATACACCCACTCTCCCACTCTATCTCATACACCCACTCTCCCACTCTATCTCATACACCCACTCTCCCACTCTCCCTCATACACACACTCTCCCACTCTCTCTCATACACCCACTCTCCCACTCTATCTCATACACCCACTCTCCCACTCTATCTCATACACCCACTCTCCCTCATACACACACTCTCCCACTCTCTCTCATACACCCACTCTCGCACTCTCTCTCATACATCCACTCTCGCACTCTATCTCATACACCCACTCTCGCACTCTATCTCATACACCTACTCTCCTACTCTATCTCATACACCCACTCTCCCACTCTATCTCATACACCCACTCTCGCACTCTCTCTTACACTCTTTCACACTCTTTGTCCCACACGCTGTCCCACACTCTTTCAAACTGACTCACTTTCTTTCTCACACTCCCTTTGTCTATCTCTCCCCCTCTATCACACATCCACTCACACACTGTCTCTATCTCTCACATACACTCACACACTGTCTCTCTCTCTCTCACAACATAAAGATAAAGATACAAACAGACACGCATGCAAACACACCCACACAGACGGCGTCAGTCAGACACACAAACAGACATGCAGGCAAATATACCCACACAAACGGAGACAGACAGACACACGAACAGACAAGCATGCAAACACACCTACACAGATGGAGACAAACATGCAGGCAAACACACCCACACAGACGGAGACAGACATGCAGGCAAACACACCCACACAGACGGAGACAGACATGCAGGCAAACACACCTACACAGACAGAGACAGACATGCAGGCAAACATACCCACACAGACGGAGACAGACATACACTGAGAATGGCACACACGGACATACAGATGGACAGAAAAACATTGACAGTCAGACAGATTCTGAAAAAAAACAAAATAAAATATACAGACAGGATAACATACAGATTGGAAGCACAGACAAACCCAGAAGCATGTTGAAGAGGCAGACAGGTGTGTGCTCTACTTACGTCTGCCGATAGCGGAGACAGACACGAGAACAGACTGACAGGTGTGTGCTCTACTTACGTCTGCCGATAGCGGAGACAGACACGAGAACAGGCAGACAGGTGTGTGCTCTACTTACGTCTGCCGATAGCGGAGACAGACACGAGAACAGGTTGACAGGTGTGTGCTCTACTTACGTCGGCCGATAGCGGAGACAGACACGAGAACAGACTGACAGGTGTGTGCTCTACTTACGTCTGCCGATAGCGGAGACAGACACGAGAACAGACTGACAGGTGTGTGCTCTACTTACGTCTGCCGATAGCGGAGACAGACACGAGAACAGGTTGACAGGTGTGTGCTCTACTTACGTCGGCCGATAGCGGAGACAGACACGAGAACAGACTGACAGGTGTGTGCTCTACTTACGTCTGCCGATAGCGGAGACAGACACGAGAACAGGTTGACAGGTGTGTGCTCTACTTACGTCTGCCGATAGCGGAGACAGACACGAGAACAGACTGACAGGTGTGTGCTCTACTTACGTCTGCCGATAGCGGAGACAGACACGAGAACAGGCAGACAGGTGTGTGCTCTACTTACGTCTGCCGATAGCGGAGACAGATACGAGAACAGGTTGACAGGTGTGTGCTCTACTTACGTCGGCCGATAGCGGAGACAGATACGAGAACAGGCAGACAGGTGTGTGCTCTACTTACGTCGGCCGATAGCGGAGACAGACACGAGAACAGGTTGACAGGTGTGTGCTCTACTTACGTCTGCCGATAGCGGAGACAGATACGAGAACAGGTTGACAGGTGTGTGCTCTACTTACGTCGGCCGATAGCGGAGACAAACGAGAACAGGTTGACAGGTGTGTGCTCTACTTACGTCGGCCGATAGCGGAGACAGAAACGAGAACAGGCAGACAGGTGTGTGCTCTACTTACGTCGGCCGATAGCGGAGACAGACACGAGAACAGACTGACAGGTGTGTGCTCTACTTACGTCGGCCGATAGCGGAGACAGAAACGAGAACAGACAGACAGGTGTGTGCTCTACTTACGTCGGCCGATAGCGGAGACAGACACGAGAACAGACAGACAGGTGTGTGCTCTACTTACGTCTGCCGATAGCGGAGACAGAAACGAGAACAGGTTGACAGGTGTGTGCTCTACTTACGTCGGCCGATAGCGGAGACAGACACGAGAACAGGTTGACAGGTGTGTGCTCTACTTACGTCTGCCGATAGCGGAGACAGAAACGAGAACAGGTTGACAGGTTTGGGTGCAGGTTTCTTGATGAGAATCGTGATGCCGGTGGTCAGGAATGGCTTGGTGAAGTCAACAACCCGCTCTCTCATCAAATTGATCGTCAGGTCTCCTATCCCAATGTCGGCGTCCTGGAGCAACAAAGAAAGATTGAGTTGCTGGTAGCTGGGCACAGCACCAAGAGCGGCTGTGGAGGCCATGATGATTGCGAGAAGACGGTGGTGGGATGGGGCAATGGATGATACATATGTTTGATGATGTTTGATGATTGGGCCAAACGAGAGAGAGCGCAACACAATTTGATCAGATATGAAAATCAAGGAACATATTTATATATCAGGTTCAAAGTGTTATCTACACGGAATTCAACAAATGAGTGCAGTACAAACATAAAATAGTGGTTTGTGCAAATATTAGGTAGTTTTCTGAGGAAATATTATATAGTGGTTTGTGCAAATATTAGATAGTTTTCTGAGGAAATATTAGATAGTGGTTTGTGCAAATATTAGATAGTTTTCTGAGGAAATATTAGATAGTGGTTTGTGCAAATATTAGATAGTTTTCTGAGGAAATATTAGATAGTGGTTTGTGCAAATATTAGATAGTTTTCTGAGGAAATATTAGATAGTGGTTTGTGCAAATATTAGATAGTTTTCTGAGGAAATATTAGATAGTGGTTTGTGCAAATATTAGACAGTTTTCTGAGGAAATATTAGATAGTGGTTTGTGCAAATATTAGATAGTTTTTATGAGGAAATATTAGATAGTGGTTTGTGGAAATATTAGATAGTTTTCTGAGGAAATATTAGATAGTGGTTTGTGCAAATATTAGATAGTTTTCTGAGGAAATATTAGATAGTGGTTTGTGCAAATATTAGATAGTTTTCTGAGAAATATTAGATAGTGGTTTGTGCAAATATTAGATCGTTTTCTGAGGAAATATTAGATAGTGGTTTGTGCATATATGAGATAGTTTTCTGAGGAAATATTAGATAGTGGTTTGTGCAAATATTAGATAGTTTTCTGAGGAAATATTAGATAGTGGTTTGTGCAAATATTAGATAGTTTTGTGAGGAAATATTAGATAGTGGTTTGTGCAAATATTAGATAGTTTTCTGAGGAAATATTAGATAGTGGTTTGTGCAATTATTAGATAGTGGTTTGTGCAAATATTAGATAGTTTTTCTGAGGAAATATTAGATAGTGGTTTGTGCAAATATTAGACAGTTTTCTGAGGAAATATTAGATAGTGGTTTGTGCAAATATTAGATAGTTTTCTGAGGAAATATTAGATAGTGGTTTGTGCAAATATTAGATAGTTTTTCTGAGGAAATATTACATAGTGGTTTGTGCAAATATTAGGTACTTTTCTGAGGAAATACTAGATAGTGGTTTGCTCAAATATTAGATAGTTTTCTGAGGAAATATTAGATAGTGGTTTGTGCAAATATTAGGTAGTTTTCTGAGGAAATATTAGATAGTGGTTTGTGCAAATATTAGGTACTTTTCTGAGGGAATATTAGATAGTGGTTTGTGCAAATATTAGGTAGTTTTCTGAGGAAATACTAGATAGTGGTTTGTGGAAATATTAGATAGTTTTCTAAGGAAATATAAGTAGTTTGTGGAAATATTAAATAGTTTTCTGAGAAAATATTACATAGTGGTTTGTGGAAATATTAGATAGTTTTCTAAGGAAATATTAGGTCACTTTCCTGGAAATATTAGATAGTTTTTTGTGGAAATATTTTATCGTTTTTGTGAAAATATTTTATATTTTTTTTTGTGAGATTATTGGGTAGTTTTTCAGTGAAGAAACATTAGATACCTTTCTTTGGAAATATTAGATCGTTTTTTGTGGAAATATTAGATCTTTTTTTTTTTGGTGTGGAAATACTAGATCGTTTTTTTGTGGAAATATTATATTGTTTTTTGTGGAAATTTTAGGGAGATTTTTTGGTGTGGAAATACTAGATCGTTTTTTGTGGAAATACTAGATTGTTTTTTTTTTTGGAGTGGAAATACTAGATTGTTTTTTGTGGAAATATTATATAGTTTTTGTGTGTGTAAATATTGATAGTTTTTGTGTGTAAATATTAGATAGTTTTTGTGTGTAAATATTGATAGTTTTTGTGTGTAAATATTAGATTGTTTTTTTGTGGAAATATTAGATAGTTTTTGTGTGTGTAAATATTGATAGTTTTTGTGTATAAATATTAGATTGTTTTTTAGGGGCGGGGGGGGGGGTGAATATTAAATAGCTTTTTGTGGGATTATCAGATTGGTATTGGTTTCAGACATAATACATATTTATGTGGACATCTCAGTTAGTTGTTTGTGGATATCTCAGTTAGTTGTTTGTGGATATCTCAGTTAGTTGTTTGTGGATATCTCAGTTAGTTGTTTGTGGATATCTCAGTTAGTTGTTTGTGGATATCTCAGTTAGTTGTTTGTGGATATCTCAGTTAGTTGTTTGTGGATATCTCAGTTAGTTGTTTGTGGATATCTCAGTTAGTTGTTTGTGGACATCTCAGTTAGTTGTTTGTGGATATCTCAGTTAGTTGTTTGTGGATATCTCAGTTAGTTGTATGGGGACATCTCAGTTAGTTGTTTGTGGATATCTCAGTTAGTTGTTTGTGGATATCTCAGTTAGTTGTTTGTGGATATCTCAGTTAGTTGTTTGTGGATATCTCAGTTAGTTGTTTGTGGACCTCTCAGTTAGTTGTTTGTGGATATCTCAGTTAGTTGTTTGTGGACCTTTCAGTTAGTTGTTTGTGGACCTTTCAGTTAGTTGTTTGTGGATATCTCAGTTAGTTGTTTGTGGACCTCTCAGATAGTTATTTGTGGATCTCTCAGATAGTTGTTTGTGGACCTCTCAGATAGTTATTTGTGGACCTCTCAGATAGTTGTTTGTGGACCTCTCAGATAGTTGTTTGTGGACCTCTCAGATAGTTGTTTGTGGACCTCTCAGTTAGTTGTTTGTGGACCTCTCAGATAGTTGTTTGTGGACCTCTCAGATAGTTGTTTGTGGACTTCTCAGATAGTTGTTTGTGGACCTCTCAGATAGTTGTTTGTGGACCTCTCAGATAGTTGTTTGTGGACCTCTCAGATAGTTGTTTGCGGACATCTCAGATAGTTGTTTGTGGACATCTCAGATAGTTGTTTGTGGACATGTCAGATAGTTGTTTGTGGACATCTCAGATAGTTGTTTGTGGACATCTCAGATAGTTGTTTGTGGACATCTCAGATAGTTGTGTGTGGATATCTCATATAGTTGTGTGTGGACATCTCAGATAGTTGTTTGTAGACATCTCAGATAGTTGTTTGTGGATATCTTAGTTGTTTGTGGACATCTCAGATAGTTGTTTGTATACATCTCAGATAGTTGTTTGTGGATATCTTAGTTGTTTGTGGACATCTCAGATAGTTGTTTTTGGATATCTCAAATATTTGTTTGTGGACATCTCAGATAGTTGTTTGTGGACATCTCAGATAGTTGTTTGTGGACATCTCAGATAGTTGTTTGTGGCAATAAACCTTACACAAACCATTTTTATACTTTCTTTCAAGAAGCGAAACTTACAAGTCAGCTCAGTTTATGTTCTTCCGCAGAGTCACTTTCACATCATCACACATCACATCATCACACATCACATCATCACACGTCACATCATCACACATGACATCATCACACATGACATCATCACACATCACATCATCACACATTACATCATCACACATTACATCATCACACATTACACCATCACATATTACATCATCACGTATTACATCATCACACATCACATCATCACACATCACATCATCAAATATCGCATCATTACACACAATATCATCACACATTACATGATCACACATCACATATTACATCATCACACATCACATCATCACACATCACATCATCAAATATCACATCATTACACACAATATCATCACACATTACATGATCACACATCACATATTACATCATCACATATGACAGCACTGAAAAAAAGTTCTTCTCCCACCAAATGTTATGATCTTCTAGAACTGTTCTTTCCTCTACCACACATTTTAGCCTCATGAACCGTTCTTTCCTCTACCACACATTTTAGCCTCATGAACCGTTCTTTTCTATACCACACATTTTAGCCTCAAGAACCGTTCTTTCCTCTACCACACATTTTAGCCTCATGAACCGTTCTTTCCTCTACCACACATTTTAGCCTCAAGAACCGTTCTTTCCTCTACCACACATTTTAGCCTCAAGAACCGTTCTTTCCTCTACCACATATTTTAGCATCAAGAACCGCTCTTTCCTCTACCACACATTTTAGCATCAAGAACCGTTCTTTCCTCTACCACACATTTTAGCCTCAAGAACCGTTCTTTCCTCTACCACACATTTTAGCCTCAAGAACCGTTCTTTCCTCTACCACATATTTTAGCCTCAAGAACCGTTCTTTCCTCTACCACACATTTTAGCATTAAGAACCGTTCTTTCCTCTACCACACATTTTAGCATCAAGAACCGTTCTTTCCATTACCACACACTTTAGCCTCAATAACCATTCTCTCTCCTACCACACACCACAAGCCTCAAGAACCATTCTTTCCTCTACCACACACCACATGCCCTCAGAACCGTTCTTTATTTACCACACACCACAAGCCTCAAGAACCGTTCTTTCCTCTAACACACACCACAAGTCCTCAGAACTGTTCTTTCCTCTACCACACACCACAAGCCTCAAGAACCGTTCTTTCCTCTACCACACACCACAAGCCCTCATAACTCACAATCTCGGCTCCATAACTGACTGCCTTAACCCATCATTGGAGCACCACCTCCCTTTGACGCTTTCACACTACCACACATCTTACCACTCACTTCCACACCTCTACCACACAACCATACCTCTCTCACTCCCACACCTATACCACTCCTACACAACCATGCCTCTCCCACTCTAACATAACCGTACCTCTCCCACTCCCACACCTATCCCACTTGCACACAACCATACCTCCCCCACTCCCACACAACCATACCTCTCCCACTCCCACACAACCATACCTCTCCTACTCCCACACAACCATACCACTCCCACTCCTACACAACCATATACCTCTCCCACTCCCACACAACCATACCTCTCCCACTCCTACACAACCATATACCTCTCCCACTCCCACACTACCATACCTCTCCCACTCCTACACAACCATATATCTCTCCCACTCCCACACAACCATACCTCTCCCACTCCTACACAACCATATACCACTCCCACTCCCACACAACCACACCTCTCCCACTGCCAAACAACCATACCTCTCCCACTCCTACACAACCATATACCTCTCCCACTCCCACACAACCATACCTCTCCCACTCCTACACAACCATATACCTCTCCCACTCCCACACTACCATACCTCTCCCACTCCTACACAACCATATACCTCTCCCACACAACCATACCTCTCCCACTCCTACACAACCATATACCTCTCTCACTCCCACACAACCTTACCTCTCCCACTCCCACACAACCATACCTCTCCCACTCCTACACAACCATATACCTCTCCCACTCCCACACAACCATACCTCTCCCACTCCTACACAACCATATACCTCTCCCACTCCCACACAACCATACCTCTCCCACTCCTACACAACCATATACCTCTCCCACTCCCACACTACCATACTTCTCCCACTCCAACACCTCTCCCATGCCCAAAGAAGCACACCTCTTCCACTGCCACATCCCCACCACCAGAACTGACCCGTTTAATGAGTGCACCGATGACACCGTTCCAGGAACCATTTGGCTGAAGCTTGCCCACCGTGTCCTGGAGCGTGATGTTCCACGTGAAGTTCCTTTCCTTGGCGATGAGATCCAGTAGGTCCACACAGAACCCAGAGAAACCTGACGGGGCTGTATCGTTTCTGATCACGTAGGGGTCAGTCTGTGGATGGTAGAGTCATTAGACATCAACAACATTCTACACTGTCTGTCTGTGGATGGTAGAGTCATTAGACATCAACAACATTCTACACTGTCTGTCTGTGGATGGTAGAGTCATTAGACATCAACAACATTCTACACTGTCTGTCTGTGGATGGTAGAGTCATTAGACATCAACAACATTCTACACTGTCTGTCTGTGGATGGTAGAGTCATTAGACATCAACAACATTCTACACTGTCTGTCTGTGGATGGTAGAGTCATTAGACATCAACAACATTCTACACTGTCTGTCTGTGGATGGTAGAGTCATTAGACATCAGCAACATTCTACACTGTCTGTGGATGGTAGAGTCATTAGACATCAACAACATTCTACACTGTTAGACTGTGGATGGTAGAGTCATTAGACATCAACAACATTCTACACTGTCTGTGGATGGTAGAGTCATTAGACATCAACAACATTCTACACTGTCTGTGGATGGTAGAGTCATTAGACATCATCAACATTCTACACTGTTAGACTGTGGATGGTAGAGTCATTAGACATCAGCAACATTCTACACTGTTAGACTGTGGATGGTAGAGTCATTAGACATCATCAACATTCTACACTGTTAGACTGTGGATGGTAGAGTCATTAGACATCAGCAACATTCTACACTGTTAGACTGTGGATGATAGAGTCAACATGACATGTTTAGTGTTTTCACAAGAAGTGGAGCAAGTACAAGGGAAGTGAAATGTTTAATGAATTCACAAGAAGAGAGAACAAAAGAAGAAGTAGAAATATGCACAAGAAGCTATTGCCCGCTTCCATGAATGCCTCAAGAAAAAGTCCATGATGAAGTCCTAGATTCCGTGCAGACAATTTGTTTAACTATCCAGTGCCAACTCTGTGATGTGCCATATCAGATTCAGTGAAGTCAAACTGTTTCCATGCTTGCCTTTCCTTTTCTGTCTCTTCACATCTCTGCAGCAATGACATGGTGCTAGCTACTAGATGTCAATGTTGGTGTTAGCTACTAGATGTCAATGTTGGTGTTAGCTACTAGATGCCAATGTTGGTGTTAGCTACTAGATGCCAATGTTGGTGTTAGCTACTAGATGCCAATGTTGGTGTTAGCTACTAGATGTCAATGTTGGTGCTAGCTACTAGATGCCAATGTTGGTGTTAGCTACTAGATGTCAATGTTGGTGCTAGCTACTAGATGCCAATGTTGGTGTTAGCTACTAGATGCCAATGTTGGTGTTAGCTACTAGATGTCAATGTTGGTGTTAGCTACTAGATGTCAATGTTGGTGTTAGCTACTAGATGTCAATGTTGGTGTTAGCTACTAGATGTCAATGTTGGTGCTAGCTACTAGATGTCAATGTTGGTGCTACCTACTAGATGTCAATGTTGGTGTTAGCTACTAGATGTCAATGTTGGTGTTAGCTACTAGATGTCAATGTTGGTGCTAGCTACTAGATGTCAATGTTGGTGCTAGCTACTAGATGCCAATGTTGGTGCTAGCTACTAGATGTCAATGTTGGTGCTAGCTACTACATGTCAATGTTGGTCATCAATATTACCCAAGAATTTGTCACAAACAGTAATATTACCCCAGTGTTTGTCACAAATATCAACGTTACATACAGGTACATGTCACAAACATCAAGGTTACACATAGGTACGTGTCACAAACATCAACGTTACACACAGCTACGTGTCACAAACATCAACGTTACACACAGTTACATGTCACAAACATCAATGTTACACACAGTTACGTGTCACAAACATCAACGTTACACACAGTTACGTGTCACAAACATCAACGTTACACACAGTTACGTGTCACAAACATCAATGTTACACACAGTTACATGTCACAAACATCAACGTTACACACAGTTACGTGTCACAAACATCAATACACACAACGTGTACACACAGTTACGTGTCACAAACATCAATGTTACACACAGCTACGTGTCACAAACATCAACGTTACACACAGCTACGTGTCACAAACATCAATGTTACACACAGCTACGTGTCACAAACATCAACGTTACACACAGCTACGTGTCACAAACATCAACGTTACACACAGCTACGTGTCACAAACATCAATGTTACACACAGCTACGTGTCACAAACATCAACGTTACACACAGCTACGTGTCACAAACATCAACGTTACACACAGCTACGTGTCACAAACATCAATGTTACACACAGCTACGTGTCACAAACATCAACGTTACACACAGCTACGTGTCACAAACATCAACGTTACACACAGCTACGTGTCACAAACATCAACGTTACACACAGCTACGTGTCACAAACATCAACGTTACACACAGCTACGTGTCACAAACATCAACGTTACACACAGCTACGTGTCACAAACATCAACGTTACACACAGCTACGTGTCACAAACACCCTACCAGGTAAGTCGTGACGTTGTAGTGGCGACCGGAAACATTCTTCACCACCACAGGGGTCTCCATGGTAAAGTTCAGACCGTTCTTTCTGTCCCATGAGCCAGCCTGGGGAGGGAGAGGGCGCAGGGGTTTGAGGCACAAGGAATATCTACATAGGTGTAGAACATTACCAGTCATATACAGAAGGAAGATCTACATAGGTGTAGAACATTAGGATACCAGTCATAGACAAAAGGAAGATTTACATGGATGTAGAACATTAGGATACTAGTCATAGACAAAAGGAAAATTTACATGGATGTAGAACATTAGGATACTAGTCATAGACAAAAGGAAGATTTACATGGATGTAGAACACTAGGATACTAGTCATAGACAAAAGGAAGATTTACATGGATGTAGAACATTAGGATACTAGTCATAGACAAAAGGAAGATTTACATGGATGTAGAACATTAGGATTTCACTCACAAAACAGAAGGAAGATCAACATAGATCAAGAACAGAGGGATATCAATCACAGACAGAAGGAAGATCAACATAGATCTAGAACATTAGGATATCAGTCACAAACAGAAGGAAGATCAACATAGATCTAGAACATTGTGACATGAGTCACGAACAGATAGATGATCAATATTGAGTTAGATCTTTAGGAAGTCATAAACAGCAGGATATCTACCCATCCACCCTGACTATTACTCACCCACCCTCACTATTACCCACCCACCCTCACTATTACCCATCCACCCTGACTATTACCCACACACCCTCACTATTACCCACACACTCTCACTATTTCCCATCCACTCCGACTATTACCCACCTACACTCACTATTAACCACCCACCCTGACTATTACCCGCCCTGACTATTACCCATCCACTCCGACTATTACCCACCCACCGTGACTATTACCAACCCACCCTCACTATGACTAACCCGCCCTGACTATTACCAAACCACCCTGACTATTACCCACCCACCCAGACTATTATCCACCTACACTCACTATTACCCACACACCCTCACTATTACCCACACACACTGACTATTACCCACCCACCCTCACTATTATCCACACACCCTCACTATTAGCCAGCCACCCTCACTATTACAGACATACCATCACTATTATCCACACACCCTCACTATTACCCACCAACCCTGACTATTACCCACCCACCCTCACTTTACCCACCCTCACTATTATCCACCCACCCTCACTATTATCCACCCACGCTGACTATTACCCACACACCCTCACTATTACCCATCCTCACTATTATCCATCCACTCTCACTATTACCCACCCACCCTCACTTTACCCACCCTCACTTTACCCACCCTCACTATTACCCACCCACCCTCACTATTACCCACACACCCTTACTATTACCCATCCTCACTATTACCCACCCTCACTATTTACCCACCCACCCTCACTATTACCCACCCACGCTCACTATTACCCACACACCCTCACTATTACACATCCTCACTATTATCCATCCACTCTCACTATTACCCACCCACCCTCAATATTATCCACCCACCATCACTATTATCCACCCACCCTCACTATAACCCACCCACCTTCACCATGACCCACCTACCTTCACAATTGCCCACACACCCTCACTATTACCCACCCAAACTCACTATTACCCACCCAAACTCACTATTACCCACCCACCCTCACTATTACCCATCGACCCTCATTATTACCCATCCAACCTCACTATTACCCATCACTCTCACTATTACCCACCCTCATAATTATCCATCAACCCTCATTATTACCCACCCTCCCTCACTATTACCCACCCACCCTCACTATTATACATACACCCTCACTATTACCCACCCACCCTCACTATTACTCACCCACCCTCACTTTAACCACCCACCCTCACTATTACCCACCCACCCTCACTATTACCCACCCTCACTATTATCCATCCACCTTCATTACCCACCCACCCTCACTATTACCCACCCACCCTCACTATTACCCACCCTCACTATTACCCACCCACCCTCACCAATACTTATCATCATCATCATCATCAAGTACCATGCCTGCTGGCTTAGGTGATCATGTCTCTCCAAACATTTTGATCTCAACAGTTATTTATAATTTCTGTTGTTGACCTTCTGCCAAGCCAGTCTCTTAAGTTGTCTGGTATCTTTTCTATTTGCTTCCCTCTATCTCTTCGTCCCGCAATTTTCCCAGTTGTTACGATATATTCCAGCTGTTCCCTCCTCATTACATGGCCAAAAATGGCAATTGTTTCTTCCTAATGTTGGATTAGCTTTCTCTTTGCTTTGGTCTCTTTCAGGCCTTTTTCATTACTCTTCTTAGCTGTCCATGGTATTCTCAACATTCTTCTGTAAAACCACATTTCTACAGCCTCCAGTGTTTTTTCTTATCTGTTGTTCTATTGTCCATGATTCACCGCTATATGTTAAGACTGGCTCTACATAACATTTAAGAAGTCTTTTTCTTGTTCCTATTGTCAAAAATGGATTACACAATATCTTCCTCATTTTATGGAAAACTGCTTTTGCCTGAGCCATTCTACATCTCACCTCTGTTGTAAATCTACCATCTGAGGTTAACAAAGTTCCCAAATATTTAAATTCATTTACATATTTCAATATTGTTCCACTTGTCTTTATTGTGCATTGCCGTGAAGTCCTTTTCTTTGTTGCTACTGTTACTTCTGGCTTTTTGCTATTAAGACTGAGTCCTTTATTGTTGTTTTCCTTCACTATAATGTCTAACATTTCTTGTAACTCATTTAAACTCGTAGTGATCAAGACTGTATCATCAGCATACCTTAGATTATTTATATTATCACCTCCGATTGTTATTCCAGACATACCCCTTATGGATCTTAAAATAATCTCACTTTACATATTTAATAAATCTAGTGACAGCACACAACCTTGCCTAACACCCTGTTTTATTTGTTGAAACATTCCCAATTGATCTCCAATTCTTATGGCCACTGTTTGTTGTCAGTACATGTTCTTTATTATTCTTAGATCTTTGCTGTCTATGTTTATGCTTTCTAAAATTGTGATTATTTCTTGGTGCTTTACATTGTCAAATGCTTTGGTATAATCTATGAAACATAGGTATAGATCTGTTTTCACCCCTATGGCTCTTTCTACTAAAGATCTTATGATGTATATGACATTGTTCGTTCCTTTCATCATCATCATCATCATCATCATATCAAGTACCGGGCCTAGTGGCGTAGGTGATCATGTCTCTCCACAACTTTCGATCTCGGCAGCTATTTATCATTTCTGTTGTTGACCTTCTGCCAAGCCATTCTCTTAAGCTGTCTGTTATTTGTTCTCTTTGCTTCCCTCTATCTCTTCGTCCCTCAATTTTTCCAGTTGTTACAATATATTCAAGTTGTTCTCTTCTCATTACATGGCCAAAAAATGATGAAAAAAAATTCGTTCCTTTACCTGTAACAAAAGCACACTGTTCATCGCTAATTTCTGGACTGATTTTGTTTCGTTCTTTCGCATGATTATTCTTAGAAGAATACTAAATAACTATTCTTAGTAATATCTTAGTCATGTGACTCATAAGGCTTATTGTGCGATGATCATTGCATTCAATCGCAACAGATTTCTTTGGTAGGGCTATGAATATTGATTTGAGCATGTCGTCTGGTATATATCCGTTGTTGTAGATATCATTCAATGTTTTTGTTATTATTTCTATTACAAAATCACCCATGGCTTCAATCTCTTCTTTAGTTATATTATCTGGTCCAGGAGCTTTTCCTGCTTTCATATTGTACAAGGCGTTTTTCCAGTTCTTCTTTGAGTATTTCTGGTCCTTTTCCATTATCCTTAATATTTACTTCAGTTCGTTCATAGTTTTAAATATCGTTAATGTATTCTGTCCATCGTTCCCTTGTGCTCTCTTGTTCAATCAACAGTTTTCCTTCTTTAATCGTAAACATCACATTTTTTATTGCGTTTTTGTTCCTGTTAATTCTTCGGGTTTTTTTTAAATATAGTTTTGGCATCACCTTTTTGTTGTATTTCTCCTTGCATCTCTGTTTTAGCCATGCTTCTTTTGCTTCATTGCATTTATTACAATTTCTTTATTTAATCTTTTATACTCATCTTTATTTCCTTTAATTCTTCTTCTTGTATCCATTAGATGCAAAATATCATCTGTCATCCATTTCTTTCTTGAATTTGTCCTCACTGGTGGTATGAACTCTTTTGATGTTTGCTGCATTGATTCTTTTAGCATTCCCCACTTTTCATCAATGCTTTGTATCTTCTCTATTACATTGAACCGGTTCTGAATTGTGATTTTATATTTGTCTTGCAACTTCTTGTCTGATTTGAGTAAATCTAAATTTAACTTGATGTTAACTGAGGCTCGTTTTGTTGTTTTTAATTTTACTCTAAGCTTTCCCACAACTGGTACATGGTCACTATTGCAATCTGCCCCTGGTCTAGTTTTCACACACACCAGACTGTTTCTAAATCTATTGCTTATCATTATATAATCAATTTAATTACGTGCGTTGTCTCCTGGGCTTTTCCATGTCCACAGACGTCTTGGATGTTGCTTAAACCTGGTGTTTCCTATCATCTTGTTGTGTGTTCTTGCCCAGTCAATAAATTTGTCACCTCTTTCATTCCTCTCGCCTAAGCCATAATGACCAACTACTTCCTCAACTCTTTCCTTTCCTACTTCTGAGTTAAAATCCCCTAGAACTATGGTGTTTTCATGTGGTTTGCATTCATGAAGTGCCATATTTAACTCGTCGTAAAATTTATCAATTGTTTCCTCAAGCCTGTCTGCTGTTGGTGCATAAACTTGTATGAGATTTATATCTGTTGGCTTTCTATTCAATTTCAAACTAATACCTACACAACCTCACTAATACCCATACACCCTCACTAATACCCACACAACCTCACTAATACCCACACAACCTCACTAATACCCACACAACCTCACTAATACCCACACAACCTCACTAATACCCACACAACCTCACTAATACCCATACACCCTCACTAATACCCACACAACCTCACTAATACCCACGCAACCTCTCTAATACCCACACAACCTCACTAATACCCACACAACCTCACTAATACCGACACAACCTCACTAATACCCACACAACCTCACTAATACCCACACAACCTCACTAATACCCACACAACCTCACTAACACCCAAACAACCTCACTAATACCTACACAACCTCTCTAATACCCACGCATCCTCACTAATACCCACACAACCTCACTAATACCCACACAACCTCACTAATACCCACACAACCTCACTAATACCCACACAACCTCACTAATACCCACACAACCTCACTAATACCCATGCATCCTCACTAATACCCACGCAACCTCACTAATACCCACACAACCTCACTAATACCCACACAACCTTACTAATACCCACACAACCTCACTAATACCCACACAACCTCACTAATACCCACACAACCTCACTAATACCCACACAACCTCACTAATACCTACACAACCTCACTAATACCCATGCATCCTCACTAATACCCACGCATCCTCACTAATACCCACACAACCTCACTAATACCCACACAACCTCACTAATACACACACAACCTCACTAATACCCACACACCCTCACTAATACCCACACAACCTCACTAATACCCACACACCCTCACTAATACCCACACACCCTCACTAATACCCACACAACCTCACTAATACCCCCACACACCCTCACTAATACCCACACACCCTCACTAATACCCACACACCCTCACTAATACCCACACAACCTCACTAATACCCACACACCCTCACTAATACCCACACACCCTCACTAATAGCGTGCACCCTCACTAATACTCCCACAACCTCATTAATACCCACACACCCTCACTAATACCCACAAACCCTCACTAATACCCATACCCTCACTAATACCCACACACTCACACAGAACGAAACCCTCGCCTCAGTTACCCACCTTCTTGAGTCCCGTCTGCGTCAGGTATATCAGGTCCAGGTGGAAGTCGTATCTTTCGCCGTTCTCGTACTTGACAACCCCCGACAACCCGTCAAACTTGATCTGTGCCAACCAGTACATATTTATCATGTACACATATTTAATACACAGGTATTTTGTACATAAGTTCATCAGTCATGTAATAAAACATACACACACCTATCATGCACACACCTGTCATATACACACTTTTCAAGAACACAGGCATTGTACATGAACATCATGTACACATTTTTTGTACATAAATGTTAAAAACACATATGTTTGGTCTATAAGAAATGTACACAACGAACTTGTACACAAAAATTGTCTTGTACATCAAAGTCTTACCACACGGGCCGCCGAAGTTTAACAAACTCAATGTGTAATTTACACACATATGTACATGTAATTCTCCACCACCTGCCACGTCGGCCCCCGACTCTTTAGTTGTTTGCATACCTCCTGACCTCCATCTCTCGAACAATGAGAGGTCTGTTCTCTCCAAAGGTTTACAATTTATTCCCCTTCGTCCTTCTAGTGACCATTACAATCTTTGTAAGGATGTCCATGATTTACATGTACGCGATTACAGTTCCGTTTCTTGGGCACACCTGTTGCTTCCTTCTCACCTGCCCCTGTAGATGAGTTTTCTTGCTTCCACCCACGTAAATCAGACTGGACCCAACCAGCTGGCGTCTCACAGACCTTGGATCTCGACATAAAGGTCACCTCACGTGAGTTGCAACAACTGCGCCCAAGAAACCTTCACGGCTCGAACTCCCCCAGAACTTCGGGCTATGGATAATGGAAAGATGGACAGAATATATCAGTCAACTCTATGATGATGAAGGACCAGAGCTAAACAATTCAAATGAAGACACAGGACCACCAATAATGCAGAGTGAAGTGGAGGACGCAATTCAACACATGAAATGAGGCAAAGCTCCAGGTCCCGACAATATGACAATCGAAGAGATAAATGCATTAGGAGAGCTGGGAGTACAAGTCATAACAAAACTACTCAATGACATATATAACACTGTACACATACCCGAGGATCTACTAAAATCTATCTTTGTAGCCATACCGAAGAAGTCAGGCGCCACTGATTGTGAAGACCATCGCACTATTAGTCTCATGAGCCATATGGCGAAAATATTACTAAGAATAATCATGAGACGTGTAAGGAACAAAATAAAACCAGAAATAAGTGAGGAACAATGTAGTTTTGTGGAAGGAAAGGGCACCAATAATGCAATATACATCTTAAGAACATTGATAGAAAGATCTATAGAGGTAAAGAAAGATCTATATATGTGCTTTATATACTACACGAAAGCATTTGACAAAGTAAAGCATGTGGAAATAATCAATATACTGGAGAAATTAAACATTGATGGCAAGGATCTGCGAATCATAAAAAAACATGTACTGGCAACAAACAGCAGCTATACGAATTAACAACCAAACAGGACAATTCCAATATATAAAACAAGGAGTCAGACAAGGCTGTGTTCTGTCGCCGGATTTGTTTTCACTTTACAGCGAACATATTATGAGATCAATAGTAGACAAAAAAGGAATTGAAGTCAACGGTGACAACATAAATAATTTGCGATATGCGGATGACACAGTCTTAATAGCAGAGACAGACAATGAACTACAAGAAATGATAGACATAATAGTAAAAGAAAGCAACAAGAAAGGTCTCAGTCTGAATAGTAAGAAAACAGAAGTAATGGTCATATCAAAGAAACAATCACCACCATGATGCAGCATAAAAATAAACAGGACAAATCTGAAACAAGTGCAACGTTTGAAATACTTGGGCACAACAATAACATCAGATGGGAGATGCACCACAGAAATAAAAAGCTGAATAGCTCAGGCCAACATAGAATTTCAGAAAATGAAAAATATCTTATGCAACAAATCTATGTCAATAGAAATGAGAATGAGAGTTCATCGGTGCTATATAGAACCAGTTATGACCTATGGAAGCGAATCATGGACAATAGACAAACACATGAAAAGACGTTTAGAGGCCACAGAGATGGGATTTCTCAGAAGAATGTTGAAAGTTCCCTGGACAGCTAAAAAGATCAATGAGGAAATTCTCAAAGAGGCCAACACAAAAAGGGAGCTCCTAAAAACCATCAGAAAGAAACAATCAACATTTATCGGGCATATCACGAGAAGGGTACAGTTGGAATACTTGGTTACAACTGGCAAAATAAAAGAAAAGAAAGATCGCGGACGATAAAGAAAGAAAATAATTGATAGCTTGGTGTTATGTCGTGGCAAACAGTCAACAACAGTACTGATACGACGCACTGTGGATAGAAGATTATGGAAGGACATGTTCGCCTACGCCAACCGGTATGGCACATGATGATGATGAGAGTTTCGGGCCCTCTCTGATCTCGGCCGCTGGGAGGACCTTGTAACCAAACCGAGACAGATAAGGGGGGGGGGGGGAGCGGTGGTAGTTTGGCGTAAAGACTTATACATTGTAGAGGGCAACAAACAGCTACCCAACACCACTTGTTATAAACCCCGCCCTGACGACGCCATTGTCCCCCACAACAAACAGCTACCCAACACCACTTGTTATAAACCCCGCCCTGACGACGCCATTGTCCCCCACAACAAACAGCTACCCAACAACACTTGTTATAAACCCCGCCCTGACGACGCCATTGTCCCCCACAACAAACAGCTACCCAACACCACTTGTTATAAACCCCGCCCTGACGACGCCATTGTCCCCCACAACAAGCAGGCCCAATCTACCATCAAGGAACTGATCCAAGACAATCTAGTGCGTCCCGCCACATTAGACCAAGATTTCCTGCAACAGGCTCGCCTATGTTAGGTTTCTTTAGTGGCCGGCTTTATCCAGATTCGATCCTCCAGTTTGCCTTTAAGCGGGTCCTCCTTATCTCTCGTCCCGAGGCACTCACTCCTTCCAACACCCCCCCCCCCTCTCCTCTGAGAGAACAATACTCACCCTCACCTATTATCCTCACAACTTAGCTGCTGTGAAGATACTCACCCTCACCTATTATCCTCACAAGCTGGCTGCTGTGAAGATACTCACCCTCACCTATTATCCTCACAAGCTGGCTGCTGTGAAGATACTCACCCTCACCTATTATCCTCACAAGCTGGCTGCTGTGAAGATACTCAACCTTTCCATCTTTCACTCTGATCCCACTACTCGTCTACTTTTCCGTTATCCCCCTATGATCGCTTTCAAAAGTGACAGAAATCTGGGAGATATTCTGGTTAGGAGCCATCTCACATGCTCCGACCATCAACACCTGGGTACGGCCCCTTGTGGACGTAACTGCATCACATGCGCCTATGTGCTCCGCACTGACTCCGTCTTATTTTCTAACGGACGGTTTGAGATGGCTTCACATGTGTCCCGAAAAATCATTTATGCCATCATATGCCAACAATGCCACATGACTTATATTGGCGAATCTGATAGACGCTTAGCGGAAGATTTTGTGAACATCTTCGAGATTTTGAACACAATACTGGCACTCCAGTGTCTTCCCATTTCAACTCCCCAGACCACAAGGGCAAAGACGACGTCCGTATCACTGATATTGTCCTTTGTCATTCTAGCGACCGCAGCCGGTTTGCTTTGGAGAATCACCTTATAGTCCAATTTGGTTCGTTGATCCTACGTGGCATGAATGTATCTCACTCGTAAACATAGTTTCCCTTTAATTTCTCCTTCCCTATCGCTAGTCTCCTTTGCTGCCCATGTTTGGGTACTTTGGTCTATCCACTATGCTGTGCTATTCATAGCTCTCCTCCACTAGACCCCACTGCGATACTTAGGTGGTCTCCTATACCTCTTTTGTCTATGCTACTTATCTTTCACGTGTTTCTTATTGTACCCCACCTTCAGACATGTCATTCTTTCCGCCTTTCGAGTACCCGTTACTCCTCTGTTCTATTCTTTCTCCTGTGTGTATGCACACAGAAACCCTAAACAAAGAGTTTCAGAGAGTTTTAAAGTCAACAAAGGAGTGAAACAGCGATGTGTCCTCGCTCCATCCCTTTTTGGTATATTTTTTGCTGCCCTCCTAAATTACACCTTCGAAAATAGCTCAGGAGATATTTACATCCGCACAAGACCAGATGGCTCACTGTTCAACCTAACACGACTAAGAGCAAAAGCCAAACCAAATGTTGCCCTGCTTAAAGAATTTTTATTTGCTGACGATGCAGCCCTAGTCGCTCATAGTGAAGCCACCCTGCAATCCCTGATCAACAACCTGGACAAAGCATGCGACCTTTTTTCACTGTCATTTAATGTTCAGAAGACAGTAATGCTAAGTCAAGGCGACATCAAACCTCTATCAATTAGGCTACTCTAAAAGATTGTCCACTAGAATCAGTTCAGAAATTTACATATCTTGGATCCACAATCACACAAACCATCTCTCTTGAAGAAATAAACTGTCGAATTGGTAAGGCAGCTACGACCTTCGGCAAACTCACAGAAAGGGCATGGAACAACACGAAACTAACACTGAAGACTAAACTGTTAATATATCAAACTTGTGTGCTTAGCACGCTATTATATGGATCTGAAACCTGGACAACATACTCAAACCAGGAAAAAAGACTAAATGTCTTCCACTTGCGATGTCTACTAAGATGGATGGGACATGTCCAACGAATGGAAGAAAAGCGCATCCCAAAGCAAATACTATATGGTGAACTAACACACGGAAAAAGACAAATCGGCAGACCTAAACTACGATATAGAGATATCTGCAAATCATCTCTGAAAGACTTCTCCATCTGTGAAAATGACTGAGAACATATAGCAAGTGATCGCACATCATGGAGAGCATGTATAAGGAACGATATAACATCATTTGAGACTGTGCTAAGGCAAAACTTAGAAGATAAAAGACTCATGAAAAAGGCTGGAAACCCTGTGGATCAGTGGGCCTGACTTGTTCATTCTGTGGCTGTCAAACAATGGTAGAATTAGCCACGAGAGAAGCTGTTCGACAAAAACAAACCCTCAAAAATAATACACTATTGCCTCCACTAGACCGTCTGACAAGACGAAAAGGGTCATACATGCACACTGATCTCGGTGTGTACTATTCAGGTCATGTGGGCGTTATCTGCACATTTCTACATATATATGGTTGTCCTTGTATGAATGTGTTCATATGTATGGGTGTGGGTATATATATATATGTTTGTATATATATTTATATATATTTATATATATTTATATATATTTATATATATTTATATATATTTATACACTTGTGTGTATGTGTATGCATGTATGCGTGGGCTCGTAGATGCTTATAGACATTGCCGGTGGCGTTGTAGTCGAGGCAACCTAGACAGTGTTCCCCCCACTCACATATTTTTAGAACCCTTTATACGTTGTTGATCCTCCCACCAGCAGGGCGGAGGGTGATTACATCACACACCCGCGAATCCTTCTTTCTCCTTCTGCCCACGGTCCATGACACAGGGAAGACATTTTTCTTTTCTTAAACCAGTTTTGATTATTTTGTTTTGGTTGTTTCATTACTAGTTAGCTATGTAGGATTAGTTTTATTTACTTACATATCCGTGTGTGTTGTTTGTTTGTTCCTGCTGTTGGCCTATTGAGCCGAAACGTCGTTCAAATGTGTGTCGTCTATCAATTACGTAAAGCTTTTATAATATATCATTTTTTTCTGTGTTTTTCTTTTGTCAATTCTCCCTCACATTTAGCTTGACTGCAGCTTCACATGATGCATTCGTTTGTATTTCTTTGCCTTGACCCTTCAGCACACCATGTACACGAGAGCAATGTACACATAGATTTGGTAACTGTTTGCAAAACATCATTCGTGTACACTTTTGACCACAACCAAAATTAATCATTGCATTCACACACCCACTTACCCACACCTATACACTCACACACCCATACACTTACCCATACCTACTTACTTACACCCACACACACACACACATATTTACACACCCACACACATTTACCCAGACCTACACACACAAACACACTTGCCCACACCACATACCCACAGTCACGCACTTACACACCCTCACACACACACTTACCCATACCTACTTGCCACACCTACACACTTACACACCCACGCATCAACACCCACACACTTACAAACCCACCTACACCCACGCACACACTGACATCCACACACCCACCTACACCCACACACTGACATCCACACACCCAGCTACACCTACACCCACACACACTGACATCCACACACTAAGCTACACCTAAACCCACACACTGACATCCACACACCCACCTACACCCCCACACACACACACTGACATCCACACACTAAGCTACACCTGCACCCACACACACTGACATCCACACACCCACGCCTACACACCAACATCCACACAGCCACACACATCAGCAAGAACTCACAGACTTCATGTAGTTGAGCAAGCTGTTGCCATGTCTCCAAGTGTGCACCTTGTCACAAGGAAGACTGATGGTGTTCACGTCCTGAGCCGTCGAGTACTGGTTCAAAGCTCGCGCGAACAGCTCATAGGCATCATAGGCCAGGGCTGTCTCTGTCTGAAATATAACATCGGTCACCAAGTCATAACAAAAATGGAATAACTATAACATGTTGCAACTAAACCTTATAACTATAACATGTTGCAATGATAGTTATAATATACTCTAATTATTACTATAACATGCTATAAAATATAACAAACTATAACATGCTATAAAATATAACAAACTATAACATGCTATAAAATATAACAAACTATAACATGCTATAAAATATAACAAACTATAACATGCTATAACGATAGTTATAATATACTCTAATTATTACTATAACATGCTATAAAATATAACAAACTATAACATGCTATAAAATATAACAAACTATAACATGCTATAAAATATAACAAACTATAACATGCTATAAAATATAACAAACTATAACATGCTATAAAATATAACAAACTATAACATGCTATAAAATATAACAAACTATAACATGCTATAAAATATAACAAACTATAACATGCTATAAAATATAACAAACTATAACATGCTATAAAATATAACAAACTATAACATGCTATAAAATATAACAAACTATAAGATGCGCTAATGATAGTTATAACAATCGCTAATGATAGTTACAACATGCAATAAAAATATAACTATAACAAGTTCTAATGATAACTATAACACGATTTAACAAACAAATGGTAACTATAATAGCATGCTGCAATAAAATACGATAGCCTGTAACAAGTAATAACATAAAACAATAACATAAAACATGTTCACACAGAAACTGCTACGTCACAGCTTCAAACAGTTCACGGGAAATGTCAGATGGTCACTGATCTCAGTTTCTAGAATATAATGATAACTATAATATTCAATTCTAGAATACAATGATAACTATAACCTTCAGTTCTAGAATACAATGATAACTATAACCTTCAGTTCTAGAATACAATGATAACTATAACTTGAACTTTAAATTGTATCACTTGATGGTTACTGTGGCCTCAACATGGTACAAGTGATGATGTATGTGGCTCCTGTCTACATGGTTCAATTAATGATGTATATAGCTCCTGTCTACATGGTTCAATTAATGATGTATATGGCTGACAGAATATATGATATATATATATATATTCTGTCATGATACAATGTTAAGTGTCGAATAGAAAAATTCGTGAAATATACACATATAATGTGAACAATACATATGTAATTATATTAACAACCACGTGAAATATACATATGTTTCAACAAAGGAGGAATTAATTAAAAAATAGCCAACGAAGAATTGTAAAAACGACGTAAAGAAATGTTGCAAACAAAGCAGAGATGAAGGGCTGGAAATAACACTATAATGAAATGTTGCGGTAAAGAAGTAATGAAGTGTTGCTGTAAAGAAGTAATGAAGTGTTGCAGTAAAGAAGTAATGAAGTGTTGCAGTAAAGAAGTAATGAAGTGTTGCAGTCAAGAAGTAATGAAGTGTTGCAGTCAAGAAGTAATGAATTGTTGCAGTTAAGAAGTGTTCCAGTAAAGAAGTAATAAAGTGTTACAGTAAAGAAGTAATGAAGTGTTGAAGTCAAGAAGTAATTAATTGTTGCAGTAAATAACTAATGAAGTGTTGCAGTCAAGAAGTAATGAATTGTTGCAGTCAAGAAGTGTTACAGTAAAGAAGTAATGAAGTGTTGCAGTCAAGAAGTAATGAAGTGTTGTAGTCAAGAAGTAATGAATTGTTGCAGTAAAGAAGTGTTGCAGTAAAGAAGTAATGAAGTGTTGCAGTAAAGAAGTAATGAAGTGTTGCAGTCAAGAAGTAATGAAGTTTTGCAGTCAAGAAGTAATGAGTAATTGTAATAACATCAAAATGAAATGTTGCAGCAAATAGGTAATGAAGTGTTATATGGAAGCAATGAACAGTTGCATTAACGAAGCAGTGAAATCTGCCCACAGAAAAGTCATGAAATATTGCAATAATATGGCCATGAAGAGTTGCAATGACAGTGTACTATGAGAGTTGTGTTGATAGTGTAACTGAGAGTTGTGTTGATAGTGTAACTGAGAGTTGTGTTGATAGTGTAACTGAGAGTTGTGTTGAAGGTGTAACTGAGAGTTGTGTTGATAGTGTAACTGAGAGTTGTGTTAATAGTGTAAATGAGAGTTGTGTTGATAGTGTAACTGAGAGTTGTGTTGATAGTGTAACTGAGAGTTGTGTTGATTGTGTAACTGAGAGTTGTGTTGATAGTGTAACTGAGAATTGTGTTGATAGTGTAACTGAGAGTTGTGTTGAAAGTGTAACTGAGAGTTGTGTTGATTGTGTAACTGAGAATTGTGTTGATAGTGTAACTGAGAATTGTGTTGATAGTGTAACTGAGAGTTGTGTTGATAGTGTAACTGAGAAGTGTGTTGATAGTGTAACTGAGAGTTGTGTTGATAGTGTAACTGAGAAGTGTGTTGATAGTGTAACTGAGAATTGTGTTGAAGGTGTAACTGAGAGTGGTGTTGATGGTGTAACTGAGAGTTGTGTTGATGGTGTAACTGAGAGTTGTGTTGATGGTGTAGCTGAGAGTTGTGTTGAAGGTGTAACTGAGAGTTGTGTTGAAGGTGTAACTGAGAGTTGTGTTGATAGTGTAAATGAGAAGTGTGTTGATAGTGTAACTGAGAGGTTGTGTTGATAGTGTAACTGAGAGTTGTGTTGATAGTGTAACAGAGAGTTGTGTTGATAGTGTAACTGAGAGTTGTGTTGATGGTGTAACTGAGAGTTGTGTCGATAGTGTAACTGAGAGTTGTGTTGAAGGTGTAACTGAGAGTTGTGTTGATGGTGTAACTGAGAGTTGTGTTGATGGTGTAGCTGAGAGTTGTGTTGATAGTGTAACTGAGAGTTGTGTTGATAGTATAACTGAGAGTTGTGTTTGATGGTGTAACTGAGAGTTGTGTTGATAGTGTAACTGAGAGTTGTGTTGATAGTGTAGCTGAGAATTGTGTTGAAAGTGTAACTGAGAGTTGTGTTGATGGTGTAACTGAGAGTTGTGTTGAAAGTGTAACTGAGAGTTGAGTTGATGGTGTAACTGACAGTTGTGTGAAAAGTGTAACTGAGAGTTGTGTTGAAAGTATAACTGAGAGTTGAGTTGATGGTTTTAACTGACAGTTGTGTTAAAAGTGTAACTGAGAGTTGTGTTGAAAGTGTAACTGAGAGTTGAGTTGATGGTTTTAACTGACAGTTGTGTTAAAAGTGTAACTGAGAATTGTGTTGAAAGTGTAACTGACAGTTGTTTTAAAAGTGTGACTGACAGTTGTGTTGATGGTGTAACTGAGAGTTGTGTTGAAAGTGTAACTGAGAGTTGACTTGATGGTGTAACTGACAGTTGTGTTGAAAGTGTAACTGAGAGTTGAGTTGATGGTGTAACTGACAGTTGTTTTAAAAGTGTAACTGACAGTTGTGTTGATGGTGTAACTGAGAGTTGTGTTGATAGTGTAACTGAGAGTTGTATTGATGGTGTAACTGAGAGTTGTGTCGATAGTGTAACTGAGAGTTGTGTTGAAGGTGTAACTGAGAGTTGTGTTGATGGTGTAACTGAGAGTTGTGTTGATGGTGTAGCTGAGAGTTGTGTTGATAGTGTAACTGAGAGTTGTGTTGATAGTGTAACTGAGAGTTGTGTTGATGGTGTAACTGAGAGTTGTGTTGATAGTGTAACTGAGAGTTGTGTTGATAGTGTAGCTGAGAATTGTGTTGATAGTGTAACTGAGAGTTGTGTTGATGGTGTAACTGAGAGTTGTGTTGAAAGTGTAACTGAGAGTTGTGTTGATGGTGTAACTGACAGTTGTGTTGAAAGTGTAACTGAGAGTTGTGTTGAAGGTGTAACTGAGAGTTGTGTTGATGGTGTAACTGAGAGTTGTGTTGATGGTGTAACTGAGAGTTGTGTTGATGGTGTAACTGAGAGTTGTGTTGATGGTGTAGCTGAGAGTTGTGTTGAAGGTGTAACTGAGAGTTGTGTTGAAGGTGTAACTGAGAGTTGTGTTGATGGTGTAACTGAGAGTTGTGTTGATGGTGTAACTGAGAGTTGTGTTGAAGGTGTAACTGAGAGTTGTGTTGATGGTGTAACTGAGAGTTGTGTTGATGGAGTAGCTGAGAGTTGTGTTGAAGGTGTAACTGAGAGTTGTGTTGAAGGTGTAACTGAGAGTTGTGTTGATGGTGTAACTGAGAGTTGTGTTGATGGTGTAGCTGAGAGTTGTGTTGATGGTGTAACTGAGAGTTGTGTTGAAGGTGTAACTGAGAGTTGTGTTGAAGGTGTAACTGAGAGTTGTGTTGATGGTGTAACTGAGAGTTGTGTTGATGGTGTAGCTGAGAGTTGTGTTGATGGTGTAACTGAGAGTTGTGTTGATGGTGTAACTGAGAGTTGTGTTGATGGTGTAACTGAGAGTTGTGTTGAAGGTGTAACTGAGAGTTGTGTTGATGGTGTAGCTGAGAGTTGTGTTGATGGTGTAACTGAGAGTTGTGTTGACTATAAATAATGAAGCAATGCAGTAACACGGTAATCAAGAAGTCGTATAGATTTACTATAAAATAGTATCATCATCATCATGTGGCATACCGGTTGGCGTAGGCGATCATGTCCTTCCACAATCTTCTATCTACAGTTCTGTTGTTGACTGCTTTCCATGCCATGACACCAAGCTATCCAATATTTTCTCTCTTTGTCGTCCGCGATCTCTCTTTCCTTTTATTTTACCAGTTGTAACCAAGTATTCCAACTTTCCTCTTCTCATGATGTGCCCGAAAAATGTTGATTGCTTCTTTATGATGTTTTTTAGGAGCTGCCTTTTAGTGTTGGCCTCTTTGAGAATAACCTCGTTGATCTTTTTAGCTGTAAAAGTAGTATAGATTTGCCATAAAGTAGTAAGTATAAATTTGCCATAAAGTAGTAAAGATTTGCAATAAAGTAGTAAAAATTTGCCATAAAGTAGTATAGATTAGCTATAAAGTAGTAAAGATTTGCAATAAAGTGGTAAAAATTTACCATCAAGTAGTATAGATTAGCTATAAAGTAGTAAAGATTTGCCATAAAGTAGTATAGATTTGCCATAAAGTAGTAAAGATTTGCAATAAAGTAGTAAAGATTTGCAATTAAGTAGTAAAAATTTGCCATAAAGTAGTATAGATTTGCCATAAAGTAGTAAAAATTTGCCATAAAGTAGTATAGATTTGCCATAAAGTAGTAAAAATTTCCATAAAGTAGTATAGATTTGCCATAAAGTAGTAAAAATTTGCCATAAAGTAGTATAGATTTGCCATAAAGTAGTAAAAATTTGCCATAAAGTAATATAGATTAGCTATAAAGTAGTATAGATTAGATATATAAAGAAGTATAGATTAGCTATAAAGTAGTATAGATTAACTATAAAGTAGTAAAGATTTCCAATAAAGTAGTATAGATTAGCTATAAAGTAGTAAAGATTTGCAATAAAGTAGTAAAAATTTCAAATAAAGTAGTATAGATTAGCTATAAAGTAGTAAAGATTTGCAATAAAGTAGTAAAAATTTCAAATAAAGTAGTATAGATTAGCTATAAAGTATTATAGATTAGCTATAAAGTAGTATAGATTGCTATAAAGTAGTATAGATTAGCTATAAAGTAGTGAAAATTTCAAATAAAGTAGTATAGATTAGCTATAAAGTAGTATAGATTAGCTATAAAGTAGTATAGATTAGCTATAAAGTAGTAAAGGTAAAGGTAAAGTACGAGACTTGAACCGGCGTCTTAGCACGCGAGTTTCCACCCATAAGTGCTCGGCCGCCTATCCAGAAATGTTCGGATATTTCTGTATAGTGTCGCCTCAAGCATCGAAACTCAGATGCTAAGCGACATTCCTCACCTTCCCAGAATAATACCCTGGTACCCATTTCTGCCAACGGCTGGGTCGACCTTGGGGGTATTTTTTTTTTTCCAACCAGGAGTACAACTCACACTGCTCCCAGCGGGAATCGAACACGGGTTGTCCGAACGTCGTTAGTCCAGTCGGGTGGTTTTCCCAACTAGGCTACCGAGGCCCCCTAAAAAGTAGTATAGATTAGCTATAAAAAAGTATAGATTAGCTATAAAGTAGTAAAGATTTGCAATAAAGTAGTAGATTAGCTATAAAGTAGTATAGATTAGCTATAAAGTAGTATAGATTAGCTATAAAGTAGTATAGATTAGCTATAATGTAGTAAAGATTTGCAATAAAGTAGTAGATTAGCTATAAAGTAGTATAGATTAGCTATAAAGTAGTATAGATTAGCTATAAAGTAGTATAGATTAGCTATAAAGTGGTAAAAATTTCAAATAAAGTAGTATAGATTAGCTATAAAGTAGTATAGATTAGCTATAAAGTAGTAAAGATTTGCCATAAAGTAGTATAGAATTGCAATAAAGTAGTATAGATTTGCCATAAAGTAGTATAGATTTGCAATAAAGTAGTATAGATTTGCCATAAAGTAGTATAGATTAGCTATAAAGTAGTATAGATTTGCCATAAAGTAGTAAAGATTTGCAATAAAGTAGTATAGATTTGCCATATAAAGTAGTATAGATTTGCAATAAAGTAGTATAGATTTGCCATAAAGTAGTATAGATTTGCCATAAAGTAGTAAAAATTTGCCATAAAGTAGTATAGATTTGCAATAAAGTAGTAAAAATTTGCGATAAAGTAGTACAGATTAGCTATAAAGTAGTAAAGATTTGCAATAAAGTAGTATAGATTTGCCATAAAGTAGTAAAGATTTGGAATAAAGTAGTAAAAATTTGCCATAAAGTAGTATAGATTTGCCATAACGTAGTAAAAATTAGCCATAAAGTAGTATAGATTTGCAATAAAGTAGTAAAAATTTGCAATACAGTAGTAAAAATTTGCCATAAAGTAGTAAAGATTTGCAATAAAGTAGTAAAAATTTGCCATAAAGTAGTATAGATTTGCCATAAAGTAGTATAGATTTGCCATAAAGTAGTATAGATTTGCCATAAAGTAGTAAAAATTTTCCATAAAGTAGTAAAGATTTGCAATAAAGTAGTATAGATTAGCTATAAAGTAGTATAGATTAACTATAAAGTAGTATAGATTAGCTATGAAGTAGTATAGATTAGCTATAAAGTAGTATAGATTAACTATAAAGTAGTATAGATTAGCTATAAAGTAGTATAGATTAGCTATAAAGTAGTATAGATTAGCTATAAAGTAGTATAGATATGCTATAAAGTAGTATAGATTAGCTATAAAGTAGTAAAGATTTCCAATAAAGTAGTATAGATTAGCTACAAAGTAGTAAAGATTTGCAATAAAGTAGTAAAAATTTCAAATAAAGTAGTATAGATTAGCTATAAAGTAGTAAAGATTTGCAATAAAGTAGTATAGATTAGCTATAATGTAGTATATATTAGCTATAAAGTAGTAAAAATTTCAAATAAAGTAGTATAGATTAACTATAAAGTAGTATAGATTAGCTATAAAGTAGTATAGATTAACTATAAAGTAGTATAGATTAGCTATAAAGTAGTAAAGATTTGCAATAAAGTAGTATAGATTAGCTATAAAGTAGTATAGATTAGCTATAAAGTAGTATAGATTAGCTATAAAGTAGTATAGATTAGCTATAAAGTAGTATAGATTAGCTATAAAGTAGTATAGATTAGCTATAAAGTAGTAAAAATTTCAAATAAAGTAGTATAGATTAGCTATAAAATAGTAAAAATTTCAAATAAAGTAGTATAGATTAGCTATAAAGTAGTAAAGATTTACAATAACGAAGTAAATGTTTGTAATTAAATAGTAAAGGTTTGCCAAAAAAATAAAAGAAGTAAAAATGTGTAATAATCAAAGAGATTTGCAATAAAGTATTGAAGAGGATGTGTAGCAACACTTCAGTGTGATAGGAAGCTCTCAAAGTCGACATTTGAAGCAGAAGACAATCCGATCGTCAGAAAATGGCCACAGTCGAACAATGTAGGGGCCTTTAGTTTCTGGAAATTTTCAAAGGGTTAGGTCCTGGTCATGACGTCACTTGTGCTATTGTTGAGGCTGAGATCCGTGGGACGGTGCAGCTTATCACAACACACGCACACATGCGCGCGCGCACCATTGCTAGCTTTAGAGGCTTGTTAAGTTGAAATGGACAACGACAGTGGCATCATGTGACGGCTACCAGAAGTTTAGTTCACAGATCTGTGTCTATAGCTACCAGATGTTTGGTTCACAGATCTGTGTTTATAGCTACCAGAAGTTTGGTTCACAGATCTGCGTTTATAGCTACCAAAAGTTTAGTTCACAGATCTGTGTCTATAGCTACCAGAGGTTTGGTTCACAGATCTGTGTCTATAGCTACCAGAGGTTTGGTTCACAGATCTGTGTCTATAGCTACTAAACGTTTAGTTCACAGATCTGTGTCTATAGCTACCAGACGTTTAGTTCACAGATCTGTGTCTATAGCTACCAAACGTTTAGTTCACAGATCTGTGTCTATAGCTACCAAACGTTTAGTTCACAGATCTGTGTCTATAGCTACCAAACGTTTAGTTCACAGATCTGTGTCTATAGCTACTAAACGTTTAGTTCACAGATCTGTGTCTATAGCTACCAGACGTTTAGTTCACAGATCTGTGTCTATAGCTACCAAACGTTTAGTTCACAGATCTGTGTCTATAGCTACCAAACGTTTAGTTCACTGATATGTGTCTATAACTACCAGAGGTTTGGTTCACAGATCTGCGTCTATAGCTACCAGAGGTTTGGTTCGCAGATGTGCGTCTATAGCTACCAGACGTTTAGTTCACAGATCTACATCTATAGCTACCAGACGTTTAGTTCACAGATCTACATCTATAGCTACCAGATGTTTAGTTCACAGATCTACATCTATAGCTACCAGACGTTTAGTTCACAGATCTACATCTATAGCTACCAGACGTTTAGTTCACAGATCTACATCTATAGCTACCAGACGTTTAGTTCACAGATCTACATCTATAGCTACCAGATGTTTAGTTCACAGATCTACATCTATAGCTACCAGACGTTTAGTTCACAGATCTACATCTATAGCTACCAGACGCTTAGTTCACAGATCTACATCTATAGCTACCAGATGTTTAGTTCACAGATCTACATCTATAGCTACCAGACGTTTAGTTCACAGATCTACATCTATAGCTACCAGACGCTTAGTTCACAGATCTACATCTATAGCTACCAGACGTTTAGTTCACAGATCTACATCTATAGCTACCAGACAGACATGGTCGATAACACCAACGCGCAGCTGTTCCCAGCCCAGTTAATAAACTCTTATTCTAATGATAATTGCGTTTTTTTGATAAGTTGACGTATCCGTCAAGTAAATATGGCACAGTTTTGTCGCACATACACACATACACACATACATTTACCTCTAGAAGCGTGTAAGCCCAGGCAGCTGACACACAACTAATTATACATGAAACTGTCTACAGCGTTAGGGGTTGTAGTCGCCAGTAACTTCGGCATTTCAAGACGCTAATTAAACGTATCGTCACCGTATGACGAGCAGCTGGCAGATATGACGAGCAGCTGGCAGATATGACGAGCAGCTGGCAGATATGACGAGCAGCTGGCAGATATGACGAGCAGCTGGCAGATATGACGAGCAGCTGGCAGATATGACGAGCAGCTGGCAGATATCACGAGCAGCTGGCAGATATCACGAGCAGCTGGCAGATATGACGAGCAGCTGGCAGATATCACGAGCAGCTGGCAGATATCACGAGCAGCTGGCAGATATCACGAGCAGCAAGTAGATATTAGGACAAGGGGCGAAATATCAGATGGGTTGAAAGTATAAAAGGAAGTGAGTACATCATCTCTCCACACCTGTTCAACATCTACACTGAGATCAACATGAAAAACGTCAGAGACGAGTTGTTGAGTTCAACATAAAAAATGGAACATTTCAGAATTGAGATGTAACAAAGGAAATAGAACAGCTCGGCTGGTCACAAGAACAAAGAAACACAGGGAAAACAAAACATGTCGTTAGATCAAGAGAACATCGAGATGACATCCACCAGCACAGAAACAGCTAACTTGACACTGTCGATGAAAACTAGAAGCTACATGACATGTCCCAATGTAAGATCAGTAGTTACATGACATGTCACAATGTAAGATCAGTAGTTACATGACATGTCACAATGTAAGATCAGTAGTTGCATGACATGTCCCAATGTAAGATCAGTAGTTACATGACATGTCACAATGTAAGATCAGTAGTTGCATGACATGTCACAATGTAAGATCAGTAGTTACATGACATGTCACAATGTAAAATAAGTAGTTACACGACATGTCACAATGTATGATCAGTAGTTACATGACATGTTAAATGGTAAGATCAGTAGTTACATGACATGTCACAATGTAAGATCAGTAGTTACATGACATGTCCCAATGTAAGATCAGTAGTTACATGACATGTCACAATGTAAGATCAGTAATTACATGACATGTCACAATGTAAGATCAGTAGTTACATGACATGTCACAATGTAAGATCAGTAGTTACATGACATGTCACAATGTAAGATCAGTAGTTACATGACATGTCACAATGTAAGATCAGTAGTTACATGACATGTCACAATGTAAGATCAGTAGTTACATGACATGTCACAATGTAAGATCAGTAGTTACATGACATGTCACAATGTAAGATCAGTAGTTGCATGACATGTCACAATGTAAAATCAGTAGTTACATGACATGTCACAATGTAAGATCAGTAGTTACATGACATGTCACAATGTAAAATCAGTAGTTACATGACATGTCACAATGTAAGATCAGTAGTTACATGACATGTCACAATGTAAGATCAGTAGTTACATGACATGTCACAATGTAAGATCAGTAGTTACATGACATGTCACAATGTAAGATCAGTAGTTACATGACATGTCACAATGTAAGATCAGTAGTTACATGACATGTCACAATGTAAGATCAGTAGTTACATGACATGTCACAATGTAAAATCAGTAGTTACATGACATGTCACAATGTAAGATCAGTAGTTACATGACATGTCACAATGTAAGATCAGTAGTTACATGACATGTCACAATGTAAGATCAGTAGTTACATGACATGTCACAATGTAAGATCAGTAGTTACATGACATGTCACAATGTAAGATCAGTAGTTACATGACATGTCACAATGTAAGATCAGTAGTTACATGACATGTCACAATGTAAGATCAGTAGTTACATGACATGTCACAATGTATGATCAGTAGTTACATGACATGTCACAATGTAAGATCAGTAGTTACATGACATGTCACAATGTAAGATCAGTAGTTACATGACATGTCACAATGTAAGATCAGTAGTTACATGACATGTCACAATGTAAGATCAGTAGTTACATGACATGTCACAATGTATGATCAGTAGTTACATGACATGTCACAATGTAAGATCAGTAGTTACATGACATGTCACAATGTATGATCAGTAGTTACATGACATGTCACAATGTAAGATCAGTAGTTACATGACATGTCACAATGTAAGATCAGTAGTTACATGACATGTCACAATGTAAGATCAGTAGTTACATGACATGTCACAATGTAAGATTAGTCAGATTACAATTGATGCGTGACGTAAGAGAACAATCACCGCCGTTCTGAAAGAAGACAAAAGAGATCAGTGAAAATATAACACAGACGTTGGACATACAGTGTGAGCCAGACTTGGGCACGCCCTGTGATAGACGACCACTATAAAGGTAAAGTACGAGACTTGAACCGGTGGTGTCTTAGCACGCGAGTTTACACCCATATATGTTCACGGCAGGTAGGAGATGATGTGACCCATAGACCAGAAACAACGTCACAGATGTTGACAAGAAAACACACTAGTGAGACGGTTCAGTAACTGGACAGGAGAACGTCAAGCAGTGCAGAAATGAATGTTTGATGAAGCTAAGGCTTGGCGTTGTCAAGACCCGCGACACTTGTTACTTCACGGAAATTCTGCACAAAATCAACAAGTTGTATACGGCACGTGCAGACAAAACGCGATTTCATTGAAATAATTGAGGCACGTTCAGGCTAACGGGAGACAGGTCCAAAGTGGACAGGCGCAAATTATGAGAAATCACGGGGGTTTAATGGCTAAACAATAGGGCTTGTGGCCAGGCTAAAATAGCCGCAAGTAGCATTAACATTAATGGAGTTGGGCTGCATGGCAGAACGGCTTTCTGTCACTCACGGTGACAGGCATGGAAGGGGGGTTTATGCCATGGTGTGTGTGAGTGCAGCATGGGAGGTGAGGGGGGTGGGGGCGATGCCATGTTGTGTGTGAGTGCAGCATGGGAGGTGAGGGGGGTGGGGGCGAGGCCATGTTGTGTGTGAGTGTAGCATGGGAGGTGAGGGGGGTGGGGGCGAGGCCATGTTGTGTGTGAGTGCAGCATAGGAGGTGGCTAGGCCATGTTGTGTGTGAGTGTGTGTTTGCAGCATAGGAGATGGCTATGCCATGTTGTGTGAGTGTGTGTTTGCAGCATAGGAGGTGGCTAGGCCATGTTGTGTGTGTGTATGTTTGCAGCATAGGAGGTGGCTAGGCCATGTTGTGTGTGTGTATGTTTGCAGCATAGGAGGTGGCTAGGCCATGTTGTGTGAGTGTGTGTTTGCAGCATAGGAGGTGGCTAAGCCATGTTGTGTGAGTGTGTGTTTGCAGCATAGGAGGTGGCTAAGCCATGTTGTGTGTATGTGTGTGTGAGTGGGTGCAGCATAGGAGGTGGCTAAGTCATGTTGTGTGAGTGTGTGTGAGTGGGTGCAGCATAGGAGGTGGCTAGGCCATGTTGTGTGTGTGAGTGGGTGCAGCATAGGAGGTGACTAGGCCATGTTGTGTGTGTGTGTGTGTGTGTGTGAGTGGGTGCAGCATAGGAGGTGGCTAAGCCATGTTGTGTGTGTGTGTGTGAGTGGGTGCAGCATAGGAGGTGGCTAAGCCATGTTGTGTGTGTGTGTGTGTGAGTGGGTGCAGCATAGGAGGTGGCTAAGCCATGTTGTGTGTGTGTGTGTGAGTGGGTGCAGCATAGGAGGTGGCTAAGCCATGTTGTGTGTGTGTGTGTGAGTGGGTGCAGCATAGGAGGTGGCTAAGCCATGTTGTGTGTGTGTGTGTGTGTTTGCAGCATAGGAGGTGGCTAAGCCATGTTGTGTGTGTGTGTGTGTGTGTGTGGGTGAAGCATAGGAGGTGGCTAAGCCATGTTGTGTGTGTTTGTGTGAGTGGGTGCAGCATAGGAGGTGGCTAGGCCATGTTGTGTGTGTGTATGTTTGCAGCATAGGAGGTGGCTAGGCCATGTTGTGTGTGTGTATGTTTGCAGCATAGGAGGTGGCTATGCCATGTTGTGTGTGTGAGTAGGTGCAGCATAGGAGGTGGCTATGCCATGTTGTGTGTGTGAGTAGGTGCAGCATAGGAGGTGGCTAGGCCATGTTGTGTGTGTGTGTGTGTGCAGCATGGGAGGTGAGGTGTTAGGCCATATTGTGTGTGTGTGTGTGTTTGCAGCATAGGAGGTGGCTAGGCCATTGTGTGTGTTTGCAGCATAGGAGGTGGCTAGGCCATGTTGTGTGTGTGTATGTTTGCAGCATCGGAGGTGGCTAGGCCATGTTGTGTGTGTGTGTTTGCAGCATAGGAGGTGGCTAGGCCATGTTGTGTGAGTGTGTGTTTGCAGCATAGGAGGTGGCTAGGCCATGTTGTGTGAGTGTGTGTTTGCAGTATAGGAGGTGGCTAGGCCATGTTGTGTGAGTGTGTGTTTGCAGTATAGGAGGTGGCTAGGCCATGTTGTGTGTGTGTGTATGTGTGCAGCATGGGCGGTGGCTAAGCCATGTTGTGTGTGTGATGCAACTTGTGGTTACTGTCTGTGTGTACAAGTGTAGATGTCAACTTGTGGTTACTGTCTGTGCGTACAAGTGTAGATGTCTACTTGTGGTTACTGTCTGTGTGTACAAGTGTAGATGTCAACTTGTTGTTACTGTCTGTGTGTACAAGTGTAGATGTCAACTTGTGGTTACTGTCTGTGTGTACCAGTGTAGATGTCAACTTGTGGTTACTGTCTGTGTGTACAAGTGTAGATGTCAACTTGTGGTTACTGTCTGTGTGTACAAGTGTAGATGTCAACTTGTGGTTACTGTCTGTGTGTACAAGTGTAGATGTCAACTTGTGGTTACTGTCTGTGTGTACAAGTGTAGATGTCAACTTGTGGTTACTGTCTGTGTGTACAAGTGTAGATGTCAACTTGTGGTTACTGTCTGTGTGTACAAGTGTAGATGTCAACTTGTGGTTACTGTCTGTTTGTACAAGTGTAGATGTCAACTTGTGGTTACTGTCTGTGTGTACAAGTGTAGATGTCAACTTGTGATTACTGTCTGTGTGTACAAGTGTAGATATCAACTTGTTGTTACTGTCTGTGTGTACAAGTGTACATGTCTATTTGTGGTTACTGTCTGTGTGTACAAGTGTAAATGTCAAGTTGTGGTTACTGTATGTGTGTACAAGTGTAAATGTCAAGTTGTGGTTACTGTATGTGTGTACAAGTGTAAATGTCAAGTTGTGGTTACTGTATGTGTGTACAAGTGTAGATGTCATATTGTGGTTACTGTATGTGTGTACCAGTGTAAATGTCATATTGTGGTTACTGGCACTGTGTACCAGTGTAAATGTCATATTGTGGTTACTGTATGTGTGTACAAGTGTAAATGTCAAGTTGTGGTTACTGTATGTGTGTATAAGTGTAAATGTCAAGTTGTGGTTACTGTATGTGTGTACAAGTGTAAATGTCATATTGTGGTTACTGTATGTGTGTACAAGTGTAAATGTCAAGTTGTGGTTACTGTATATGTGTACACGTGTAAATGTCATATTGTGGTTACTGTATGTGTGTACAAGTGTAAATATTAAGTTGTAGTTATTGTCTGTGTGTACAAGTGTAAATGTCAAGTTGTGGTTACTGTCTGTGTGTACAAGTGTAAATATCAACTTCTGATTGCTGTCTGTGTGTACAAGTGTAAATATCAACTTCTGAATGCTGTCTGTGTGTACAAGTGTAAATATCAGCTTTTGATTTATGTCTGTGTGTACAAGTGTAAATATCAGCTTCTGATTTATGTCTGTGTGTACAAGTGTAAATATCAACTTCTAGTTGTTGTCTGTGTGTACACGTGTACACTATTAGTAGTTACTGTTGTTCTCAACGATATGGTTGTCTGATGTGAGGAGGAATGTAACCAAAAATAGAAGAAGTGGAAAGTTGAACGTCACAAGTTGTCTGATGTGAGGAGGAATGTAACCAAAAATAGAAGAAGTGGAAAGTTGAACGTCACAAGTTGTCTGATGTGAGGAGGAATGTAACACAAAATAGAAGAAGTGGAAAGTTGAACGCTTCACCGGGTAGGTGAACGTCACAAGTTGTCTGATGTGAGGAGGAATGTAACACAAAATAGAAGAAGTGGAAAGTTGAACGCTTCACCGGGTAGGTGAACGTCACAAGTTGTCCGATGTGCTCCATCAACAGTCCGACATGTATCAAAGATAGAAGTCTACAAGTGGTGACAGTCCGACATGTATCAAAGATAGAAGTCTACAAGTGGTGACAGTCCGACATGTATCAAAGATAGAAGTCTACAAGTGGTGACAGTCCGACATGTATCAAAGATAGAAGTCTACAAGTGGTGACAGTCCGACATGTATCAAAGATAGAAGTCTACAAGCGGTGACAGTCCGACATGTATCAAAGATAGAAGTCTACAAGTGGTGACAGTCCGACATGTATCAAAGATAGAAGTCTACAAGTGGTGACAGTCCGACATGTATCAAAGATAGAAGTCTACAAGCGGTGACAGTCCGACATGTATCAAAGATAGAAGTCTACAAGTGGTGACAATCCGACTGTATCAAAGATAGAAGTCTACAAGCGGTGACAATCCGACATGTATCAAAGATAGAAGTCTACAAGCGGTGACAGTCCGACATGTATCACAAATAGAAGTCTACAAGCGGTGATAGTCCGACATGTATCAAAGATAGAAGTCTACAAGTGGTGACAGTCCGACATGTATCAAAGATAGAAGTCTACAAGTGGTGACAGTCCGACATGTATCAAAGATAGAAGTCTACAAGCGGTGACAGTCCGACATGTATCAAAGATAGAAGTCTACAAGTGGTGACAGTCCGACATGTATCAAAGATAGAAGTCTACAAGCGGTGACAGTCCGACATGTATCAAAGATAGAAGTCTACAAGCGGTGACAGTCCGACATGTATCAAAGATAGAAGTCTACAAGCGGTGACAGTCCGACATGTATCAAAGATAGAAGTCTACAAGCGGTGACAGTCCGACATGTATCAAAGATAGAAGTCTACAAGCGATGACAGTCCGACATGTATCAAAGATAGAAGTACAAGCTACAAGCACTACACGAAGCGTAAGCAATGTCCAAGCTGGGTGTTTCCCCACATGGCCTCCAAATATGTCCTTCTTTATTGTTTATGTAATTATCACATTTGTATGAAGTGACCTATCACATTTTGATGAAGTGACCTATCACATTTGAATGAAGTGACCTACGATAGCCTTGACCCTACCCGTTGGCTAAACAGAGCCACCAGTCTACTAGGAATTTAGAAACGTGATCATGACGCCATTGCAATCTATCCATGACAGGTGATACATCTATTGTCGCTGTTGTCTCAAGGACAGCCATTATGACAGCAGCTCAAGCCATGACAGCAGCTCAAGCCATGACAGCAGCTCAAGCCATGACAGCAGAGAGCGGGGACAACACCCAGCCATGGACATTTGGTTGCACATCAAGACAACATGTAAGCACGTGACGGGTTACATCCAATGAGGTTAAGGGAGTCAATTACCAGAACGTGCTGGGTTGCGTTATCAAAACCCTGCAGCAGTAACCAGCACATGCCGCCATTTTGTCCAGAATTGGATAAGAAGAAAAGTGTTAGCATTTCCAAGAAAAGTCAAATTTTCATAAACTAAATAAGGGCAAGGTCATGCACTACACGTAAGCTACACGAGTCAAGGTCATTAACATGCATCACACAAAACTCACAAATCGGTCAGGGTCAATGCCACAAAGTGGTCAGGGTCAAGGTCACAATGTGGTCAGGGTCAATGTCACAAAAACTGTACATTTACCGCTAGTCAGACCACATTTACAGCTAGTCAGTCCACATTTACAGCTAGTCAGTCCACATTTACAACTAGTCAGTCCATATTTACAGATAGTCAGTCCACACTTTCAACGAGTCAGTCCACATTTACAGATAGTCAGTCCACATTATCAACTAGCCAGTGTACATTTACAGATACGAAGTTCACATTTACAACTAGTCAGTCCACATTTACAACTAGTCAGTCCACATTTATAGCGAGTGGACACACATAGTAACTGAACTTGAGAGCCCACTGGCCACCAATTAGAGTAACGTGCCCCTGACAGAGCTGTCAACTTTTGTTTCCAGTTCCGGTGATTTAGTCCAAGTCCAACCAGCACTTGACTCAACAGTTGCCACGTATGACTCCATCAAGTCAACAGTTGCCACGTATGACTCCATCAAGTCAACTGTTTCTACACCTGGCACCTTCATGTCAACTGTTTCTACACCTGGTACCTTCAAGTCAACTGTTTCTACACCTGGTACCTTCAAGTCAACTGTTTCTACACCTGGCACCTTCAAGTCAACTGTTTCTACACCTGGTACCTTCAAGTCAACTGTTTCTACACCTGGCACCTTCAAGTCAACTGTTTCTACACCTGGTACCTTCTAGTCAACTGTTTCTACACCTGGTACCTTCAAGTCAACTGTTTCTACACCACTGGCATCTTTATGCTAACTGTTTCTACACCTGGTACCTTCAAGTCAACTGTTTCTACACCACTGGCATCTTTATGCTAACTGTTTCTACACCTGGTACCTTCAAGTCAACTGTTTCTACACCACTGGCATCTTTATTGTAACTGTTTCTACACCTGGTACCTTCAAGTCAACTGTTTCTACACCACTGGCATCTTTATGCTAACTGTTTCTACACCACTGGCATCTTTATGCTAACTGTTTCTACACCACTGGCATCTTTATGCTAACTGTTTCTGCACCTGGCACCTTCAAGTCAACTGTTTCTACACCTGGTACCTTCAAGTCAACTGTTTCTATACCTGGCACCTTCAAGTCAACTATTTCTACACCTGGTACCTTCAAGTCAACTGTTTCTACACCTGGCACCTTCAAGTCAACTGTTTCTACATCTAGTACCTTCAAGTCAACTGTTTCTATACCTGGTACCTTCAAGTCAACTGTTTCTACACCTGGTACCTTCAAGTCAACTGTTTCTACACCTGGTACCTTCAAGTCAACTGTTTCTACACCTGGTACCTTCAAGTCAACTGTTTCTACACCTGGTACCTTCAAGTCAACTGTTTCTATACCTGGCACCTTCAAGTCAAATGTTTCTACACCTGGCACCTTCAAGTCAACTGTTTCTACTTCTGCCATCTTCAAGTCAACTGTTTCTATACCTGGTACCTTCAAGTCAACTGTTTCTACCTGGCACCTTCAAGTCAACTGTTTCTACACCTGGCACCTTCAAGTCAACTGTTTCTACACCTGGTACCTTCAAGTCAACTGTTTCTATACCTGGCATCTTCAGATAACTGTTTCTACACCTGGTATATTCAAGTCTACTGTTTCTATACCAGCCTCCTTCAAGTCAACTGTTTCTATACATGGCACCTTCAAGTCCACTGTTTCTACACCTGGCATCTTCAAGTCAACTGTTTCTATACATGGCACCTTCAAGTCAACTGTTTCTATACCAGGCACCTTCAAGTCAGCTGTTTGTACACCTGACATTGTGAAGTCACTTTGATAAATGAATTCAGAGACAAGACATGTGATGTGCAACCATTTCTGACCTTGACTGCTTCGTGTCAGAACATGATACTTGTGACTTTGAGTATCATCACCAATCAACAAACAGATGTTTTTTTTCTGTATAACATTATGTCAGGAAAACATTATGTTAACAAAACGAGGGACATCAGTCAGTTTCCCCTCTTTCTAGTGTGGCATGGATGAGCAGATCGTCTATTGGAATGTGGATAGACTAAACAGTGTTGATGTACTTGAGTACAAGCACAAGAGGTTTGTGTGACACTATATATTGGAGTATGAGACATGCACGTCACATTACAACTGCCGGTAAGATCAACAGCAGGACAGCCCAACACAGACTTAAAGACGTTTGTTCGTGTCCAGTGACTGGTCTGTGAGGACGAACTGAAAGATGTCATCTGTGAGAGCGAACTGAAAAACATCATCTGTGAGAGTGAACTGAGAGACGTAATCTGTGAGAGTGAACTGAAAGACGCCATCTGTGAGAGTGAACTGAAAGACGTCATCCGTGAGAGTGAACTGAAAGACGTCATCTGTGAGAGTGAACTGAAAGACGTCATCTGTGAGAGTGAACTGAAAGACGTCATCTGTGAGAGTGAGCTGAAAGACGTCATCTGTGAGAGTGAACTGAAAGACGTCATCTGTGAGAGTGAACTGAAAGACGTCATCTGTGAGAGTGAACTGAAAGACGTCATCTGTGAGAGTGAACTGAAAGACGTCATCTGTGAGAGCGAACTGAAAGACGTCATCTGTGAGAGTGAACTGAAAGACGTCATCTGTGAGAGTGAACTGAAAGACGTCATCTGTGAGAGTGAACTGAATGACGTCTGTGTGTAAATTGTCCAGTGACAGGTCTGTGAGAGCGAACTGAAAGACGTCTGTGTGTAAATTGTCCAGTGACAGGTCTGTGAGAGCGAACTGAAAGACGTCATCTGTGAGAGCGAACTGAAAGACGTCTGTGTGTAAATTGTCCAGTGACAGGTCTGTGAGAGCGAACTGAAAGACGTCATCTGTGAGAGCGAACTGAAAGACGTCTGTGTGTAAATTGTCCAGTGACAGGTCTGTGAGAGCGAACTGAAAGACGTCATCTGTGAGAGTGAACTGAAAGACGTCATCTGTGAGAGTGAACTGAAAGACGTCATCTGTGAGAGTGAACTGAAAGACGTCATCTGTGAGAGTGAACTGAATGACGTCATCTGTGAGAGTGAACTGAAAGACGTCATCTGTGAGAGTGAACTGAAAGACGTCATCTGTGAGAGTGAGCTGAAAGACGTCATCTGTGAGAGTGAACTGAAAGACGTCATCTGTGAGAGTGAACTGAAAGACGTCATCTGTGAGAGTGAACTGAAAGACGTCATCTGTGAGAGTGAACTGAAATACGTCATCTGTGAGAGCGAACTGAAAGACGTCATCTGTGAGAGTGAACTGAAAGACGTCATCTGTGAGAGTGAACTGAAAGACGTCATCTGTGAGAGTGAACTGAATGACGTCTGTGTGTAAATTGTCCAGTGACAGATCTGTGAGAGCGAACTGAAAGACGTCATCTGTGAGAGCGAACTGAAACGTCTGTGTGTAAATTGTCCAGTGACAGGTCTGTGAGAGCGAACTGAAAGACGTCTGTGTGTAAATTGTCCAGTGACAGGTCTGTGAGAGCGAACTGAAAGACGTCATCTGTGAGAGCGAACTGAAAGACGTCTGTGTGTAAATTGTCCAGTGACAGGTCTGTGAGAGCGAACTGAAAGACGTCATCTGTGAGAGCGAACTGAAAGACGTCTGTGTGTAAATTATCCAGTGACAGGTCTGTGAGAGCGAACTGAAAGACGTCATCTGTGAGAGCGAACTGAAAGACGTCTGTGTGTAAATTATCCAGTGACAGGTCTGTGAGAGTGAACTGAAAGACGTCATCTGTGAGAGCGAACTGAAAGACGTCATCTGTGAGAGCGAACTGAAAGACGTCATCTGTGAGAGCGAACTGAAAGACGTCATCTGTGAGAGCGAACTGAAAGACGTCATCTGTGAGAGCGAACTGAAAGACGTCTGTGTGTAAATTGTCCAGTGACAGGTCTGTGAGAGCGAACTGAAAGACGTCTGTGTGTAAATTGTCCAGTGACAGATCTGTGAGAGCGAACTGAAAGACGTCATCTGTGAGAGCGAACTGAAAGACGTCATCTGTGAGAGCGAACTGAAAGACGTCTATGTGTAAATTGTCCAGTGACAGGTCTGTGAGAGTGAACTGAAAGACGTCTATGTGTAAATTGTCCAGTGACAGGTCTGTGAGAGTGAACTGACCTCTATCTCCGTGTACTTCATGAGCGGTGACTCATGGCCCGAGCGAGACCTGGAGCTCCAGTCTTCCTTCATTGCCGCAACTTTGGGCGAGAGCGGGTCTATGAGCCTGAAGGCGGTGACGTTAGCGCCCCCGTACATGTAGTCGGACAGGTCAATGAGTCCCAGGTCCTGCAGGTCAAACACAAGGTCATATGTCACCATTTGGCATTCGAAATAGAAGTGGTATGTAGCATTATGTAGTGTAATGGTGAGATTAGTAATATCTGTGTCTGTAATGGTGAGAGTAGTAATAGCTGTGTCTGTAATGATGAGATTAGTAATGTCTGTGTCTGTAATGGTGAGATTAGTAATGTCTGTGTCTGTAATGGTGAGATTAGTAATATCTGTGTCTGTAATGGTGAGATTAGTAATATCTGTGTCTGTAATGGTGAAAGAAGTAATAGCTGTGTCTGTAATGATGAGATTAGTAATGTCTGTGTCTGTAATGGTGAGATTAGTAATGTCTGTGTCTGTAATGGTGAGAGTAGTAATGTCTGTGTCTGTAATGGTGAGATTAGTAATATCTGTGTCTGTAATGGTGAGATTAGTAATATCTGTGTCTGTAATGGTGAAAGTAGTAATATCAGTGTCTGTAATGGTGAGAGTAGTAATAGCTGTGTCTGTAATGATGAGATTAGTAATGTCTGTGTCTGTAATGGTGAGATTAGTAATGTCTGTGTCTGTAATGGTGAGAGTAGTAATGTCTGTGTCTGTAATCTCATCCCTTCAACTCTCGTCACTTCAAATCAATTATCATCTCTTCACATCAACTTTTCATCACAACCTACTTCTTCTTATCATTTCACTTCACTTCACTTCACATCAATTCACATTGCTCATCTTCATTTCTCATCACTAAATATCACTTCATATCACTTCTATTCACTTAATATCACTTAATATCACTTCTTATCACTCCTCATCACTCATTGCATTTCACCACTCGTCACTTCCCATTACCTCACATCAGCTCTCAATACTCAACACTTTTCATAAATTTCTCATCACTCATCACTTTATATCACTTCACTTCACCACACTTCAAATTAATTTCTCATAACATATCACTCTTAACTTTCCATCACTTCACATCATTTCACGTCACTTCTCATCACTCATCACTTCATATCACCACACTTCACTTCACCACACTTCAAATTAATTTCTCATAACATATCACTCTTAACTTCTCATCACTTCACATCACTTCACATTATTTTACGTCACTTATCATTCATCACTTCACATCATTTCACGTCACTTCTCATCATTCATCACTTCACATCATTTCATGTATCTGCTCATTACTCATCATTTCTCATCACTTCTTATCATGTCTCATTACTCATCACTTCACATCACTTCCTATCAATTAACATCATGTCTCATTACTCATCACTTCACATCACTTCCTATCAATTAACATCATGTCTCATTACTCATCACTTCACATCACTTCCTATCATTTAACATCATGTCTCATTACTCATCACTTCACATCACTTCCTATCATTTAACATCATGTCTCATTACTCATCACTTCACGTCACTTCCTATCAATTAACATCATGTCTCATTACTCATCACTTCACATCACTTCCTATCAATTAACATCATGTCTCATTACTCATCACTTCACATCACTTCCTATCATTTAACATCGTGTCTCATTACTCATCACTTCACATCACTTCCTATCATTTAACATCATGTCTCATTACTCATCACTTCACGTCACTTCCTATCAATTAACATCATGTCTCATTACTCATCACTTCACATCACTTCCTATCATTTAACATCATGTCTCATTACTCATCACTTCACATCACTTCCTATCATTTAACATCATGTCTCATTACTCATCACTTCACATCACTTCCTATCAATTAACATCATGTCTCATTACTCATCACGTCTCATCAGTCATCACTTCTTATCACAAACCATTACTTATCACCACTTTCCATTACTTCTCATCACTTTCCATCACTTCTCAACATCCATCACTTCTCCTTACTTCACATCACTTTGTGTCACTTCTCATTACTCAATACCTCGCATCACTTCTCATCACTTTCCATCACTTCTCATCATCCATAACTTCTCATCACTTTCCTTTGACTAGTATGTGATGATGTGACTGGTTCCAGTGATGATGTGACCAATTAAAGTGATGTTTTAACTGGTTCAAGTAATGTTTGACTAGTTCCAGTAATGCTTTGACTGGTTCCAGTAATGTTTTGACTGGTTCCAGTAATGGATGACAGGTTCCAGTAATGGTTTGTGCAGGTTTATAGATGTTTTTACTGGGTCTAATGTCAATGGAAACTTCTGGAACATAAGCTACAGTGATGGTCTGGTTGCTATATGTTACAACCATATGGGTGCAGCATATCCAGCCTCTCATACAGGTCGTTGCTGCTCTGTAGTTGAACACACATGATGGACAGCACAACAAAGGGACTCACCAAAGTTGTAAAGAGGTAGTGGTACTAGGACAGCACAACAAAGAGACTCACCAAAGTTGTAAAGAAGTAGTGGTACTAGGACAGCACAACAAAGGGACTCACCAAAGTTGTAAAGAAGTAGTGGTACTAGGACAGCACAACAAAGGGACTCACCAAAGTTGTAAAGAAGTAGTGGTACTAGGACAGCACAACAAAGGGGCTCACCAAAGTTGTAAAGAAGTAGTGGTACTAGGACAGCACAACAAAGGGGCTCACCAAAGTTGTAAAGAAGTAGTGGTACTAGGACAGCACAACAACGGGGCTCACCAAAGTTGTAAAGAAGTAGTGGTACTAGGACAACACAACAAAGGGACTCATCAAAGTTGTAAAGAAGTAGTGGTACTAGGACAACACAACAAAGGGACTCATCAAAGTTGTAAAGAAGTAGTGGTACTAGGACAACACAACAAAGGGACTCATCAAAGTTGTAAAGAAGTAGTGGTACTAGGACAACACAACAAAGGGACTCATCAAAGTTGTAAAGAGGTAGTGGTACTTGGACAGCACAACAAAGGGACTCATCAAAGTTGTAAAGAGGTAGTGGTACTTGGACAGCACAACAAAGGGACTCACCAAAGTTGTAAAGAAGTAGTGGTACTTGGACAGCACAACAAAGGGACTCATCAAAGTTGTAAAGAGGTAGTGGTACTAGGACAGCACAACAAAGGGACTCATCAAAGTTGTAAAGAGGTAGTGGTACTTGGACAGCACAACAAAGGGGCTCACCAAAGTTGTAAAGAGGTAGTGGTAATTGGACAGCACAACAAAGGGACTCATCAAAGTTGTAAAGAGGTAGTGGTACTTGGACAGCACAACAAAGGGACTCATCAAAGTTGTAAAGAGGTAGTGGTACTAGGACAGCACAACAAAGGGACTCATCAAAGTTGTAAAGAGGTAGTGGTACTTGGACAGCACAACAAAGGGACTCATCAAAGTTGTAAAGAGGTAGTGGTACTAGGACAGCACAACAAAGGGACTCATCAAAGTTGTAAAGAGGTAGTGGTACTTGGACAGCACAACAAAGGGACTCATCAAAGTTGTAAAGAGGTAGTGGTACTTGGACAGCACAACAAAGGGGCTGACCAAAGTTGTAAAGAGGTAGTTATACTAGGACAGCACAACAAAGGGACTCATCAAAGTTGTAAAGAGGTAGTGATACTAGGACATCACAACAAAGGGACTCATCAACGTTGTAAAGAGGTAGTGGTACTAGGACAGCACAACAAAGGGACTCATCAAAGTTGTAAAGAGGTAGTTATACTAGGACAGCACAACAAAGGGACTCACCAAAGTTGTAAAGAGGTAGTGATACTAGGACAGCACAACAAAGGGACTCATCAAAGTTGTAAAGAGGTAGTTATACTAGGACAGCACAACAAAGGGACTCATCAAAGTTGTAAAGAGGTAGTTATACTAGGACAGCACAACAAAGGGACTCATCAACGTTGTAAAGAGGTAGTGATACTAGGACAGCACAACAAAGGGACTCATCAAAGTTGTAAAGAGGTAGTGATACTAGGACAGCACAACAAAGGGACTCATCAACGTTGTAAAGAGGTAGTGATACTAGGACAGCACAACAAAGGGACTCATCAAAGTTGTAAAGAGGTAGTGATACTAGGACAGCACAACAAAGGGACTCATCAACGTTGTAAAGAGGTAGTTATACTAGGACAGCACAACAAAGGGACTCATCAAAGTTGTAAAGAGGTAGTTATACTAGGACAGCACAACAAAGGGACTCATCAAAGTTGTAAAGAAGTAGTTATACTAGGACAGCACAACAAAGGGACTCATCAAAGTTGTAAAGAGGTAGTGATACTAGGACAGCACAACAAAGGGGCTCACCAAAGTTGTAAAGAAGTAGTGATACTAGGACAGCACAATAAAGGGGCTCATCAAAGTTGTAAAGAAGTAGTGGTACTAGGACAACACAACAAAGGGGCTCACCAAAGTTGTAAAGAGGTAGTGGTACAAGGACAACACAACAAAGGGGCTCACCAAAGTTGTAAAGAAGTAGTGGTACAAGGACAACACAACAAAGGGGCTCACCAAAGTTGTAAAGAGGTAGTGGTACAAGGACAACACAACAAAGGGACTCACCAAAGTTGTAAAGAAGTAGTGGTACAAGGACAACACAACAAAGGGGCTCACCAAAGTTGTAAAGAAGTAGTGGTACTAGGACAACACAACAAAGGGACTCATCAAAGTTGTAAAGAGGTAGTGGTACTTGGACAGCACAACAAAGGGACTCATCAAAGTTGTAAAGAGGTAGTGGTACTTGGACAGCACAACAAAGGGACTCACCAAAGTTGTAAAGAAGTAGTGGTACTTGGACAGCACAACAAAGGGACTCATCAAAGTTGTAAAGAGGTAGTGGTACTAGGACAGCACAACAAAGGGACTCATCAAAGTTGTAAAGAGGTAGTGGTACTTGGACAGCACAACAAAGGGGCTCACCAAAGTTGTAAAGAGGTAGTGGTACTTGGACAGCACAACAAAGGGACTCATCAAAGTTGTAAAGAGGTAGTGGTACTTGGACAGCACAACAAAGGGACTCATCAAAGTTGTAAAGAGGTAGTGGTACTAGGACAGCACAACAAAGGGACTCATCAAAGTTGTAAAGAGGTAGTGGTACTTGGACAGCACAACAAAGGGACTCATCAAAGTTGTAAAGAGGTAGTGGTACTAGGACAGCACAACAAAGGGACTCATCAAAGTTGTAAAGAGGTAGTGGTACTTGGACAGCACAACAAAGGGACTCATCAAAGTTGTAAAGAGGTAGTGGTACTTGGACAGCACAACAAAGGGGCTGACCAAAGTTGTAAAGAGGTAGTTATACTAGGACAGCACAACAAAGGGACTCATCAAAGTTGTAAAGAGGTAGTGATACTAGGACATCACAACAAAGGGACTCATCAACGTTGTAAAGAGGTAGTGGTACTAGGACAGCACAACAAAGGGACTCATCAAAGTTGTAAAGAGGTAGTTATACTAGGACAGCACAACAAAGGGACTCACCAAAGTTGTAAAGAGGTAGTGATACTAGGACAGCACAACAAAGGGACTCGTCAAAGTTGTAAAGAGGTAGTTATACTAGGACAGCACAACAAAGGGACTCATCAAAGTTGTAAAGAGGTAGTTATACTAGGACAGCACAACAAAGGGACTCATCAACGTTGTAAAGAGGTAGTGATACTAGGACAGCACAACAAAGGGACTCATCAAAGTTGTAAAGAGGTAGTGATACTAGGACAGCACAACAAAGGGACTCATCAACGTTGTAAAGAGGTAGTGATACTAGGACAGCACAACAAAGGGACTCATCAAAGTTGTAAAGAGGTAGTGATACTAGGACAGCACAACAAAGGGACTCATCAACGTTGTAAAGAGGTAGTTATACTAGGACAGCACAACAAAGGGACTCATCAAAGTTGTAAAGAGGTAGTTATACTAGGACAGCACAACAAAGGGACTCATCAAAGTTGTAAAGAAGTAGTTATACTAGGACAGCACAACAAAGGGACTCATCAAAGTTGTAAAGAGGTAGTGATACTAGGACAGCACAACAAAGGGGCTCACCAAAGTTGTAAAGAAGTAGTGATACTAGGACAGCACAATAAAGGGGCTCATCAAAGTTGTAAAGAAGTAGTGGTACTAGGACAACACAACAAAGGGGCTCACCAAAGTTGTAAAGAGGTAGTGGTACAAGGACAACACAACAAAGGGGCTCACCAAAGTTGTAAAGAAGTAGTGGTACAAGGACAACACAACAAAGGGGCTCACCAAAGTTGTAAAGAGGTAGTGGTACAAGGACAACACAACAAAGGGACTCATCAAAGTTGTAAAGAAGTAGTGGTACAAGGACAACACAACAAAGGGGCTCACCAAAGTTGTAAAGAGGTAGTGGTACTAGGACAGCACAACAAAGGGACTCACCAAAGTTGTAAAGAAGTAGTGGTACTAGGACAGCACAACAAAGGGGCTCACCAAAGTTGTAAAGAGGTAGTGATACTAGGACAGCACAACAAAGGGACTCATCAAAGTTGTAAAGAAGTAGTGGTACTAGGACAGCACAACAAAGGGGCTCACCAAAGTTGTAAAGAAGTAGTGGTACTAGGACAGCACAACAAAGGGACTCATCAAAGTTGTAAAGAAGTAGTGGTACTTGGACAGCACAACAAAGGGGCTCACCAAAGTTGTAAAGAGGTAGTGATACTAGGACAACACAACAAAGGGACTCATCAAAGTTGTAAAGAGGTAGTGATACTAGGACAGCACAACAAAGGGACTCACCAAAGTTGTAAAGAAGTAGTGGTACTAGGACAGCACAACAAAGGGGCTCACCAAAGTTGTAAAGAAGTAGTGGTACTTGGACAGCACAACAAAGGGACTCATCAAAGTTGTAAAGAGGTAGTGGTACTAGGACAGCACAACAAAGGGACTCACCAAAGTTGTAAAGTAGTGGTACTTGGACAGCACAACAAAGGGACTCATCAAAGTTGTAAAGAAGTAGTGGTACTTGGACAGCACAACAAAGGGACTCACCAAAGTTGTAAAGAGGTAGTGGTACTAGGACAGCACAACAAAGGGACTCACCAAAGTTGTAAAGAGGTAGTGGTACTAGGACAGCACAACAAAGGGACTCACCAAAGTTGTAAAGAAGTAGTGGTACTAGGACAGCACAACAAAGGGACTCACCAAAGTTGTAAAGAGGTAGTGGTACTAGGACAGCACAACAAAGGGACTCACCAAAGTTGTAAAGAAGTAGTGGTACTAGGACAGCTCAACAAAGGGACTCACCAAAGTTGTAAAGAAGTAGTGGTACTAGGACAGCACAACAAAGGGACTCACCAAAGTTGTAAAGAAGTAGTGGTACTAGGACAGCACAACAAAGGGACTCACCAAAGTTGTAAAGAAGTAGTGGTACTAGGACAGCACAACAAAGGGACTCACCAAAGTTGTAAAGAAGTAGTGGTACTAGGACAGCACAACAAAGGGACTCACCAAAGTTGTAAAGAAGTAGTGGTACTTGGACAGCACAACAAAGGGACTCATCAAAGTTGTAAAGAAGTAGTGGTACTAGGACAGCACAACAAAGGGACTCACCAAAGTTGTAAAGAAGTAGTGGTACTAGGACAGCACACTCAAAGTGGACTCACCAAAGTTGTAAAGAAGTAGTGGTACTAGGACAGCACAACAAAGGGACTCACCAAAGTTGTAAAGAGGTAGTGGTACTTGGACAGCACAACAAAGGGACTCACCAAAGTTGTAAAGAAGTAGTGGTACTTCTCAGAGATCATCCTCAATTTCAGAGCCTGGAGATGAGAACAAGATGATAATGTTTGTGAGATTGTTGTCATACAGTTCTTGTCTTATGTTTACATCACAGAGATTGTCATCATACAGTGCTTGTCTTCTGTTTACATCACAGAGATTGTCATCATACAGTTCTTGTCTTCTGTTTACATCACAGAGATTGTCATCATACAGTTCTTGTTTTCTGTTTACATCACAGAGATTGTTGTCATACAGTTCTTGTTTTCTGTTTACATCACAGAGATTGTTGTCATACAGTTCTTGTCTCCTGTTTACATCACAGAGATTGTTGTCATACAGTTCTTGTCTTCTGTTTACATCACAGAGATTGTTGTCATACAGTGCTTGTCTTCTGTTTACATCACAGAGATTGTCGTCGTACAGTTCTTGACTTCTGTTTACATCACAGAGATTGTTGTCATACAGTTCTTGTCTTCTGTTTACATCACAGAGATTGTCGTCGTACAGTTCTTGACTTCTGTTTACATCACAGAGATTGTTGTCATACAGTTCTTGTCTTCTGTTTACATCACAGAGATTGTCGTCATACAGTTCTTGTCTTCTGTTTACATCACAGAGATTGTCGTCATACAGTTCTTGACTTCTGTTTACATCACAGAGATTGTCGTCATACAGTTGTTGTCTTCTGTTTACATCACAGAGATTGTCGTCATACAGTTCTTGTCTTCTGTTTACATCACAGAGATTGTCGTCATACAGTTCTTGTCTTCTGTTTACATCACAGAGATTGTCGTCATACAGTTCCTGTCTCCTGCTTCTTGCTCTTCTTTACTTCTTATAACCGTTTGAGCGTCCAGTGAGATGCAAATGTCTAGCTTTCATTCCTTCTCTCAAATGTTTGCCGCTTTGTCATTCAGTCAATTTGTTTGTCCCTCATTCTACCGTTCCGTCAATTCACTTGCCCCTTTGTTAGCATTCAATCAGTCAATTCACTTGCCCCTTTGTCAGCATTCAATCAGTCAATTCACTTGCCCCTCTGTCAGCACTCAATCAGTCAATTCACTTGCCCCTTTGTCAGCATTCAATCAGTCAATTCACTTGCCCCTCTGTCAGCATTCAATCAGTCAATCTCCTATTGTCTGTCATTATCTCAGTTCATTTATCATCCTCTTTCATTTAAAAAAAGTAAAAAAAAAGTAAAGTACCCCCGTCACGCCAAGTGGCGTGTAGGGAATATGGTGTTAGTGACCCGTCACGCCAAGTGGCGTGTAGGGAATATGGTGTTAGTGACCCGTCACGCCAAGTGGCGTATAGGGACTATGGTGTTAGTGACCACAAATTTTACAGACCTTCGGCACATGATTTTTGGGGTGAAGTGATCGGTATTACGCCCGTGCTGCTTCACTTTCCCAGAAAAAAATCCGGTACGCATTAAAGGCTTGATATACCGGAAACCGTCGGTTGGGATCGAACCCTACCTCTTGTCCTTTGTAGTCCAGTTCACTAGCCACTGAGTTTTCGCAGTTGTTATCTTACTCCATTATCCACAATCTATTATCCACAATCCATGTTCCATACTCGATTACCCAGCATTCATTGTTCACACTCATTTGTTCCCCTCCCCCACAATAAATAACAAAGTATTAAATATACAGCTTGTGTGTGTGGCTCAGTCAAAGATGTATAGAAATCGAAATTATGGAAAATAAACAAGATTTAAGAGGGGCGCACACACAAATAAAGAGAATGACTAGTAAAAATAAAAAAAAGGCCACAGAAAGTAAATGTATTGCAAACAAAAAAAGCACAAATGCTAACAGACAACAAAGATATATTCAATAGATGGCAGAAATATAGAACAGAATTATTACATGATCAAAGGGACAAGAAACCAATTATAAAATGTACATCAGGCTATAAAATCATAAAATCTGAGGTGGAAAAAGCTATAAAAACAATGAAAAAAGGAAAATCAGCAGGACTCGACAACATACAGATAGAGATGATACAGGCATTAGGAGATTTTGGCATTGTAGTGATCGCAGACATATGCAATGGCATATACCATGCAGGATACATACCAAATGAACTAAAAACATCAACTTTCATTGCATTGCCTAATAAGAATGGTGCAGTTGAATGCAGTGACTTTAGAACAATAAGCCTAATGAGCCAGGTAACAAAAATCTTGCTAAAAGTTATACAAGGAAGGATTCAGAAAAAATCAATACTGAATTAGATGAGCAGCAATTTGGATTTAGGAAAAATAGCGGGACAAAAGAAGCCATATTCTGCATGAGAACATTAATCGAAAAATACACAGAAGTAAACAAACCAATATATGCCTGCTTCATAGACTACACCAAAGCTTTTGATAGAGTACACCACAAACAACTTATAGAATGCCTAAAAGATATAAACCTGGACGATACAGACATACGACTAATAATGTAATTTGTATTGGGATCAAACAGCAATAATAAAATATAACAAAGAGTTCTCTACACCCATTGATATCAAAAGAGGAGTAAGACAGGGATGCATCCTATCACCAAGCTTGTTCAATCTATACACTGAGCAAATCTTTAAAAACATCATAGAGATGCCAGGCCTACAAATTAATGGAAAGATAATCAATAACCTAAGATATGTTGATGATACTGTTCTACTAGCAGAAAGTCCTAAAGATCTACAACAATTACTTAATGAAATAAACATGACAAGCAAAAAATATGGACTAGATATGAATATCAAATAAACTAAAACTATGATCATAAACAAAGAAAATACTCAAAACCCACAAGTGGATATCAAAATTGAAGGAATAGACCTGGAGACAGTTCAGAACTATAACTACCTTGGACATACTATAACCAGTGATGGAAAATGTACAACTGAAATAAACAAAAGAATAGGAATGGCAAAAAGTAATTTTAATGTCATGAAAAATATACTAACATCAAAACAAATAACACCAGGGCTAAAACTAAGAATAGCAAAATGTTATGTCTTCTCAATATTCCTGTGTGGTGCAGAAACATGGACATTAAACAAGAAAACAGCACAGAAAATTGAAGCCTTTGAAATGTGGATATATAGAAGAATAGGTAGAATTGGATGGAATGAAAAGAAAACAAACGATGAAGTCTTAAATCAACTAAAAATGAAAATAGAACTACTTAACACAATTCAAACAAGACAAATGAGATGGGGGGGGGGGCATGTTAAAAGACACAGCAGTCTACTAAAAGTAATCTTAGAAGGGAAAATACAAGGTAAAAGAGGCAGACCAGGAATAACATGGACGAGTAACATCAAAAGGACAAATCAGCCTATGACAACCTGCACCATCAAGGCAAGAGAGAGAGTAGAATGGCCGCCCATTCTAAGAAGGTAGCCAACCTTCCATGCGGAGACGGCACTCAATGAATATGTGTGTCCGTCTGTCTGTCTGTCTGTCTGTCTGTCTCAGTGAGCGGGCGCAAGAAATTGGCGCAGAAAGAAGTCCAGCTAAGGAGAGAAGGGAAAGGTCATGTGATTAATAGGAGAAATGTGGAGAATGGGAGAGAAGGCAAAGGTCATGTGATGGAGAATAGGAGAAATGTGGAGAATGGGAGAGAGAAGGGAAAAGGTCATGTGATTAATAGGAGAAATGTGGAGAATGGGAGAGAAGGGAAAAGGTCATGTGATTAATAGGAGAAATGTGGAGAATGGGAGAGAAGGGAAAGGTCATGTGATAAATAGGAGAAATGTGGAGAATGGGAGAGAAGGGAAAGGTCATGTGATAAATAGGAGAAATGTGGAGAATGGGAGAGAAGGGAAAGGGCATGTGATAAATAGGAGAAATGTGGAGAATGGGAGAGAAGGGAAAGGTCATGTGATAAATAGGAGAAATGTGGAGAATGGGAGAGAAGGGAAAGGTCATGTGATAAATAGGAGAAATGTGGAGAATGGGAGAGAAGGCAAAGGTCATGTGATTAATAGGAGAAATGTGGAGAATGGGAGAGAAGGCAAAGGTCATGTGATTAATAGGAGAAATGTGCAGAATGGGAGAGAAGGCAAAGGTCATGTGATTAATAGGAGAAATGTGGAGAATGAAAGAGAAGGGAAAGGTCATGTGATTAATAGGAGAAATGTGGAGAATGGGAGAGAAGGGAAAGGTCATGTGATTAATAGGAGAAATGTGGAGAATGGGAGAGAAGGGAAAGGACATGTGATTAATAGGAGAAATGTGCAGAATGGGAGAGAAGGCAAAGGTCATGTGATTAATAGGAGAAATGTGGAGAATGAAAGAGAAGGGAAAGGTCATGTGATTAATAGGAGAAATGTGGAGAATGGGAGAGAAGGCAAAGGTCATGTGATTAATAGGAGAAATGTGGAGAATGGAAGAGAAGGGAAAGGTCATGTGATTAATAGGAGAAATGTGGAGAATGGGAGAGAAGGGAAAGGTCATGTGATAAATAGGAGAAATGTGGAGAATGGGAGAGAAGGGAAAAGGTCATGTGATTAATAGGAGAAATGTGGAGAATGGGAGAGAAGGGAAAAGGTCATGTGATTAATAGGAGAAATGTGGAGAATGGGAGAGAAGGGAAAGGTCATGTGATAAATAGGAGAAATGTGGAGAATGGGAGAGAAGGGAAAGGTCATGTGATAAATAGGAGAAATGTGGAGAATGGGAGAGAAGGGAAAGGGCATGTGATAAATAGGAGAAATGTGGAGAATGGGAGAGAAGGGAAAGGTCATGTGATAAATAGGAGAAATGTGGAGAATGGGAGAGAAGGGAAAGGTCATGTGATAAATAGGAGAAATGTGGAGAAAGGGAGAGAAGGCAAAGGTCATGTGATTAATAGGAGAAATGTGGAGAATGGGAGAGAAGGCAAAGGTCATGTGATTAATAGGAGAAATGTGCAGAATGGGAGAGAAGGCAAAGGTCATGTGATTAATAGGAGAAATGTGGAGAATGAAAGAGAAGGGAAAGGTCATGTGATTAATAGGAGAAATGTGGAGAATGGGAGAGAAGGGAAAGGTCATGTGATTAATAGGAGAAATGTGGAGAATGGGAGAGAAGGGAAAGGACATGTGAGTAATAGGAGAAATGTGCAGAATGGGAGAGAAGGCAAAGGTCATGTGATTAATAGGAGAAATGTGGAGAATGAAAGAGAAGGGAAAGGTCATGTGATTAATAGGAGAAATGTGGAGAATGGGAGAGAAGGGAAAGGTCATGTGATTAATAGGAGAAATGTGCAGAATGGGAGAGAAGGCAAAGGTCATGTGATTAATAGGAGAAATGTGGAGAATGGGAGAGAAGGCAAAGGTCATGTGATTAATAGGAGAAATGTGGAGAATGGGAGAGAAGGGAAAGGTCATGTGACTAATAGGAGAAATGTGGAGAATGGAAGAGAAGGGAAAGGTCATGTGATTAATAGGAGAAATGTGGAGAATGGGAGAGAAGGCAAAGGTCATGTGATTAATAGGAGAAATGTGGAGAATGGGAGAGAAGGCAAAGGTCATGTGATTAATAGGAGAAATGTGGAGAATGGAAGAGAAGGGAACGGTCATGTGATTAATAGGAGAAATGTGGAGAATGGAAGAGAAGGGAAAGGTCATGTGATTAATAGGAGAAATGTGGAGAATGGGAGAGAAGGCAAAGGTCATGTGATTAATAGGAGAAATGTGGAGAATGGGAGAGGTGGGAAAGGTCATGTGATAAATAGGAGAAATGTGGAGAATGAGAGAGAAGGGAAAGGTCATGTGATAAATAGGAGAACTGTGGAGAATGGGAGAGAAGGGAAAGGTCATGTGATAAATAGGAGAACTGTGGAGAATGGGAGAGAAGGGAAAGGTCATGTGATTAATAGGAGAAATGTGGAGAATGGGAGTGAAGGGAAAGGTCATGTGATTAATAGGAGAAATGTGGAGAATGGGAGAGAAGGGAAAGGTCATGTGATTAATAGGAGAAATGTGGAGAATGGGAGAGAAGGCAAAGGTCATGTGATTAATAGGAGAAATGTGCAGAATGGGAGAGAAGGCAAAGGTCATGTGATTAATAGGAGAAATGTGGAGAATGGGAGTGAAGGGAAAGGTCATGTGATTAATAGGAGAACTGTGGAGAATGGGAGAGAAGGGAAAGGTCATGTGATTAATAGGAGAAATGTGGAGAATGGGAGTGAAGGGAAAGGTCATGTGATTAATAGGAGAAATGTGGAGAATGGGAGAGAAGGGAAAGGTCATGTGATTAATAGGAGAAATGTGGAGAATGGGAGAGAAGCCAGAAATGATCAATGGAGAGAGAGAGAGAAATGAAGAAAAAAAGAATAATTTAAAGGAGAATACGTGAGATAGAGAGAAGGGACATTGTTGAAGTGATGGTGGAGGAAAAAGTAGAAAGAAGAAAGAAGGCATTAAAATAATAGTCAAGGTCCCCTCCCCTGCCTTGCTTGTCATATGTGGTATATGTGGTATATATATATATATATATATATAGTATGGGGAATATGTGGTATATATATATATATATCTTATGTGGTATATGTGGTATATATATATATATATATATATATAGTATGGGGAATATGTGGTATATATATATATATATCTTATGTGGTATATGTGGTATATATATATATATATATATATATCTTATGTGGTATATGTGGTATATATATATCGTATGTGGTATATATATATATCGTATGTGGTATATATATATATATATCGTATGGGGAATATGTGGTATATATATATATATATATCGTATGCGGTATATGTGGTATATATATATCGTATGTGGTATATATATATATATCGTATGTGGTATATATATATATCGTATGGGGAATATATGGTATATATATCGTATGTTGTATATGTGGTATATATATACGTATATATATATCGTATGGGGAATATGTTGTTAGTTACCAGATTTTTCTATGACCACGGCACATTTTTGGGTGATGTGGTCGGTATCACGCCAGGCCGCCTTTACTTGCCATAAAAATCTCTAGTACCCATTTTTAGAGGCTGGGTGAACCCCGGAGCCTAGTCAGTCCGAAAAAAAATCCGCCGCTACCGGGGATCGAACCCGGACCGTTCTGGTCAGGAAGCGAGCACTCTCACCACTCAGCCACCGAGGCGAGCACACTAACCACTCAGCCACCGAGGCGAGCACACTAACCACTCAGCCACCGAGCACTCTAACCACTCAGCCACCGAGGCGAGCACACTAACCACTCAGCCACCGAGCACTCTAACCACTCAGCCACCGAGGCGAGCACACTAACCACTCAGCCACCGAGGCGAGCACACTAACCACTCAGCCACCGAGCACACTAACCACTCAGCCACCGAGCACACTAACCACTCAGCCACCGAGCACACTAACCACTCAGCCACCGAGCACACTAACCACTCAGCCACCGAGGCGAGCACACTAACCACTCAGCCACCGAGCACACTAACCACTCAGCCACCGAGCACACTAACCACTCAGCCACCGAGCACACTAACCACTCAGCCACCGAGCACACTAACCACTCAGCCACCGAGCACACTAACCACTCAGCCACCGAGCACACTAACCACTCAGCCACCGAGCACACTAACCACTCAGCCACCGAGGCGAGCACACTAACCACTCAGCCACCGAGCACACTAACCACTCAGCCACCGAGCACACTAACCACTCAGCCACCGAGGCGAGCACACTAACCACTCAGCCACCGAGCACACTAACCACTCAGCCACCGAGCACACTAACCACTCAGCCACCGAGCACACTAACCACTCAGCCACCGAGGCTACAATAAGGCAGAGATAAAGAACATTAGAAAAAAGGTTAACAATGAAAAAAATCTGCCGATTGGATGTGGGCAAAAGGTGACTCAACACATGTAAGAGAGCGGGCTCACCACATGTAAGAAAACTGACTCACCACATGTAAGAGAGCTAGCTCACCACATGTAAGAAAACTGACTCACCACATGTAAGAGAGCTGGCTCACCACATGTAAGAAAACTGACTCACCACATGTAAGAGAGCTGGCTCACCACATGTAAGAAAACTGACTCACCAATGGTAAGAAAACTGACTCACCACATGTAAGAAAACTGACTCACCACATGTAAGAAAACTAACTCACCACATGTAAGAAAACTGACTCACCACATGTAAGAAAACTGACTCACCACATGTAAGAAAACTGACTCAACACATGTAAGAAAACTGACTCACCACATGTAAGAAAACTGACTCAACACATGTAAGAAAACTGACTCACCACATGTAAGAAAATTGACTCAACACATGTAAGAAAATTGACTCACCACATGTATGTAATGTGACTCACCACATGTATTTAATGTGCCTCACCACATGTATGTAATGTGACTCACCACATGTATGTAATGTGAATCACCACATTTATGTAATGTGACTCACCACATGTATGTAATGTGACTCACCACATGTATGTAATGTGACTCACCACATGTATGTAATGTGACTCACCACATGTATGTAATGTGACTCACCACATGTATGTAATGTGACTCACCACATGTATGTAATGTGACTCACCACATGTATGTAATGTGACTCACCACATGTATATAATGTGACTCACCACATGTATGTAATGTGACTCACCACATGTATGTAATGTGACTCACCACATGTATGTAATGTGACTCACCACATGTATATAATGTGACTCACCACATGTATGTAATTTGACTCACCACATGTATGTAATTGACTCACCACATGTATGTAATGTGACTCACCACATGTATGTAATGTGACTCACCACATGTATATAATGTGACTCACCACATGTATGTAATGTGACTCACCACATGTATGTAATGTGACTCACCACATGTATGTAATGTGACTCACCACATGTATGTAATGTGACTTACCACATGTATATAATGTGACTCACCACATGTATGTAATGTGACTCACCACATGTATGTAATGTGACTCACCACATGTATGTAATGTGACTCACCACATGTATGTAATGTGACTCACCACATGTATGTAATGTGACTCACCACATGTATGTAATGTGACTCACCACATGTATGTAATGTGACTCACCACATGTATGTAATGTGACTCACCACATGTATATAATGTGACTCACCACATGTATGTAATGTGACTCACCACATGTATGTAATGTGACTCACCACATGTATGTAATGTGACTCACCACATGTATATAATGTGACTCACCACATGTATGTAATTTGACTCACCACATGTATGTAATTGACTCACCACATGTATGTAATGTGACTCACCACATGTATGTAATGTGACTCACCACATGTATGTAATGTGACTCACCACATGTATGTAATGTGACTCACCACATGTATGTAATGTGACTCACCACATGTATGTAATGTGACTCACCACATGTATGTAATGTGACTTACCACATGTATATAATGTGACTCACCACATGTATGTAATGTGACTCACCACATGTATGTAATGTGACTCACCACATGTATGTAATGTGACTCACCACATGTATGTAATGTGACTCACCACATGTATGTAATGTGACTCACCACATGTATGTAATGTGACTCACCACATGTATGTAATGTGACTCACCACATGTATGTAATGTGACTCACCACATGTATGTAATGTGACTCACCACATGTATGTAATGTGACTCACCACATGTATGTAATGTGACTCACCGCATGTAGAAAAGGTTTGATGGCGTTGATGCCACAGTCGATGATGAACCTTTCCTCTCCCCTGTCCTTGAGGTCCTTCAGCAGCACCAGGTAGTCATTGTTAACCAGCTCCAGCTTGCGGATCGTAACCTGGGCCGGTGGATCGTTGGATCCTTTCAGAACCTCCTGAACACGGGTCAAACCTGACCAAACAAAACAAGGATTACAAATTTTGACATTGACTTCAGAAACTGGCATTGGCATAAGAAAATTTGACATTGACATCAAAAAATTTCACATAAGAAACTTTGACATTGGCATAAGAAAATTTAACATAAGAAACGTTGACATTGACATAAAAAAAACTTTGACATTGACATCAGAAACTTTGACATTGGCATCAGAAACTTTGACATTGACATCAGAAAATTTGACATTGGCATCAGAAAATTTGACATTGGCATCAGAAACTTTGACACTGACATCAGAAACTTTGACATCAGAAAATTTGACATTGACATCAGAAAATTTGACATAAGAAACTTTGACATTGGCATAAGAAAATTTGACATAAGAAACTTTGACATTGACAAAAAAACTTTGACATTGACATCAGAAACTTTGACATTGACATAAGAAACTTTGACATTGACATAAGAAAATTTGACATTGACATAAGAAAATTTGACATAAGAAACTTTGATATTGCCATAGAGAAAATTTGGCATAAGAAACTTTGACATTGACATCAGAATCTTTCACATTGACATCAGAAACTTTGACATTGACATAAGAAACTTTGACATTGTCATCAGAAACTTTGACATTGACATAAGAAACTTCTATATTGACATCAGAAACTTTGACATTGCCATAAGAAACTTCGACATTGACATAGGAACCTTCGAAATTTTCATAAGAAACTTTATCATTGACATAAGAATCTTTGACACTGACATAATAAACTTTGACATTGACATAAGAAATTGTGACTTTGACAAAAAATTGACATAAGGAACTTTGACATTGACATAAGAAACTTTGACATTGACAGAAGAAACTTTGATATTGACAGAAGAAACTTTGACATTGACATTAAAAAATGTGACATTGACATAGGAACGTTCAAAATTTACATAATAAACTTTAACATTGACATAAGAAACTTTGACATTGATATAAAAAACTTTGACATTGACATAAGAAACTTCAACACTGACATAAGAAACTTTGACATTGACATCATCATCATCATTGAGTGCCGTCTCCGCAACGAAGGTTGGCTACCATGGAGCGCCATTTTGCTCTATCTCTTGCTTTGATGGTGCAGGTTGTCATCGGTTGATTTGTCCATCTTTTGATGTTACTCGTCCATGTTAATCTTGGTCTGCCTCTGCCTCTTTTACCTTGTATTTTCCCCTCCAGGATCACTTTCAGTAGGCTGTTGTGTCTTTTAACATGGCCTAAGAATCGCATTTGTCTTGTTCTAATTGTGTTCAGAAGTTCTCTTTTCATTTTTAGTTGTTTTAAGACTTTGTCATTTGTTTTCTTTTCCTTCCATCCAATTCTACCTATTCTTCTATATATCCACATTTCAAAGGCTTCAATTCTCTGTTCTGTTTTCTTGTCTAATGTCCATGTTTCAGCACCATATAGGAATATTGAGAAGACATTGACATAAGAAACTTTTACTTTGGCATAAGAATCTTTGACATTAGCATAATTATCTTTGCCTTTGACATAAGAAATTTGTATACTGGTACAAGAAACTTTGACATTGACATAAGAAACTTTTACATTGACATAAGAAACACTTTTACATTGACATAAGAAACTTTGACATTGACATAAGAAACTTAGACATTGGCATAAGAAACTTTCACTTTGGCATAAGAAGCTTTGACATTGACATACGAAGCTTTGAAATTGACATACGAAACTTAGACATTGACATAAGAAGCTTTGACATTGACATAAGACACTTTGACATCGACATAAGAAACGTCGATATAATCTTGAGATATCAAACAATGGAAGCACTTCGACTTAGAGTGCTAGTGGATAGTAGGAAATGGATAAGGTTGAAAGTCTGTCAGTGCTGCTCCAACAACCCATAGGGTAAGGTTGAAAGTCTGTCAGTGCTGCTCCAACAACCCATAGGGTAAGGTTGAAAGTCTGTCAGTGCTGCTCCAACAACCCATAGGGTAAGGTTGAAAGTCTGACAGTGCTGCTCCAACAACCCATAGGGTAAGGTTGAAAGTCTGTCAGTGCTGCTCCAACAACCCATAGGGTAAGGTTGAAAGTCTGTCAGTGCTGCTCCAACAACCCATAGGGTAAGGTTGAAAGTCTGTCAGTGCTGCTCCAACAACCCATAGGGTAAGGTTGAAAGTCTGTCAGTGCTGCTCCAACAACCCATAGGGTAAGGTTGAAAGTCTGTCAGTTCTGCTCCAACAACCCATAGGGTAAGGTTGAAAGTCTGTCAGTTCTGCTCCAACAAACCATAGGGTAAGGTTGAAAGTCTGTCAGTGCTGCTCCAACAACCCATAGGGTAAGGTTGAAAGTCTGTCAGTGCTGCTCCAACAACCCATAGGATAAGGTTGAAAGTCTGACAGTGCTGCTCCAACAACCCTCAAGATAAGGTTGACGAAATTTTACAGTGGTGCTCAATAATATATATTGATATATTTCCAGGTAGTGTAAACATGGTTCAGCATGTCTACATGACCTGCCACGCCTAGGCTGTTATTGACCCCACCCACCGCTGTTATTGACCCCACCCACCGCTGTTACTGACCCCACCCACGGCTGTGTTGCACGAGACAGGAGAAACACTGGGAACTACTTACCCTCGTTGTTCTCGTAGAGGATGGCGAACCGTGACCACTGCCAGAAGCGAACCACGTCCCTGTATGCGGTGCTCAGCGTCAAGTAGTGTGGGTACAAGCTGATAGAGAAGTAGTCTCGAGAGTCCCTCGGGTCCCAACGCCACTGTAAATGCGGTATCTCGAAGGCCGTACACATAGACTGCACGTGACCGGCAGCCAGAGAGGAGACCGGTCCAAACATGGCGGCAATACCAACCTGAGTCATACGACAAACTGAGAAGACAGAGGCGGGCCTAGTTATTAGCAAGGACGGAAACACAAAGACAACACTGTACACGTAAAGCTACAAGAAACACTACCACCAGCAGACATTATCACTACCACAAGCAGACTTTACTATCACAAGCAGACATGCCTACCATAAGCTGACATAATCACTAACACAAGCAGACTTTACTACAACAAACAGACATTATCAATACAACAAGCTGACATAAATACCACAAGCTGACATAACTACCACAAGCAGATATCCGTACCACAAGCTGACATTATCACTACCACAAGCAGACTTTACTACCACAAATAGACATTATCAATACAACAAGCTAACATTACTACCACAAGCTGAAATTACTGCAACAAGCTGAAATCCCTACCACAAGCTGACGTCACTACCACAAGCTGACATCACTACAACAAGCTGACATGACTACCACAAGCTGACCTCACTACAACAAGCTGACATGACTACCACAAGCTGACATGACTACCACAAGCTGACACCACTACCACAAGCTGACATTACTACCAAAAGATGACATGACTAACACAAGCTGACATCACTACCACAAGCTGACATCACTACAATACGCTGACATCACTACCACAAACTGACATCACTACAACAAGCAGAAATCACTACCACAAACTGACATCACTACCACAAGCTGACATCACTACCAAAAGATGACATGACTAACACAAGCTGACATGACTACCACAAGCTGACATCACTACCACAAGCTGGCATCACTAGCACAAAATGGCATCACTTCCAGAATAAGTGATCAATACCACAAGCAGACATGACTATCACAAACTGACATCACTACCACAAGCTGACATCAATACCACAAGCAGACATCACTACCACAAGCTGACATCACTACCACAAACTGACATCAACAACACAAGCTGACATCAACACCACAAGCTGACATCAATACCACAAAAAGACATCAACACCACAAGCTGACATCAATACCACAAGCTGACATCAACACCACAAGCTGACATCAATACCACAAAAAGACATCAACACCACAAGCTGACATCAATACCACAAGCTGACATCAACACCACAAGCTGACATCAATACCACAAGCTGACATCAATACCACACAAAGACATCAACACCACAAGCTGACATCAACACCACAAGCAGACATCAATACCACAAGCTGACATCAACACCACAAAAAGACATTAATACCACAAGTAGACATCACTACCATAAGCTGATATCACTACCACAAGCTGACATCAGTTCCATAAGCTGACATCACTACCACAAGCAGACATCACTACCACAAGCTGACATCACTACAACACGCTGACATCACTACCACAAACTGACATCACTAAAACAAGCTGACATCACTACCACAAACTGACATCACTACCACAAGCTGACATCACTACCAAAAGATGACATGACTAACACAAGCTGACATGACTACCACAAGCTGACATCACTACAACAAGCTGACATCACTACCACAAGATGGCATCACTAGCACAAAATGGCATCACTCCCAGAATCAGTGATCACTACCACAAGCAGACATGACTATCACAAACTGACATCACTACCACAAGCTGACATCAATACCACAAGCAGACATCACTACCACACGCTGACATCAATACCACAAGCTGACATCAACACCACAAGCTGACATCAATACCACAAAAAGACATCGCTACCACAAGCTGACATCAATACCACAAAAAGACATTACTTCCACAAGCTGACATTAATACCACAAGCATACATCACTACCATAAACTGATATCACTACCACAAGCTGACATTAATACCAAAAGCTGACATTAATACCACAAGCTCACATCAGTTCCATAAGCTGACATCACTACCGCAAGCAGACATCACTACCACAAGCTGACATCACTTCCACAAGCTGACATCACTACCACAAGTAGACATCACTTCTACAAGCTGACATCACTACCACAAGCTGACATCACTACCACAACCAGACATCACTACCACAAGCTGACATCACTACCATAAACAGACATTACTACCACAACCAGACATCACTTCCATAAGCTGACATCACTACCACATGCTGGCATTACTATCACAATCAGACAATACTACTAAAAGGAGACACCACTTCCACAAGGTGACATCAAAACCACAAACAGACATCACTTCCGCAAGCTGACATTAATACCAAAAGCTGACATTAATACCACAAGCTCACATCATTACCACAAGCAGACATCACTACCCCAAGCTGACATTACTACCACAAGCTGACATTAGCACTACCACACGCATACATCACTTCCGCAAGGTCACATCACTACCTCAAGCTGACATCACTAACACAAGCAGACATCACTACCACAAGCAGACATCACTACCTCAAGCTGACATTAGTACTACCTCAAGCTGACATCACTACCACAAGTTGACATTACCACCACAAGCAGACATCACTACCACAAGCAGACATCACTACATCAAGCTGACATTATTACAACAAGCTGACATCACTACCACAAGCAGACATTAGCACTAGCACAAGCTGACATCACTACCACAAGCAGATATAATCACTACCACTAACAGCAATCATAAAACCCTTACTCCAACATGTGGCAGGACTACTTAGAGCCGCCCCAACCCTACAAATCACCTTTTCTTTGAGCTGAA